>BMAV01000911.1:276515-288123 GCA_019973955.1 Trichonephila inaurata madagascariensis | reverse complement strand
TTTTTTCTTAATTTTTAGAACTGACAAATAAAATTTAATACTTTCACTTCTAATATAATCATTTGTATAACATCAAAATAAAATTAAGAAAATATTTTGTAGAAGAAATATTTTCATATAGAAACAGTTTTGTGTGTCAAATAAGTTACTTTAATTTCAGAATTATGTAATTTCATCTCTTCCTGTTGCTTAAATTTTAATATAAATGTTACTATGATGATAAAAATGTAAAATATGCTGTTGTCTTTGATGATCAATACTGTTTCTTTAAATGAAATTTATTTTCAATCAATTATCATTATTTAAAAGGAAAATTGACTATGAATGCTATAATTTTGAATAATCCTTACTAATATTATAAACGTGAAAGTCTGTATGTTTGTTATTCTTTCACGCAAAAACAACTGAATGGATTTTAATGAAACTTCACAATAATATAGCTTATACATCAAAATAACATATAGGAGAAAAAATATTTGTGAAGTGTCCAAAATATAATGATAATTGTTAAGTAGGAAAAAATTCTGCCATCTGCAAAGAAACCTGCGACAGCATATATCTATCTTTTATGTGTGAAGCAAAACTTTCCCTTTTTGTTTTGTCTAGGCCATGCGTCAGTGCGCGCTCGCTTTTAATTTATTCCTTTGATCTGAGTAATTACTATTTTTTTTTAGAATAAAACTAGATTGCGAAGGGAGAGGGGGTAGTAAGATTTTAGCATAAAATAAATACAACAGAAAGTAATATTAACATATTACACTTCCAGATATAAATTATTTACACTATTTTAAGCATTCATTACACAAAATGTGTAACTTTTGCTGAGCAGAGATCAGCTTAAGAAGGTGTTTTCAAAAATCGACCAACAAGAGTTATGGGGAGTTAAATAAATAAAAATCCCTTTAATCAGCTATTAAATCGATCTACAGACTTAAAATTTAACAAACATGTTTTTTTTGTTTAGCTGAGATATGCAAAAAAGCTTTTTTTTTTTAGTTTTCTTTGCAATTCACATAAAATTAACTCATTAAAATTTTCTTTATCCTTCAATCTGTATTGTTTAATTTTTCAATTCACCCATGCAAAGAATGTGTATACCAGCTAGTGATCAAATAAAAACATTAGCACCAGATTTAGAAGAGCACAATTTTCACACCATACCAATATGAGATTAGAGGGTTCAAGTGAAACGAAATGTTTCCATGTGTATAAATTATTTATTTTGTCATAGAAGTGCTTTCTCATAAATTTTAGTAAATGATTGGCATATTTTCTAAGTGCAACTTGTTTTTATGCAGTCCCTCTCCACTGCAGAAAAATAATTTTCTGTAGTATTTCAATGAATTTGTCTGTTATATGTACGAATTTATGAAATTTTCGAATATTTTTTTTATGCAGTTATTTTTATGTGGTCCCTTTATACTGCACAAAATAGGTTCTACTGTATATGAATATCAATATGAAACTTAGAAATATTTTGAAATTAAGTAAAAAGTTTGTGTTTCATTTTTATTATAAGTTTGACAATATTATTGATTAATTAATATAATTGATTTATATATATAATTGTTTAATTTATAAAGCAATGGATAATAACATAGTTAATAAATTTTATCTTTAGCCAAAAGTTTACTGTGTAAGCACATATTGTATTCACTTCTATAAACTCACTAGAGCTACTAAAATATTTTATAAATATTTAATTTTCTAGGTTAAATTTTATCCTGTATTTTTCAGTGTAAATTTACTCTCTATATGAATAAGGTTTACAATAACTATTGATTATGTACAAAATGTATGAATAAAAATAACAATAAATTCTCTTCAAAACAATCTTATCTTTCCAATGAATAATCACACATCTCAAATCTATTGAATCATTTTAATACTTAACAAGTTTTAAAACTATATAATTACTCAAAAGTACATTTTAATTGCATACGGCAAATGTTAAGCCACTTTCGAGTAATAAAATATAATAACAAATTGTTATTAATAAAACAATACATCAAGAATTCAACAGTCAGATCCAGTTTTGAGAAAAAGTTAATACAGATCAGGTTGTCTGTAACGGGTTTCTTTAGCTTCATTTTTTACATGTTTCTTCAACAACTCCATTATTTCATTTTGAAACTCACTTGGTGTTTCTTTAACACCGGTTGCCCAGTAAAACAAATCCCAATCATTGGAAGGAATATTTATGAGCTTGTCATACAAAACTAGTTGATCTTTATCGAAAGAACTTAAGTACTTTGCCGCAAAAGTACTTAAAATTAAACCATTTTCCGACATTCCTCTTTTACGACTCTGATACAGTAAACGAGCTCGCTTTTCAGTGATGCCTTCGTTTGGACGCTCGATATACGGATTCGGGCCGTTTTCTGGCATCGAAATGACTGAATAATTTCGAATGAAATTCTTTGAAAAGTTTGGATTTAATGGCGTAAAACATTTTTTAAACACGTGCCTTCTTAAAACATTTATCGCTAGCACACGATTCATGTTAAACCACAGTTGTTTACAAACAAACCAAGATCGTAAAAAATTTAGTTGCACCTGTTATGTAACGAAAGTCACAGTTAAAGAAATATATTTTTTTTATATTTGCAACCAATATTTTTGGGTAAAAAAGTATAAAATTTATGAAAATTAAGTATAAAATGCTGCTGAAACTTTTTGAACGATTTCAAAATTCTGTTTCGTTTAGAAACTTTTCAAGAAAAGTAAAAATAGGGGAAAGTAGAATGCTAAGCCGAAAATAACGAGAAATTTCAACACCAGATGGCAGTTCTGAGAAACCAATACTTCAAAGTATGGTTTTCTATTTCAAACGAGGGAAAAGAACAGCAATCAAACCTGGAATATCCGTTCCAAAATTTACAAATATGTTCAAACTGAATTTTACTCTTCAGAAATATTTAATTAAAAATATTTTAACTCAATAATTTTAATTAAATTGAGTACATGTTTGTCTTTATATGATACAATGTATTTACTAGAAAATTACGATGGGACACTGCTGAACCAAAAACATGCCATTACATACTTTAAAAAAATATTCAATTCAATGAAAAATTTTAAAAACTGCAGAATTATTTTGAATTATTCAATATATCTAGATCTTATTTTTAAAAATATATGAAACTAGTGAACATGTAACTAATTTTACCCGAACATTTTTCAATTTTTAAATTAAAAGGAATCTTGCAGATTGAACAAAAATTATCTTTCTGTTTGTAAAATTTTAAAATATTTGGGATTTAAGTAATTAATTGTAACAATAGTTTCCCATATGTAACATTTATCATTACATATATGAACAAAACAAAAGATAAATGTTTGCATTAAACAAATGCAATTATTCCCTAAATCATCTTCATGCTTCGTATACACATCAATTATATCCCAAAACGTTTGTTGTTTCTGCAAATATTGGTGAAGAAAACGTACATTTACAGATACTTTAAGCAATATGTTAGCATGAACTAAGCTGATAAATGCTTTTATAAGAATAGCTACGATTTTAAAAAACATTTACCCTATCGCTATCTATTCAAACTAAACTGAACATATTCCATACTCATAACAAACACAAGGACTTGCAAAATGTATAAATAATAGATATTCTTTTTTTTCCTTCCCCTTGTATTATTTTTAGTTAGCCTATTTGGCTAGCAGTTGAGTTGTTGTTACTAATGCCACCTGATCGGCAAAGGTCAGATCAAGGCCCACGAAATTCATCATGGTAAAGGGCTAAGTGACGCCTGTCGTTAGCCATAGCTTTGAGCTCCATGCAGGTGACAGAACGATTTGGCTCGGTTCCACCCCAATTTAGAGGGAGAACACTCTGGGGGTGGTCAGAGGCCTCCCACCTCTCTTCCCTTTCCACCAACCACACGAGAGGACTTGCGGCTCGACGGATATTTAGAGTACCCCCATGCCGCAAAGGCACTATACATTTACAAACATCCATGTCTTCTCCGGGATTCGAACCCACAGTCCCTACGGCACCGCAATCAGCATTGCTAACCACTATACCGATTGGGCGACAGCAGTTGAGTAAAAGAGTAATACTTTGAGATTTAGTCCGATTTTAGTTCCATACACAAGGATGGGTTTCGGGGCTCAGCTTTTCCTTCCCATACATCAAGAGGTCTTTAGTTTTTAGCATAAAGATAGCGCATTGGGGCTTTCACCTCCATGTTTTTTTAAATATACTTCCCCCTCCCCTCCCAAATGTAATTTGTATACTGTCATCCTTTTATCATTCGTTACTTCAACAAGTTATTTACATTTACATCATATCTGTCCATTTTGTGTTAAAGTATATCCCACATGTTGTTGATATCACAATCTAAATTAGTATCCACTTATTAACAAGAAATAAATTTATTTTGCTACAACTAAAAACAACTAAACTTTTATATCTCATACAACCTCGCTAATTTTACCCTCTGATTCTCTCTCTCTCTCTCATACGTTTCTTTCTCTGTCTTCCACATCACTTACTCGATTGAGGATACAATTGCCCAACACCGCTGTTGAAACAACTCTGTTTCCCCAAACATATGTTCTATTGAATTTCAATCTGATGTCGTTTGTGAGATATGCAGTTGTTTTGGGTATTATTTTGCTGGTGTAGACATCACAATATAAGTAAGTTTGGTTATCATTTTATTGGAAATATAATAAAGGTTGAATTCCCAAAACTTGTACACATTTTACTATAAGTGACTTTTTAACTTTGGTGAACTCAAAATAATTCTAGTTTCCCCTCTCAGTTACTTTTAGCTGAAGCTGTTACCACAATGCCATCATGTCTAAAAATGCAAATTAAGTGTTCTTTTTTTAAGTTCTATACTGTCTTCCAAGCAAACGAAAATATTTTTACATCATAAGTGCAAAATTTAATTTCATTGAACCTCTATTAGAAATGTATTTAAATCATTCTTTTCGAAAGTTTTGGTTTAAAGTTATTCACTCTGGAAATGTAAAGCATTTACGAGAAATTTAGGCATGATAAATGTTGTGTTGTTACTTAAGCCGCCTGATCAACAGTAACATCAGATCAAGGCCCACGAAATTCGTCGTGGCAAGGGGATAGTAGTACGCCCGTCGTTAACCGTAGCTTTGAGCACCATACAGGTGACAGTACGATTTGACTCGGTTCCACACCAATTTAGAGGGAGAATACTCTTCCCCTTCCACCAACCTCACGAGAGGACTTGCGGCTTGATTGCTATTTAGAGTACCCCCATGCCACAAAGACAAAATTTTAAAAACATCCATGCCTTTTCCGGGATTCGAACCCAGGCCCAACAGTCAACGTCACTAACCACTATACCGGATGGGCGGACAGGCCACGTAACGGGTTACATCCACGATTCCTACTAATCCCCTTGGGTAGCTTCTCAACTGTTGTATGATTATAAAATCGCTTTCCGTGGAGGAAGTATGATCTATGCCAATTGTAATTGCTATATAAAGTCAAGCGAAAAGAGGGGGGTTATTGATGTTCGTCAGGCTGATACTAAAGTGAGAGTTATGATAATGAAACTCATCGGAGTTTCAGTAAGGAGAGTCGAGATCTCTACACAGAAAGATCAACAGTGAACAGTTATAGTGAAAAAATTTTATAAATATTTAGTTAAGTAATTAAGTTGACCGCTCCCTTCACTTAACCAATCTTTTGATAGTAAATTGTTAAGGGGAGCGTAAGTTTATGTACCTTTTTCTCAGAAACTACTTACTTCTCATGCATAAAATTTTTACAGTAGGTTATGTGTACTATTAATAACACTTTAACGAAGTATTTTACCTTTTTGTTAAAAATTAAACTAGTTATGAATTTTGTAAAAATTGTCCAATTTTTTCCCCTTAAATTTAGTTTAAAAAAATCATATCTAAAAACGTTTTCTAGATATATCTATAATCCCCCCCCCCCCCCCATTAAAATGTGTAAACATATTAAAAGTAGGCTCACTGAAAATTTAAGGATTGTATGATAAGTAGTTTTTGAGAATAAGGTACAAAAAGTGAAATATTACATTTTGAGAAAATCAGCTTTAAAGTAAAATTTTTAATTTTTTGATCGTTTTACTTCTTTTAGTACTTTCCAGAAGCATATGAAGCCTTTTTTTACTCTCTGCTCATACAAAAAAACTCATACAATTTTCTTTTTTTATTAATTTTGACTTTTTTTTGAGGATTTGAAGATGTTTTCGTTGGGCCACACGAATCGTACGTGCAGCTAGTTTTTTGAAGCATGGCACACAGTTATATATTTGGTTCAGTATCAGAATGTTTCAAGATCATTAATTCTGCTACATGACTCATATTGAACTGTACAATAGCCATATTTACCCCAAATTTTAGGGAATTCACTTGTAGATCTTGGAATCACTGACCATATGGTGCTATTAACTGAATCATTTGGGTTCAGAGTCTTTCCAAGTAAACATTTTCCTAAGAACATAGGACCACCTAGATCTGTAAAAATTGACTTCATTTAATTTATTATAGTATATAGAACGTGTGTAAGTGCTTTATGATCATAGCGTCTTTCGTTACATTCAGCTTCTGGCTTTTAAACTTGCACTAGGTATTTATACCCATAAGACACAGTCCATGTTGAGGGCTCTCGTTTGAAGATAGAAGAGAAAAATAAGTAGCCCAAACGGAAGTTTCCATGCTCTGTAGATCAATGAGAATATAATATTTCTAATAGCCATACTACAATATCTTTGAATTTTTTATATTAAAATGTCGGCGAGTCGGTTAAGATCACTTAGGCGTTTTCCATCATTTAACTTTTTTTCCCGTTTCGCTTTTAAGATCCAAAAGACGTGCACACGTACACTTTTGGATAAGCCCAATTCAGTCTTTTTCCACTTGAACATCATATGGATTCGTTCTCATCAGAAACTTATGCGAGGGGAAACAGGTGCTCCTAGCAGAGCTCATTTGATGGGCGTAAAGGAGTAGCCTTATTTAAAAAAATAAAAATACTTCTATTTTATCTCCTCCTCATATATCATTTTAAACAGAAATATTTGAACTTTTAAAAAAAATAAAAAAGGGAAAATCGATAATTTTTTGAAAATTAATGTGCCGGACCCTCTTAAGTGAAATAAAGATGTTGATTTTATTAAAATGTCTCTTAATTCTGCGCATCCGAATCCACAAGCGACCAAGAGTGTGTGAATATTAACGTCGCACTGTTCAGCTACACGAGGGCTTTTGGCGACGGACCACGTAATTTTGAACCATGGTCAAGTGACATGGACGACACCTGAGCTGGGGCACCCCCCTCTCCTAACTACCACACCACATCAACGGGAGGACGTTTCAGCTCTCGTCAGATTTAGCGTGCATCGCTGCCCTACACGGAGGGTCTTTAGTGGTACACAAGCGACCGAAAAGTTGCGATAAAATTAAGAATGGTTTTAAAATTTTGACCTTTAATTAACAGCTGCTGTGCAAAAAAACCCTTTTTACCTTTTAAAAAATTATTTGAATACAAATTTGAGCTAAGGAATTGTTTGATTTATGTTCCAATCTGATTTGAAATATAAATCTCTTTTTTATCATCCTGCGATGTTTACTTATTTGGAATTCAGTCTCGCACCTACAGGAATCTCACGTTTCTACCGATATCCAAGAGCATTTACATCCGGAAGAACAATAAACACTGTGTAGGCGGAGATAAATTAGCTCTAGTATTACTTCTTAGATCCTGTGACTTTTTGTCTTTTTTTACAGGAGGGTAGGATCCCACACTTTTCATTCGCCTTCTCTTTTTTGCTGAACTTCCGATCATTCCATTATTTTTATTCATTGAAAGAGCAATCAATTTTATTTTCATCTTTTTGTGTGAATGTGTGAAGAACAAAACTCGTTTCTTTTTTCCAATTAACCTTTTTTTTTTCAATCATTAGTTCCTTTCATTTCCCCAAATTTTATAATCTAATATGAAAATAAAATGAAAAATTTCATGATGAATAAAAGTTTCATCACACACAAAAAATTAATTTAATTGATTTGTTTTTATTATTTTTTATAAAAAAAAAAGATGTGAAGATATGAAAACGAAAATTACGATATTAATGCATTTATAAATTCTAATACAAAAACTAATAGGTTAAAGGAATTATAATTTTTAAAAAAAATCATCGGCATTTTATATAAGTTATTAACTTTATTGTTAAAGAAAGTTGTCCAATTTGAACAGAGTAATAATTGTGTGTGTGATAAGAGTTCACTAACTTTACTATGGTAATAATTGTGTATGTGTGTTGAGATTTTGGCTAAATTTTCATTAAAGGAATATTACTTGCTATGCTGCCAGAGGCGCAAACAGACTTCTTTTATGGAAGGGGATCACACAGGGACACCTTAAGGCATGGGTCCGGGCCCATGGCCTCCTCTCGTTTTCGACTCAACCTTAATAAAATTATTATTCGAATAATTTCAATGGTTAAATGTTATTTCCGGTTGTATTCTCCAAAAAACTGGGAATTTTGGAGGATCTGTGAACTTGCTGCATAAGTGATGACCGTCATTTATGTACAGGCCTGGGCAGTAGCGCACAAAAAAATTTTCCAAGGGTAATTTCGAATTTCAATGGTTAAATGTTATTTCCGGTTGTATTCTCCAAAAAACTGGGAATTTTGGAGGATCTGTGAACTTGCTGCATAAGTGATGACCGTCATTTATGTACAGGCCTGGGCAGTAGCGCACAAAAAATTTCCAAGGAGGTGGTCCAGGCTCGAAAGTCCACCATTCTTGTATCATGCTCCTTTTGATTTTGTCGATTTTTGGAACAAAAAACAGTAAAAAACTAATTATTGTATAAATATAATTAGTATTAATAAAATAATCATTAAAAACAAATATTTAATTAAATTTTACGTATTATATACTTAAAATTATAATCAATCGGGGAAAAAATCAAGGGCTTGGGGGAGGGGTCAAGACCCCTAGGACACCCCTTGTGTGCGCCACTGGACCTGGGCCTACCTTCATTACTCCTTCAGTCAAAAGGTGGCAGTCGTTCGAGCCGGTTTGTGCGACTCTAAGTCAAGCACATTTATTTGTTTTGGGTTATTGTTTGATCTAGTATTTGATAACACATGCTCGGTGGGTCTACAATCATTGGTGGGGTCTACTTTTGAGTACGGGCCCAGGTCTTTAGAAGGACGTCAAGGAATCTTAAGACGTCAAAACTAGATAAAAACACCAAGATGTAATCGTATAACGCTAAAAATTAAAAATCTTAGTATCTTAAAAAATAAAAATCCCCAAACCTCATCCTTGTGAACGCCATCGTGTGGCACTGTCGAAATAAGACTAACCACGATGCATACGTCCAATAAACGTGCATATTTCGTAGTTAGTCATGTTTTTTTTTAAAAAAAATGAAATGAAAACCAAAAGAGGAGATCTCCCCTATTCACTCCTTAGCAGCGTCGCCATTACTTAAATCAGTATATGACAACACTTAAATAAAAGTTATTTTATAAATCTGGTTATCAAACTTGAAATTAAAACTGCATTTTGAATTTAAATCATTACCATCCGAGGAAGAACATCTAAATGATATCGTTTATATATATATATATATAATCCTATCAACCAACAAGCTACTATCGAAATTATAAATTCAAATAGAAAAAAAAAGTATCCACAAATTACAAAGACACGTTATGATTTCTTATAACTTGTAGATTGATTCGATTGTCTGTAATCAAATTCGTTTTAAATGTGACCCCAACTCAACATGGCTGTTATACAACACAGTTAACATTAACTATAACTATTCTGATCCATCTTGATGTGTGCAAAAGCAACTTCATTGACAAAAGCCGACTCCTTTCACTGAGTCTCTTCAGATTAGAAGGGATGAAAGCTCACACAATAGAATGATCGCATCTCTTCATCAGATAAGAAAAACGCCTTAAAGACAATCACCTCGGGGCTGTTATCCCATACTCATCCATTGTCTGGTAATAAAATTCGTTACATCTCATCTCCACGTGACTGAACCGGTGATGAACCATTCAGTGAACCGAAACACGCGATGCACTCATCTATACCGCAAATGGAAAAGCACCCATTCAAAATGCCAGTGAAAGGACGTCAGTTTGCCTCGGAGCTTTGTGCCACAAAGTGCAATGGAATATAAGTCAGGAAAGTAACCCACTCACTTGTTGCACAAGTGTGCATAATGAGAAGCAATTTAACGCTACATTAGGCGAGGAAATGCGTCAAATAAAAAAAAACTTCCATAATGGAACATTAGAAAAGGAATTTTCTAAATATTAAAATTATTTGCTGTGTGTGTGTGTTCCGAGTATAGTTCATTTCCATTCAGAAGTTCAAAGAGATTTTTGAATGATAGCTCTTTTCCTTTGTTATTGTATCACAAATATTTACTTAAAAAAGAGTTTTAAAAACTTATTCACACATGTTAATAGTTTCACAAACAGGAAGTTTGTAATTTTTTAAGCACTTACGAGCGAATGACTTAATATCTCTTGTCAACTTTTCTTATATCAATGAATTTACCTAAAAATAATTTTGCAGAGCACATTTTTAACCGTAAAACACATTTTTATATTATAAACGAATTTGGTTTCATTCATGCATCCAACAACACAAAATGCAAAAAAAGACTTCGTATTTAGTATCTTACTTTGTAAAAGTTTCTTATAATTTAACACAATTCTTACAAAGGACATTTTTGGTTGGACTCTTTTTGGATCAGCTTTAAAGGTATGCCCATGCTTGCCTTCTAGAACAACGCAGAGACGATACGGATAATTATGGATATTGTAAGCACTTAAAAAGCCTATCCATTGTAGTCTAATGGCCATGGTTATGAACTTGTGGCCTGCGTTGTCGAGTCGTAGGTTCGAGTCCTACTGCCACTGAAGATCCAGCTTGTAGAGGGGCTGATGCACGACAAATCTGTCATTGCTCAAAGTTCTCACGTTGACGTTGTGGGGAAGTTAGGAGAAAAAGGTGCATGTGCCTACGTGTCATCATCACTTGATCACGGTAGAGTGAATATTAACGTCGCACTGTTCAACTACTCGAGAGCTTTTGGTGACGGGCCTCGTAATTTTGAACAATGGTCAAGTGACGAGGACGACACCTTAGCTGCCACCCCCACTCCCAACTGCCACCAGGGCCGGCTCTAACAGTTTTGACGCCCCGGACAAAAATGGAAAATACCGCCTCTCTATCCAAAGCATATATATATATATAATCTTAAAAAATAATTCGAAATTAAGGACATAATTAACTGTTTTTATTTCAAACGAGTAAAGTGTAAGAGAAGAAATATCCCATTTCAGCAGTCCAGTTTCTTCGAAAAAGAGTTTACTGATGGTGGGGTTTACAAGCGTTTATTTTAACCTATAGTAACTACTCTCAAGACTAAAATAAAACATCTCCTGTAGCTCTATCAACCAAAAACTGATTACCCCTGTCCCCCTTTTGGATAGCTGACACCAGATATCATATGGTTGAAAGGAGTGTCCATTGGGACCCCACTCATCGATGGGGAAAAAGTTACTAGTGAAAAACGTGTAAACATCTCAAATTT
>BMAV01000911.1:248288-276415 GCA_019973955.1 Trichonephila inaurata madagascariensis | reverse complement strand
GATGGGGAAAAAGTTACTAGTGAAAAACGTGTAAACATCTCAAATTTTATGATTAAACGTATACTCCCTCCTCGAACCCATCAAGTTTCAACATAAAAGAAAATTGACATTAAATATAGAGACGACAAAATATGGAAATGATACGTAAAAGGAAATACCAAATTGACACCCAATATTTAAGAAAATATATAAATTTTTTTTAAAACGAAAAATGTATATATATATATATATATATATATTTGAATTCGACCCGAATGCCGCCCCGGGCAGGGGTCCGGTTTGTCCGGCCCTAGAGCCACCCCTGCTATCACACCACACCAACGGGAGAACGTTTGAGCCTCGACAGTCTTAATATGCATCGCTTCCTCACACGGTGGGTCTTCAGGGCTACAAGGCTCGAACTAATGACACGCCTGCAACAAGTCCGATACCTTGACCACTTAGGCTACTGCGGCCACCACTTGATCGCGGATTAAATTACGAGGTCTGTCGTCAATAGAACTCGTATTACTTAAAGTGAGACGTTAATAAAGACTTACAGTGCTTAAAATGTAACTTATTAATACTGCAATATTTTCTCAAACCAAAATTGTTTTACGCATAATAAATAAAAAGTAAAATAAAAATGAACATGTTAAGAGTTAATAAAAAAAGATAGTTGTCCATTCTTGTAAATAGTAAAGTATTTGTTTTGTTGGCAATTACTGTTGATCAGACTGACTATGCATACGGTGTAAATTTTCTTATATTTTTCTTTCTTTATTAAATAGGTTTATTTTCATTTTATTCATTATATTACTAGAACAATCTTTTATTTTGATAAATAGAATGTCATCATACCTGCACAAAGTAATGTTTATTTAATGATATTTTTGCAGAATAATAATGAATGCTTAACATTCACTTTCACCGTCTTTTAATTAAAGAAATACAGCGAAAAACTCCAGTCTTATTTAATGAAAATAAGGCTATACCTATTTCTATATATCCTTATATAAAGAGAAAGAGAGAGTGAGAGAGATTCAAATTAGGTAGACAGAAACTAGACCAAGACAAGAGGTACTAATTTTTTTTTTTTTTTCTTTTCATTCAGAAGCGAAGAGGGAACAATAAAAAATGTTTCATATGCAAAGTTTGAGAAGTTCCAAATTACTGTATAATTGTGTGAAATAAATTTAAGAAACTCTTACAAATTTTTGAAGCTTAATTTTTCATCAAGTATGTACAGATCCGAATTTCTTAAGACTAAAGTAGTTTTCGCTTCAAACATTTACCGTTTAAGACTGCTAGCGGTTTGGATTTTCAAAATAGAATTTTCTATATAGTTTTAACTCTAAATAGTATACATAAAATCCTCTAATTCTTGTTTTGAAACCTGCTATGAGGTTCCGAAAATAAATGTTCACGAAATATGTAAGTATTTAGAGGGTAAAAAATAGAACATCAAAGGAATATTCTACAAATGCTATATATCTCATTCCGTTGTGTTAAAAAGGATAAATTTTCTATATTTTGATTCTGAACTGCTTATCGAGATCTATAAAAACAAAAACACAAATGTTCTTCTCGGTAAGCCTTTTTTAATATAAGACACATTGTTTTAGATGCGAGACTGACCTAATAACTGGCCACGGAATGGAATGAAATACAGAGACCAATCTGTTCACAATAGACAACGAAAGCTGGATGTGATAACGGATTAATGCTTACCATCCATAACGAACACTACTTAAAGCTTAAGCTAGTACACAAGAAATCAACAGCATCTAACTTTAGAAACGTAGTCTTGTCGACAGTGAAGAAAACTGCTTTAGCTGCGAGATAGAGAATTCGTTCTTTTTATACACAAGAGGATCAAGATTCGATGCACCCCATTCAACACAGATGAGATTATATCTATTTTAATACATGGTTCACAGACGATTGTCCCATATGAAACAAACGATCTGTAGAAGAAATTTCTTAGGGTTCAGTTTCTCTTTCTTTTCCCCACCTAATTTGCATTTATTAACATTTCAATCGTATTATCATATTTCTTTTTTACTTTTACTATATGCTGACCAGTTATATTCTTCTGAGAATGCTAGTTCTCACGTATTCCAAGAAGCTTATGGGAGAGGAATGAACTTGATTCCAGTTTTGTATTTCTAGAGGCTAAAGTTTTTCAAAGGTGGTTACTTAAATAGAAAAGCCCACTGAGTGTTCATTCTAATGATCAACGTAGGCACCTCTATTTTTCATGTTAGACATTGGCACTTTATTAATGATGCGGGGTTTTAGCTTCTTTTTACTTTAAAGGATGATTTATTGTTAAGAAATAAAAATGGTTCTTTAATCTTATCCTTTATATTGAAGCCTTTTCATCTTTAATATGTATGTGCTTAATGTATAAATTAATCCCACACTTAAAAACAAATTAAAATGATAGTACGAGCACAGATAAAATTGTATGATTATACACAGAGAATTTATGTAAATTTAAAGTTATTATTGCCGTCTAACTCATGACATTTAATTATTCAGACATAAATTAATGTTAGTATGCAATCTTGTTATAAGACGCACATACATTTTAAAAATTTATTCCAAGGGCTGATTCTTGTATATAGTGAGAGTGTGTTTTTTCTTTAAACAATTGAACTGAAATTCGAATCCCGCATGTAAGCCTAAGCGAACAAAAATTTGTTTAATATTCGGGGTGTAAATACTGTCAAAAGGGTAGAATATTTTCCTATTAAACTACTGTCGAGTAAAACGCCGGACACCAACGACGATAGTTTTATCCCTTTTAACCCTATCTAAAGCTAACGCATTTTTTTTTCTATTCGTTTGTTACTATCTGTGCCAGTCATACTTCATGCGCCATGTTTTTTTGTTTGGAAAATGACTAGGGGAAAAATTCTTATACGCCAAGTGATCGTCGACCTATGTTTCATGCCCTGGAAGAAACACCAACTGTATGATGGTCATATGCACCCAGATATCCCAATGAATGAATGTGAATTTTACGAATTACTGTAAAATCCGGCGTATAACGCTCACTTTGAACACAAAAAATAAAATCGAAACTTAAGGGTACGCGTTATATACGCCGGGTATAAAAATGATAGCTTTAAAGATAACAAAAGAAATGAGCATAAAAAAATTACTTCTAGATGTACCGAAACACTGTTTATTTAAAAGAAACGACTTGCCTCATGAACTAAAAGAGCTGTAGTTCTAGAAATATACTATTTTTCCAAAGTCTGGGATAATACCTCGAATAAATGACTTCAAAACATAAAAGAAATGTATACTAATATTTCAGATTTCTTCGTTGAAAAGGGGGGCGATTTATACGGCGAATATACCTAAAAATTAAAAAACTCAGCTTGAAAGTACAGGTGCACGTTATACGCCGGATTTTACGGTACTTGGAAACTTGGATTCAAACACTAACTTTACAGGATTTGTGTGACATTTTCTTTTTTCCTTATAAAATAAGTTCTATTTAAAAAAGCCAAAAAGTCTAAAGATTAAAATCACTTGCGTATTGCTAACAAAGAATACTAATAAAACTGTTTTTTCCTAAACTATGTTTTTTTTCTGATATTAGTGTATTCGTATATAAGACGCGCGCGCGACCGCCTTATTTTAACTTTAAAAATTTCCAAAAATTCTTTGATTATACACAGAAATGTATACTATATAAGAATTTTAGAGTGTGCAATTGAGTTTATAATCTTTAAACAAAATGATTAAACTAACCAACAAAATTTATTGTACACATATTTCCTTTTAGAAAACAGAGTTATTAATGAAAATTTTGTTTTAGATGCTTATAAATATTGAAGTTTTCGAAGGTATAAAACAAATACCGGTATATTAATTCATTATTCAATACGTTCATAATGTTAGTTGCGAGGTTTTACACATTAAATAGTAAATTAATATTAACAAATATGATAATTCTGTAGGAACAATTTTTTATGTCGGTCTTTATGTATTTAAAATTTAAATGTGGTTATATTTTAAATTTGAAATCTCAAATACTTGTAAAAGAAAAAGGTTTGATAAACTTCACAATTCATGAATGTAGTTCCTTTTAAAAACGTATTTTGAAGAACATTCTATATTATGTTTTCCATCCATAAAATGTGCCTATTACTTGCAACCTTTGGTAGTTTTTGTTATTGATAAACTTTATCTTTCTTGGATTTTGATATAAACTATTAATAAATAATTCTGACTTAAAATCATACAATTTTCAGCGACAAATTTGAATGTAATTAAGAAAAGATCATCTTTATGTTCTACATCAGGGGTTTTCAAACTGTGTTCACGAAGCCCTGGGGTTTCACAAGACATACCCAGCGGCTCTACGAGTCACAATAAAAAAAAGTCGAAAAGAAACTTATATAAAATATGTATGCAAAATTATTATTTCTATGAAGTTTGTATGATTACAAATATCTATAACTCATCCTATTAATTGAAACTGAACATTTTATTTATGTATAATGAACTTTAGTTTTCAACACTTTTTAAACTTTTGTTATAATAAAATAAAAGATTATATATAAAATGCTTTATCTTATGTTAAAATTGTGCTGGAGAGGAAACAACTTATCAACAGATTCGGTGTTAATATCTAAATTTAAGTAACAGCTCCTAAATTTTATGTAGCAAATTCGTGAAAAATACCCATTATTTTTCACACAGCTATAAACATTTTAATGCCATTCAGAACATTGTGTCTAAGAGAAATGCATTTCACAACGTGAGTGGCTACAAAAACGAAATATAAAAACAAATCAAACGCAGAACATGAAATGCGTCTGTAGATAATTTAAGTAGACACAGATTTCCACAATTGGCGTGAAAGAAAAGCAAGCAGTTACTAAATATAATCTACGGGTCGGTGACACTTGGATCACAAATTAATATTATTAACGAGTAAATTAAATTAAAAAATTATATTAGAATTTTTTAATAATAAAACCAACACTTTTTTTAATTGCCTTTACATAAAGTACGTATCACATGTTGGTCTATTTTAAATGTTATTTTGAGATATATTCTTCTAAGTATGTGTGTGGTATGGGGTTCCACGAAAACCCTTTGTAGTTCTAGGGTTCCACAAACACAACTTCAAGCTCTAGGGCTTCCGTGAGTTCAAAAAGTTTTTGAAAACCACTGATCTACATCAATCAATATTTCTGTAAATTTCAAAGCATTACTTTACCTTTCAATTTTGTTAGATGAACTGTCTATCATATGAAAAATAAGAAGCATAATCTTACCCTGTGACCATAAAGAGCTTGTAGTTGATCGAACATCCACATTTCGACGCGTAATCTCTTGCGAATGAGGTTCATTTGATGTTGCCCGTACTTAGCCGTCAGGTACTTCTTCTTGCGCTCCTGGACTTCACCCTTTTCCGGTTCAAAATTGACATGAAGGACCGTTTTCGTCGTATCTGCTTTCATGTACTTCATACGAGATACAGGAGGGGGGTCTGGACTATAGGATGTGATTGTGCATTCCATCTGAAATAGAAATACACTGGACATTAATCATGCATATCTGGAGTGTAAAATTTATTTCTAGTCAAAATTTACTTTCTATTCAGTAAAAGTTATACTAGGGAATACTTTTGGGTATTTACTGTGGATACATGTATTATACCATCGATCTATTTCGTCAAATCAAAAGATGTCGCCAAATACCGCGATATACAGCCAAAAGTGGAAAACATTCCCACGCACGCTCGAACGCAGTAAAAATAGCGATGACAGCATTTGGTGACATTTTTTGAGTGAGTGAATATTAACGTCGCACTGTTCAGCTACACGAGGGATTTTGGCGACGGTCCACGTAATTCTGAACCATGATCAAGTGACGTGGACGATACCTGAACTACCTCACCACACCAACGGGAGGACGTTTCAACTCTCGACAGATTTAACGTGCATCGCTGCCCTACACGACTAGACTTCAGTGGTACTGGGCTCGAACTCGTGACAATGCCAGCCACGATCCGATACCTTGACCACTCGGCTACCACGGCCGTGACATTTTTTGAATTGGGAATGTCTATTTACTTAACCAAATTGGTCGATTACTTTTAAATCTCTTAGCTACTTAAATTTGTATTTTTAAAAAAATCATTTTTCAAAAAATGAAATGATAGAATCAATTTATAGTTTCCTAATCGAGAAATTATAATTTAATCACAAAGAATATTAAAATATTAATAAATTTTCCAAAGGAAAGGTATAAAAGTAATGTAATAATGGCAATACATGTCAGACTATTGATGTGCTTGAATGGCTGATTGATAAAATATTTCTTAAAAGTTAACTTTATTTCTAAATTTTAAATACAAGCAGCGTTATTGTTTGTCTTTTTGTTGGAAACTCGCACAATATAGCGAGAGAAGAGTACAATTCTTGGATGATTGTAAATAATTATGTATATCAGATTGTATACCTACAAAATTCACGTTTTCATGCAGTTAAGAAAAGTCACTTTGTCATCACTTAAAAAATGATGCTTTATTTTCAAATCTATTGGGAGGTAAACCACGCTAGTGTATTCACAAAATGATTTTTAATTAATATAACCCTTAGTACCACTAAGGCAGTGGTTCTCAAACTTTCAATGTTTGCGACCCAATATCCAATCATAGTTTTCATCGCGCCTCCCTTCTCTATACAATGCTATACTTTCGTGCTAAAGCTATAATACGACTGTAACCTCTTAAGTGCCACCGACGTATATAAACGTCCCAATCAACCAGTGCATAAATTGTCCCAGACGTATATATACGTCTTTCAGAAATACAATCTTTTCTGTGCACTGATATCTATAAAATAATTCTGAGGGCTTTGGAATGCAACAAAAAGACCTTGACAGCGTTTGCGAAGGATTTACTTATTTCAGAGAATTTGCTTATTTATACCTTTTCTCCCCAGGGGACCAATCCATCTCATACGCGTGTCTAAATAGAAAACTGTGACATTGGGGAGCGAATCGTGTAATATTAAATCGGCAGTAAAGGGGATTAATTATAAACTGTACAAGTTAAGATATTTCAATTATAAAATACATTATGCAGTACTAATACATTTTAAACTGTATTAAGGGAATGTAAATGTGTATTTTATTCTTTATTATGTCAGAGTGTATTTCGTTTGTTTAATTTCAGTAAATTAATAAAAAAATTTTAAATAGTCTTTTCTTTTCGACTTTTCAATACGTTCTTGCACACACACCCCCTCCCTCTCTCGTAAAATTATCACTCCTCCCTAGGGGGACATGCCCCACAGTTTGAGAAACGCTGCTCTGAGGATGAAAATGTGAAAAACTTAATATTACATCATTATAGATTACATGAAAAGAATTTGGCCCACAGGACCATCCGTTTGCTAATTCTGATGCGTATTAATAACAATTTATAATTATTAAATGAAAAATGCGAGAATTAATGAATTTAAAAATCGAAAACTGAAGTTTTGATTAATATGTTTTTAGCAAAAAGAAAAGCTACGAGTTTCTGCACAAAAGCTAATAAATTAAAAATTAATTTCAAAATTTTAATAAATGCTTATCTTTTTGAATAATGATTGCGTATCTGTCCGATAGATAATTAACTACTTTTAAAAATATTTTCATGATAAGCATAGAAGAATCTCGATTAAAATAAACAAAACCTTATTCATTAATTAATGTTTTGCAAAGATAGGGAAAAACAAATAAAAACAAGAATTCCGTAAGTGAAAGTCAATGTCATCATGATTAAATAAGTATTTACTTTAAGCCTTTGGAAAAATTTGTATTCTTTTTCATCAGAAAAATATATTCCTAAATTATAGCAAAAAGTAAAAAACGGCAACATGTTTATCTCTAATCTGCAATAAAGGTCATTTAAATGATGAGCTTCATTTCAAGGATACAAGCCGTTATGGCCAAGGCTTTCATCAATTTTTCATTTTAAATTCCTGATTATAATATCAATTGCATTGAATTTATACTTTCTGATGTTTAGACAGTTAATTTATTAAAATGCAACCACGGAAGAATAGAAAGTAAAAGAGTTTCTATCTAATCATAATTTTTCTTCCATTTCTGAAAGATTTTTTGAGCGTATTTTAAATTTTAATGTACTCTCTCTCTCCAGAGAACCATACATATTTTTTTTGCGAAAACTTCCACAAAAAAAAATTAATTACACATAATACTGTACAGCTTTCCTTTCTTCAAAAAACATTTTATAGTATTCAAATAAATGCAATTGATTAGATTTCGAAAATAAGCAGAAAATCCGCAAAATTGGTAAGCTTACATGGAACTGGTAGGCAGTTGATTTAAAAAACAATAAAAAGTCAAAAATGCTTTTAATATGCGTAAATATATATATTTGCTCTTTTATTTAAAAATAATGGTTTATAGATATAACAGGGTTTTTTCTTTTTTTTTGAATAATTGATTAAATGATATATTGGCACTTAAGTTTCCGATTTTCTACAAAAGAAGTTTGTAAAATCTTACATATACTCTAAATATCACACACACACAGGAGAATGAAAAAAAAACCCATCAATATCATTTAAATTGTATGAAGAAACAGACAAGAGAATGACTCTGTTTTGTTTGTTTATTTCGACAGAAATACATCTTGCAATTTCAATGATGTTTGATTTAATTAGTTAACTCATTTTAAATGGAGTTTAAAAATAACTTTATGAAAACAGACATTACAAAAGTAGTTATAATAACTTCCGTAGATTTCTTAACAATGATATAACCAGCATATTATACCTTTCAACTCCATTTTTATTGAATAAAAGTAAAAAAAATAACCTCACGAAGTACTGATTAATGTAAACTGTTTGCAAATCTCGTAAAACACCATATTAAAAAAATATGACTAATTATCTATTCTATCCATTGTCGAAACCATTACAATTGCTCTTACCTAGAATCCTAATTAAAAAGTTTAAAATAGCAAGTAAATATTGATTAAAGCGATTGATGCGGGTTATTAATTTGAGAAAAAGCACTTTTCGAACTACTCCAAGAAGATAAAAGAAAGCTATTAAATATAATGAACTTCGTAAGGGGCACAATGTCTATTGAGAAGTTTAAACTCTTCACAGTGGCAACGGATATCGCGTCTGAATTATTTATCGATATGCAAACAATAGGTAAGATGTAGGCCAGAAGCATCATCTTTTCGAAAGGAAGTGAATTGATGAACGGAATCCATTGTACGTCTTTTCGAAAGAGACGATCGTTGGACTAGAACATTAATCATGGAATATTATTAGCGTCAAAGAAGTCGAGTACTTCGATCACGTTTAGAATAATATTTTTTTTAAAAATATGTGTCAATGAGTTACGTTAGATAGTACATTCACTTCTTTCATGTCTCGTAACTTGTATTGTTAGTGTTTTTCTTCTTTTGTTAGCCATCCTTTTCATAAAATAATGGTCAAACGTGAAAAAAAGAACAACTTCTGCTTGTTTGTTTGGAGAAAATTTAAAAAGTATATTGCTATATAATAGTTAAAATGCTCCCGTTTCATTTAATTACGGGTTATTTTTCATGGAATTATGAACTATATTTATAGGATATAGAACGGTTATTGAGACACGTTTGTTAATTTAAAATATTCCAAGACCTCTGAAACAATTTTTTGGAATCCTCTTACAATCAGAAAAGGGTGACAAAAGGTTTGAAAAACCAATATAAAAGAGATAATTAAATAAATGCGATATAGCTTTATTGAAATGAATTTAACATATGTCCTCTACTTGCACTTCCCCCCTCCTCTCAACATGATATTATTATGTATAATGATACACATTCAATTTAATATAAAGATTTTTTTTTTCAATAATTTTACATTAAGAAAGAATTATTCCATTTGATGCATGTTACTTAACTAATTTAATCTTAAATGATTTTTTTATCTATCTATTCATTGGTCCTGTAACAGAAGTTACAGCTTATTTTGTTCATAGTTTCTCTGTGATTTTGTTCATTTATAGAAATTCTATAAAGTTCCTCTGTATAATTATTGAATATAAAAATTTATTTTGAACATTGTGTGCAATCAGAAGTTGAGTAAGACTTATTCCATCTTTTTATGCGTACTGATTACAATGAAATAAATTTTTGTTACCCTATTTTCTTACAATGAGGGATTATTAACTGAATGGTCAACGTTTTCAAACTCGTAGCTTGTTTTACTACAGTTGAGAAAGACGTGGGTTCTACTGGTGCAGTAAAGATCAACCGTGTGGAGGGTTTGCCCATATAAGACAAAAGGGCTCATGTTGGCTTGGTAGGGAAATTTTGAGAGTAGGGTGTAGTTCCTGTGTTGTCCTTGTCAATTGAATATGTTTCAAAATTAAGAATACCGTTGCCAAAAGCCTCCGTGTTACTTCAATGAGTGAGGGAGTGTTTACGAACGTTGCACGATAAACCCCGGACTTCATAATTTTGAACCTTGATCAAGAGATGAACACACACACACATGAACCTCTTTTTCTCCAAACTACCACTCCGCGCGAACGGGAGGGCTTTCAGCCTCGATAAGTTTAACGTTAACAGCAGGCTTAGTGAATATTAACATCGTACTGTTCAGCTACTCTAGGGTGGCCGTGGTAGCCGATTGGTCAAGGTATTGGATCGCGGCTAGCTTTGTCACGAGTTCGAGCCCAGTACCACTAAAGACCCGCTTGTAGGGGAGCGAGTCAAATTAAATATGTCGAGAGCTTAAACGTCCTCTCCCGTTGGGGTGGTGTGGTAGTTAGGAGAGGGGAGTACCAGCTCAGGTGTCGTCCTCGTTACTTGACCATTGTTCAAAATTACGAGGTCCGTCGTAAAAATCCCTCGAGTAGCTGAACAGTGCGACGTTAATACTCACTAGGCTACAGAGGCCATCCATATCACTTCATAGTGCGATATTTACAAGTCAATCAATCATTAAATTTTCATCTAAAACTAATTATAAATGTTTGATCAATTGTTTATTTAAAGAAGATGAAAATTATAGAAATTCCTCATCAAATAATAGAAATAAGATAATTAACAGTAACTGTGAAATTATTTAAATTTCAACATTCCAATCGCCTTTTATTGGAAGATTTTGTCAAAAATCTTCTAACAAATTTCAAAGTTCAAGGCGAAAACAATAATAGCAACAATTCACGTTTCTTCAGTGTGGCAACGCAGTTAGTCAAACTTCGATTATTTCTTTCATCTCTTGAGTACGTCACCTCTAATTCAAGACATAATTATATGACATTCTAAAAAATAATTTAAAGATTTGATTGTGTGCTTGAAAAACTCTCGTAAGGCCTTCACTCAATTTACTGCTCTTCTAAGTGACACGGTATAAAACAGTTGCGAAATGGAAAATACACATCCCATGCGTGTAATTGTTTTGTGTCAGGACAAAATAAAAATTATACCATGTTCTCATGCAGAAGTCTTCTGCCCGACTTTCTTACAAACCGTAACATTTAACCGTTAACGCTACGACCACAACGTAAAAGGCTTCTGATTGTCGTTTCCACGCATGTGCGAGCGCTACGTCATTTGTAAAAACAATGGCAGATACATCGGATGCGGTCTGTTCATTTCGGAATTTATTTAAGAAAAAGGAAAGAGGAAGTTTATCGCAAGAATGAGATGTTCACGCTCTCACGGACGCACCGAAAGGCGTTAGCCGTAGAACAACTCTTCAAGACCTGTCTTCCGGGTCGCTGCAGCAAGACAAATCGAGATCACTTAAGGATCGTTAAACGTTTTTTATTGCCCGATAATTGCGTTTTATATCGTTTAGAAGAGCATAAATATAGCTCCGATAGTCTGAACTTAAGGTGCACAGGTGAGTTGGGAAGTACAACACGAGACACGTGCTTGCGACATACGAAAAGCATGCGCTTTAAAAAACAAAACACGCTAATAAAAAGTTTATCTGTTGATAAGGATATATATAAAGGAAACAATGATATCTTAAAATAATGTATTACCGATTATTTCACACCGAGGGCCATGAATGTATTTAATCTGTCTTGCTACAGTTTGCAAATGTTTCCCATATTTAGAATGTCAAGTTTCCCATTCGACTACAGACCCTTTTGAAGTTCATATTTTGTTAAACAATCTATTCACAGGCACCAATACTTTTTTAAATAATTGTAAAGGAACTTCAAAAATATTCTGAAAAAAAAAATCATATTTGGAATATGCATAAAATATTCCTCGATGCCCCCACTAAAAATTTTTAAAAAATTACACCAATTTATACTATTTTGTTTTGCAGCTGTGAGAAAATACAATTCTCATATCGAATAAAAAAATAAAGTATGGATTAAGAAATTATTTCAAAATAGGATCTTCTGTGTTTCAGAAATTGGATCACGTCCCCTGGGTGAGTGAATAAATATAAACGTTGCACTGTTCAGCTACTCGAGGGCTTTTGGCGATGGACTTCATAATTTTGAACCATGGTCAAGTGACGAGGATAAGACCTGAGTTGCCACCCCTTTTCCTAACTACCACACCAATGAGAGGACATTTGAGCTCTCGACAGATTTAACGTGCATAGCTCCCCCACAATGCAGGTCTTCAGTGGTACTAGACTCGAACTCATGACATGCCTGCCACGAGTTCATTACCTTGACCACCAGGTTACCGCAGCCACCACTTCCCCTGGGAGGCGTCAAGATTTCCTACAAAAGAAGTGGAGGGAGGACATAGTAACAAAAAGTTCGAAAAACCTGTCCCATGATTAAGAAAATGAAGTTTTAATTATCTATTTGTCAATATTCTATTTAAATTCTTTTAAAGAATATGCGAAAGGAATTGCTAATGCTCTAAGGTTAAGTTTATTTTAGAACACCCTAAATTTTTCTATTCCCTTCTGCTTTAATAACATACCAAATTGCAATAAATCTAATGAAGCAAAGCAATAAATATAAATATATCAAGACACAGTACAGGTAAAAAGTAAGATAACCTCAGTAATATAATGGCAAACTCTTAGTCATAGAAACTAAGAGTGTAGAATTAACATAATTTTTTTAAGGCCATCCAACCTTCCCCTACATTTGCCTATACCAATGGCCTGCAAAAAAGAAAATAGTGGAGGAATAAGGTTCCATTAATACTAGGCCACGGTAGCCTAGTGGTCAAGGTATCGGATCGTGGCTAGCATGTCATGAGTTCGGGCCCAGCACCCCTAACGACCCGCCGTGTAGGGGAGCGATGCACGTTAAAATTGTCGAGAGCTCAAACGTCCTCCCGTTGGTGTGGTGTGGTAGTTAGGAGAGGGATTGCCAGCTCAAGTGTCGTCCTCGCCACTTGACCATGGTGTGTGTGGACAAGAGTTCCCGCAAGTGAGTGTTACTTCTGTCTTTTTCCCGGTGTTTTTTAATATCCTGACTTTAATGGTTATTTGATTATTTTAATGCAATATTAGAACTGCAAATAGAAATCTTTCCAACCAGCTTAATAAAATAATATTCATTGTGAATTACATTCTATATAATATCAGTTTTTCCACACAAGTATATTCAGTCATCAAAATATATTTGAATATACGACTTGTAAAATAGTATTTCAGAACAGTCATTTACCTTTATCTAATTAACATTAAAATAGTACACAAAAAACAATATTAAACCGTTTCCCTCTTGCGAATCATAATCATAACTTTTTCATCATCTCACAAACAATTGAATACATAAAATACATTCATACACATCGATTTTCATAATCAGAAAAATTTTCAAAATGTTTTATAAAAAAAACCCTGTTTTCTTTAAAAAATACCATCACAAAAAGAACCCCGGAAAAACAAAAGTTCCTTATAAATCAAAAGGTCATCTTATCTTTCTCTCCACGCGAAATTTACCTCTTGTTTCCTATGTGATAATTTCAATACACTATAATCAAGAATCATGCGATCAAAATCTATGTTAAAATCTAAAAAAACTAGAACACGCGATGATATAATTTTTTAGCCAAGCGGTACAGTTCTCATCTCTCGATGACCGTGTAGATAAACCGGAAAAGCACATTGTTTGCGCATAAAGGTGTTCCATTATGCCATTTTTTTTTTTTTCGTTCTTTTTGAAGTAGTGGCACCCAAACTACGAGAACAATGTCCAGTAGCTGGTGTCGGCATTGAAATTTCTCGCTACGCCCTTGCATGCAAAACAGTGCTGACGCCCTCGGATCAACCTTTTCAATAAACAAGACAAGACATGTTACATCCAACAAAACACTTCGGATGTAAATACCCGAGAGAGCTCAAAAGAGAAAAGATTAAAATAGTTGAAAATGAATGGGCGTGAAATCCTTTCAAAGGAGATTTACGATTGAAGTTGATATTAATTGAGGTGTTTACCAGCTTTCTTTGTGTACAGTTGATGAAAATCTCGTTTTCCTCTGTTTTGAAAATGGTCAATGTTTTCCTATGTAATGTTGTGATTATCCACGGTCATGCATAACTTCATTGACATCTAAAATGTATTTGACCTTTGACAGCATATCTGCTGATGTATTGCCACTAGGATTAGATGATTAAGTAATTAAGAAAATAATAGAAGGAATCTGTAGTTAATCTTCGAGACAAATTATTACTCAAATACATTCTTATAAATCACTTTCTTACTTTATTTTTGAAAGTGGAGGGTACAGAATAATTAAACAGGAAGAACCACCTTAAGCATTTTTGTAAATATCTTGCATCTTGATTTCACTTCAGTAAACGAATCAAAAATTAGGCTTAAATACTTCCTTTTCAAAACCAAAAAAATTATTTTGTTTCATTGTAAACGAAAGGTATTAAAAATAAATGAAAGGATGATTTCACTTTAAATTATGCCTGATTTAAATATTAATGAACTATTTTGATTAAAATAAAGATTCAAGGTGAATCTTGTTTAATGAGTTAATTCATTATTTCGAAACTTATAATATATTTACTGTCTTTTTCTTACAAATTGTCCTTAAAACTGATATGTGTGTTTTATTAACATATTTGGATTATAGCAGATATTCAAGTTGAAAATTTTTTCATGAATTTATAAGTATTATTTGATAACCTTCAAGATACGGTATTGTGTATTTTTTTTCTTCAAAAATATACAAAAAATTCTTATCTTACTGATTTCCGCGTTTTTGTTAAACCTTTCATTTATATCAAATGTAATCGATAATGTATTTGAAAAAAGAAAAGAAATATAATTTTGAGGGCTTCTAAATCATTTGAAAAAATAAAATTTCTTTTTAAAAAAAAATTAGTCGTACTGAATACTTCTCACGAGCTGTCAAAGGGTAAAATTAGGATCGAGAGTGTGAGAAAAAATTTGTCCCTTAAAAAAATTCTTTTAATCTTCACAGAAGGCAGCCAAGCGTGGAAGTTTTACTGTAGTTATTTCTAAACAGGAACTAATAAATTTGCATTAAAAATTCAATAATGGTTTAAGTAGTCTAAAATTGCCAAAAGTTTAAATTTAGTACGCTTCAGTGATATTTCATTCCCTCTTAAAAAACACTATATTTCTTGTTCGTTTTAAATCTTACATTCAGATTTTACTGAAGAGATTCTGTTTTATTTTTAGACGAAGTAAATAAATCAATGCGGTATTTTTGAATTATTCTTGGGATCTTTAGATCAACATGAGAGTTACCAAAGACGAACCTCGTAATTTTTTTACCCTTCTCAAATAACCAGGACTCGATAATTAACTTGACATCACACTTTCCTGACTTTCACGCCAAACTAAGGCCACGGTAGCCAAGTGGTCAAGGTATCGGATCGTGGCTGGCCTTGTAACGAGTTCGTGCCTAGTACCACTAAAGACCCGCCGTGTAGGGAAGCGATGAACATTAAATCTGTCGAGAGCTCAAACGTCCTCCCGTTGGTGTGGTGGGGTAGTTAGGAGAGGGGAGTGCCAGCTCAGGTGTCGTCCACGTCACTTGACCATGGTTCAAAATTACGTGGTCCGACGCCAAAAGCCCTCGTGTAGTTGAACAGTGCGACGTTAATATTCACTCACGCCAAACTACGACTTAAACAACGACAGCGTCCTCCAATATTTTACACGAGCATTATTGGTGGAATAAAAATCTTCAACCATAAAACCAACAACTTAAACATTGGGATCTACTGACCCACATTGACATAATAAAGACTTGAAGAATCAGCCAACATAATACGAAATTGGAATTCAAACAATTCCACTCC
Organism: Trichonephila inaurata madagascariensis; assembly: GCA_019973955.1. Lineage (NCBI taxonomy): Eukaryota > Metazoa > Arthropoda > Arachnida > Araneae > Nephilidae > Trichonephila > Trichonephila inaurata. Next base: position 260,162 of record BMAV01000911.1, on the reverse strand, counting down.
AGACACTTTATGCAATACAGTTACAATTCACATCCGACATTCTCACGGGGAATATGATGAACTAGCTCTTAACTAAAGAGAAATAAGATCGTTTATGCAGTGGGATATATTGATTCAATAGGCGATATGCACATCAAAAGGATTATTAAAGAAACAATAGGAGCTTCAATGTAGATACGAACAAAGAACTTAACCAAACATTACTTGACTGAGAAATGGGTTATTTTAAAGATACAATTTCCATAAGAACCGGGTGCGGCATAATTATCTCTCCATTTTGAAAGAAAAATGAAAGAAAAAGACAGCTTAAATGGTATTTGAACTTTCATTACATAATCAAAAAAAAAATTAGATGTTTATCATTCGTTTAGTCAATCATGCATTTCTATCACTGTTCTTGAAGGATCAGAAATAGCAAGAGAAGTGTCCTTGAACAGGACTTGCATTTTAAAGACATAAAGCGTTGAGACAAAAGAATGCTGCAGTATTTGTATTTGGAACGTTTCCTTTGTTTAAAGTCTTAGCAAACACAGACATTTTTAAGCACACATGAAGAATCTCTCTCTCTCTGCTTTTAATCATATTTCTATGGCTAAAACAGTAAGAGGGGACAATAATCAATTTAATTATTGGGTTGTTGAGCTCTTAAACATCAGATCCGAGATTAGAGCCCCCCCCCCTTCCAAGCTGGCATAAGCCAACTGGGCCTAGAGCCTCACCCACGATGAGGGCCTCGTTCTCAACTCGATCTTAATAAGATCATGTGTGATCCGAATAACTTTAATGGTCAAATATTATTCCCGTATGTATTCTCCGAAAATCAGGGAACTTCTAACTACATACGTCGACTAGGCAAAAGTGGTAAGACTGTATTATTATGTAAGGACTGTTGTCCACACACATGGCTAGGCCTAGGCTTAATACCATAAGCAATCATTCAACTCATTTAGTCGAGATATGGCTTTCGGTTGAACCGATTTGTGCCAAAGTTTTTGAGATTGTGAGTGGTGCACATTTATTAGTTTCATATTACCGTTTGAACGAGTATTTGACAATTCAGGCTATATACTGTCTTTTAAGGATCTCGGGTAAGGCCTACTTTTGCATAGGGGCCTAAGGCCTCAAAGAGTCTCAAGACATTTCTGAAGGATACAAAGCTTTCTCAATTTCCAGCTTTTAACAATAAAATTCCATAAGAGGAAAATATAAGTGAAAGAAAATGAACAAATTTATAATTGATTTTGATTCCCTGGATTTTTATTTAATCAACCTTGTGGATAATTTGACAAAGATAAGAATTTTTACATTTTGGGATGTCTTAACTTCTACGGTTAAGGTTTTGCTTGTGTTTCGAAGCGGAATAACTGCATTTATTAATTAAATATTGCTTCATTTATTCAGCAATCCCTAAAAAAAATTAGCAGTTGTATAACATTTTGATAAGTGTTAAGGAAAGTTAAGTAAAGTTTATTAAGTAATTAGCTATTATATAAATGAATTCTGTTTTCGGTTTCCCATTATATATTACTAGTGAAAAGGTCTATTTCTAAGGTGTAATACAGCCTAAAATATTCATATTTAGGAACTAAATATTACTCAGTTCTTTTATTTAGTGCTGGTTTTTAAAATTTTAATATTAAAAACTACTGCAGTGAATCAAAATCCAAATTTCAATAACGAAGAGAAAATTGTTTAATTTTTTTTTTTTAAAAAAATGTAAACTTATAATTAAAATTGCATACTTTTTCAGTCATGCTTTTACTTAATAATTTAATGTTAGTGGAATTTCATTCACATCAAAGAATAAGCACTTGAGCAAACCCTACATAATCGCGGTCTTTTCAAAGAATTAAAAATGAATTAAAATAAACTAATTATTATCTTCTAAATATTCTTTGTTATTGAAATGATTAAAAAGCATCCCGGAAAAATATTATAACATCTCATTGTTATAAAAAAATTTCTATAAATAATGAATATATAATGATTTTTATATATAATCTTGAAAATAGAATTCTATTTTTTGCGTTGCCATTTTTTAAAGAGAATGCTCCCTTTGTTATATTCATACCTATCGATATCAATAGAAATACTCAAAGTAGGTTGCGCTTTGAAAATCAAAATATTATGAAAAGAGGAAATTAACTTTCTGCAATAAAGAATTTATTTGTGAGAAAACGGGATTCAGGGAAAATTGAATGAGATTTTCTTTTCAGTTGATTACGCATGCAAAACAGGAAAATATGTCGTCTGCTATCTAGGCCAAGGTTTTAATCAAAATGTTCTCTAGGAAAGGTCAAATATGAGACAGATTCAGGTATTCTTCATTGTTTACATGATCTTATAAGCAATAAGAATTCCATTAGCGATTTTTTTTTCTTTGAAATTGTTGCTCAATCTAAAGAGATTTGTTCTGAGATGGCAGACGACATATTTAATCTCATGAATAGCTTCATGATTCTCGTTTACATAAAAATCGTAAATATGTCCTTTTTTTTTCCTTTTCTTTCTATAGTTCAAGATTACTTATAAATTATTTTAGAGCGACATTTTAACATTCTTTTTTTTATAGAATAAAGGAAATAAAAAAAACATTTTGAACTTGAAAAATCCAAAACCCAAAACGTGGTGTTTTTCATATATATATATATATATATATATTTTTTTTCGAATTATTAGTATTGCAGAGAATTAATGTTTTTCCATGTGTAAAATAATCAAAAATTAATAACAATTAACTTATATAAGGAAGATTCTGTAGCAATTAAAAGGAGAACTTTATTTATTTCAAAATAATTAATAAAAGATAATATATAGTTCTTTTACTTCCTTGCAATTAAAAATATACAATTAAAATGTTTAATATTGAATCTTAGAATCCTTGTTATAAACCGGTTATTGCTGATAATGATTTTTAATTTTAAACTTTAAATACATTTGTAAAATTTTCTGCTTTAAGTTTAATTTTTAGCAAAAATTTAAAAAATTAAATCAAGTTTCTAGCGAAAAAATTCGTCAGAAATTTTATCTTTTGTATTAATCCAGTATAATATTCAGAGATTTTCAATAAGTGCATCTGTTTGAAAGATGAACCTTTTCATTTATATAATAAATTCAAATCCCTTTTACTTAGTTTGTATAATTGATATTATATGCAAATGATGTACTAGAAAAATAATGAATATTTAATAAAGTATAGTTTTTTTATTGGTATTCATCGCTTGATTTCAAAAGGTTCCAAGTCATTTATAATAGTTTTTACAATGAAATACTAACAAATTACACTGATATTCCTTTTATAAATGACTATACGTTCCTTATTATATGCATGCATTTTAAAAGTTATACATACGAGTAGATTTATGAACTATTTAAGAGAATCTTATACATTTATTTCAAAATGAAATTTAACACGTCCTTTATATTTAAAGAAACTGAATAAAATAAAAATAAAGCTCTAATCATAGATCATACAATTATTCAACTTTCAAGATTTTTTTTAATTGAATAGGCAAAAACTATTTTGAATCAACAGTTTCAGAATACGTTATATTTACTTATGATAATTTTAGAGCGTTGTATGTTAAAGCTTAAACTAAAATGGTAAATTCGGGGCTGGGTTCAATAAAGTCTTTCTTTCTGGTTTGATAGATACTTATTATTTTAAATCAGATACAAAGCCGATACATATCATAAACAAAATTAATGGGCAAATAACATAGACGGATTTTCCGATAGAGACCACATTCTCCCCTCACCTGGCCTGTACTAAAGTTCAGTGGTCGCTAGAGGACGCTTCTGCTACGAGGGACAGACAATTACAGTTATTCTGGCCAGAGCGATTACCAATTTATCATAAAAACAATTTACATTATGTAATTAATTTTTCTATATGTATACTAGCAAAAATTTTACAGCCAGTCCCATAAAGCTATTCCAATTTTAAAAAATTTGTTTAATATAAAATTTCATTTTTTCAGAATCAAAAAGATTACGTATTTAAAAATTAAATGGATAATTTTCAGCCTACCAATCTGAACCATTTATTATTCGTTTTATAATACAAAAAAATACATTTTTTAAATTATATATATATATATATATATATATATTTGAAAAAACAAAAGTTACAACTATTACTTTTGAAAATAAATCCTGCAAACAATGTCTCAACTAAGATTCTTTAAGATGCTTAAAATTTCTTGAACTAAATAGTAACTTACATTCTTAAGTGTACACTCATACTATAAACCTGACTAGATCCGAAAAACGTACAAAAACCATTCATCCATTTCACTTTTTGTCTGTACTGCATCCCATCAAGTACAACCAAATCGGAACTTTTCGCAGAGCCTCTATGCATCATCTCACAAAATGATTGTCGAAATCCCTAAATAGGAACCATCTAAAAACAAGAGATGTCAGCCATCTTCAAGCATGATCGATCCAAGAGAATTTTTCGACTAAATTGGGGGATTGTTTTCGTTACACTTTCTTGAATTCAGTAATATTACAACCCATTTGGAACCCGAGAGATAAGAAATCTGTGAAACGACTTTTTGCGATGAAAATGATGAAGTGGACAGAAACTTCGAGAAAAGATTTTTATGATAAAGGATTTCTTTTATTGCCCGTAAGCATTGGTATTCAAGCTGAAGTCTTGGAACGAAAAACCTGTATCAGCATGAAAAAGAAATATCAAAATGTAATTCCATATCAAACGCGAGGGAAATTCGATTTTTTGGGACACATTAGAAATAATTGTCGTCTTCTTGAAAAATAAACAAGCATTTTGATACGTTTGTTGAAACTAGGAAATATTTTTTTTTGAGTTAAATAAATGAAAAACAAACTTGCTTTAGATTTAGCTAAAATTAAAAGATTCTCTAAAGGACTTCCGGTAGAATTTTAGTTCACGTTTTTAATTTTCTTGAAGATTCCAAATGCTATTTGTGTTTTTAACAAAAATTTTTCTATTGGGAAGTAACGGCATGACTGGATAGCAATGCAATAATTAATAATTTTTAAGCAAAAGTAGAGTTAAAAGTTTCTTTTTCAAAAATGTGAAAAATATTTAAAGCGGTAGAGATTTTCCTTATTTAAAATAAGAATAAAGAATAATCAAAGAAATAATTTTTTGTATTCATGAAATTGTGTGTGTACTATATCCATTGAGCGAGCGAGTGTGAGAGTTATATTAGCGTCGATCTATAAAGCTGCACGACGGCTATTGGCGACGGACCTTGTAAATCTGAACCATGGTCAAGTGACAAGGACAACACCTGAGCTGCCACTCCTTCTCCTAACTACTACACTTCACCAACGGGAGAACGTTTGAACCTCGACATGTTGAACGCGCATTGGCACCTCTACACAGTGGATCTTTAGCGGCACTAGGCTCGAATTCATGACACACTAGCTAGAAATCCGTGACCTTGACCACTAGGATACCGTGGTCACTATATCTATTCAGAGCAATAGTTTATTAGTAAAATTAATTGGCAATTTTTCATTTGAAAGTAATTTGTTTTTCTCATGCTGCACCAGCTCTTCATAACTATAACCAGTGGCGCAACTGAGAACATTTGGGCCTCCTGCAAAGTCAGGTTTCGGGCCTTCCAAGTTGGATTTTATAAAGGGTAGGTACTTGGCAGCAGTCAAGCTTTGGGCCCCTAAGACCCTGGGCCCTCCCACGATGCGGGAGTTGTGGTGGTGTACGTTACGCCACTGACTAACTGATTGTGCCAAGAAGCATTAGTGCCCTCTAGCAACCATTCAATACAGGTAGGTTTAGTACAGGCCAAGTGAAGGGAAAATGGTTGCTATCAAAAACTGTTCACTTTTTTTTTTGTCCTTAATTTTTGTTAATGATATTTGAAGTATTTTTGTAAATTAACGAAACTAATAGGTAATTAATGCACTAAAAAGGAGGCTTTATTAAACCCACAACCCCGAATTCACAACATTTAGTTTAATCCTAAACGTCCAATGTTGTTAAAACTCATAATTTTTTTTCTCTTATAGTTCACTTCCTTTTGTAAGAAAACAAGCTTATTTGTACTTCGTAGAAACTTTCTGTAGAACAAAAAAAATAGTATACGTTTCTCATGGAAGTGAATTGTTTCGTTTCTCATCTAGGATATTAAAAATCTTGTAATAACTTGCTACCTTGTAACTGACGTTATATATATAAGATAAGTAACATCATTCTAAGTTAATCCGGATTAAATACAACTCCGTGTGACATAAGGTCCTTATCTAAAAACTTAAGGATGTCTTCATTGAATGAATGATACTATTTTACAATCAAAAATTGCGTGGCTCGAAGTAAATTACGTAAGAACGTGCTCTATAATTATTTTCAATTATTTTACATGAATTATTCATGAGCTTAATTATTTATAAAAGGTCATCTTTTAGCAAATGTTAATGAATAAATGAGTTGAATACCATCAGAAATTAGTGTGTCAATGGAATGTCAAGGACTTGGGTTACCGTTATGATTGATTAATTTCATATATTTTCTTTTGCATAAATAGTAATTAACTTGCATTTGAAATGGTGCTAAATACCTCTAATTCAATATAGAATCATATATATATATTTAATATAATAAATGCATTTTAAATATGTATAATAATCCATTTAAAATGGTGTTAAATGCCTTTAATTCAATATTGGATAATTTGTAATATAATAATCGATTGGAAATATGAATATAATAATGCATTGAATAACATGCATTTGAAAAATGGTGTTAAATACTTTTAATTGAATATGGAACAATTTGTGTCAGTAATATGTAAAAAATAATCTTTGCTAGATATTAATTGGTAATTTGGATTAGATATCGCAGAATAGTGTGTGTGTGTCCCGCCGCGGGTTGTACTTAATATTATACCGTCGACTGTTTTCGTCAAATCAAAATAAGTTGCTAAATGCCGCGATATACATCCAATAGTGGAAATCATTTCCTCGCGCGATCGAATGCAGCAATAATAACGATAACAAAATTTGGCGACATTTTATGAATTGACAATATTTTTTTTTTTTGGCGAAATTGGTCAACGATAAAATACGCAAGTACCTTTTATGATTATTATTATTAACAGATTAATATATTTAATTATTTACAGATAATTATTAACAGTTATGATTATTATATATATTAACAGATTTTTACACCTAGCTTCTACAATTCGAAAAGGCAAGGGAAAAAAATACTTTGTATACTCGCTCACTTCCCTTCATTAAATAACCCTAAAAAATACTTTAACATTCTAATTAAGATCAGTCAAAAATATTCACTTATGCATGATAGAACAAGAATGAGACTATTAAATACCTGCAATATTTTTATACTCATGGCATTATTACAAATCAGAATTAATATTCCTTGCATTTCTGCAATTTCGAAGTCAAGGATAGATGCATTTCAAAAGAAATCATTTGATAATAGAAGTCTTTCATTTTGGTTTTATGTTGACACTCCCTACTGGAATTAATGCAACTCAGTGACGATAAAATCTTGACTTAATTTAGGATCTAGAGCAATCACGTGTTCTCAGCAGAAGTCCATTTAATTTCACAATAGAATGTCTTATGCTTGCTTTTGTTCGATTTAATTATTCTTAACCAAGATCACACTCGTCCCAGAAGTAGCAACCTAGTATCGCATTATTGTAAATAATAATCAGTTAGTATTCATTTATTTTCAAGGTAAGTACTAAGCAACATAACAGTGTGTTTGTTACAGAGTTTTTTTTCTTTCCTTTTTGTTGACAAGTAATTAGATATTCAAAACATGTTCCAGAAGTTATTTGTGTGATTACATCGGCTACATTCTAATTCGGTGCAAAATTATTTTGAAAGATATCAAACACTGTTGAAATATTAGAATTATTTTAATATCATAATCATTAACTTTTTTCATACTAAACGTTCTAATTTATCGTCATCAAATGCATTATATATTAACTTGATGAAAACTTTAACTCCATTCCAATTAGCAATTCCAATTCAAATCCCAAACTGTGGATAAGAAAGATTTTATGTTTTATTACATCTCTAAGAGGATATGTAATAAAACACACATAAGACGTTAAAATAAAAATTTTTTGACCTAATAGTTTTTGCACACTTTTTGTGACTTAAGTATATGTAATATATAAAAAGGATTTTACCTCAAAATATACCATAAAAAGCAAACCATTTAATTTTTTAAAAAATTTAAAATCTCGTGAAATGATTTAAAAAGGCTACTCTTATAATAATTAATTTACAAATATAAAATTTGACAATAAGTCAAACTATGTATAACAAAAGTTGATATAGACATTATAATTGAAGTTTATAATTTGTTTTCTTCATGAATCTTTCAAACTTCCTAAGAAAAGTTTTATAAATTCAATCGCTTTAAAAATTAAGTTTTAATTAAAAAATGCGCACCAACTTTTGTTGCATATATTAAGAGCAACAAAGCGGAAATATAAAAACAATTGGCACAATAATAATAAAACAAGTAATATAAAAAAGAAATTAAGTCAATTCCTACTTAGATCATCCAAGAAAATTTTTATTTTAGCTACTTTATTAAATAGTTACAATTAATATAAATATGCATAGGACAGAATCACAACATTAAGTGGTAATTTATTTTTATTAATTATCATTAAAGTATCGTATTGTCATCCAAAACAATCGTGTGTATAAATTTCAGTTCAATTGAATACTTTAACACGTGAGAAAAAAACTTTTTCAAATTTTGACACAAGCCGCCAAAAGGGTCGCTAAGTCGCTAAAAATGATGCCAACGTGGTTGTGTGTGTATTTGTAATTCTTTAAATAATTAGTTTTAATCAATTAATTTGTATTAATTATTATTATATTATTGCATTGTCATCCAAAATAATCCTGTATATAAAATTTCAGCTCAATTGAGCGCTTTAAAATGTATTTTATTAACGATTGAAAATTTCACCCAGATAAATAAATAAATAAATGTATAAATAAATATATAGAGAGTGTGAGCTAATAGTAGGAATTGAAAAAAGGCTAAACATTTTAAATGAAAAAAGAAATTACTGATTTTGTTTTATTCCATCACAAATTTATTTAAAATTTTTATTTGTAACGGATATAAAAGCTGCCGTAACTCTAAATTGTTTTAACTTAGACTTTGGATTTTTTTTTTAACTTAAACTTGCAAATTCTTAGAGGTATAGAAAAAATTTATAAAAAATAATTTAGGCTAAGAAAATTTTGATCAATTTTCATCAAATCAATATTGTGTCTTCTTAACATGCCCATTTGATCTCAAACTGTATACTTATTAGCTCAAAATATAATTTGAAGTGTTATATGAAACTTAACTACCTAATTTTACACCCTTTTGCCATTTAATATCCAAGTTATGAATAGCTCTCCCCAATTTGTAGCTTACGGAATTTCAGTTAGACTTAGTGCAGCACAACAAAAAGTTTACACATATTAGACTTCCTTACAAACAAGATTTTACATTATTTTAATTTTAAATCGATTTAAGGTATCCGACTACCCTAAAATCATGATTTTTTTCAAAAATTGACAATTTTTTTAATCATTTTATTTTATAGGCCGTCTTATTAGCTTTATAAAAATACCAAGTTTTTTTTATTTTCCATTCACTAGAACAAAAACTACAAGTGTTTTAGTGAAAGCAGCTGCCATAACTTTACACAAGATGTCAAACTTTAAAATGCGTTTTACTCGAAATGTCTTTTTCCAAAAACTCAAACGGGGACAGCAATTGCTCAAAAAGTTTTTAAAATAATTTGCTGAAATTTTTCGTGTACATTCTGTATAATAGTAAAAGTGTTTTAACCTTCAGATTTATCAATCACTGTTTTATTTCAAAATTTACAGTCTTTTATGTGAATATAATCACGGCTTTTTTAAGCAATTTCCCTCCTTTTTTAAGCAGTCCCTAAGATAAAGGGCTCTAGTTTTTGTAAAAATTAAAAAAATCTCTTATCCTGAAGGTCATTTCAAACATGAATAACAAAGTAACACATCAAAATTGAAAAATTGAGAAATTGTTCATAACATTTTTGTACAGAGCAGGCCCCGTTTATGTAACTTTTTGTACATTTTTACTAGTTTTATTTCCCATTTTAATAATAAATTTTTTTTGTTTTTAATTTTAGAATTTTTTTTTAAAAATATACTATAAATGAATCTAACAATCATAAAAAAAATCCCCATATCTCCATTTTTTCAAAAAAAAGTTGTCGCAAGTAGTCGAATACCTTAATAGCGTTCATTAAAATTTTTGAGGTTTAAATCTAATTGTTTAACTTCAGACATATTTGCAAGATTTGCTGCAACATTTTATTCTTGTTGTTTTGTACTAGAGATTCATCATTCTATATAACATGTATATCCTTCAGATATACATCACTCCTTCAAAAGATACATTCGAAATTATCTGCATTTTTGAGCTGCAATGAATATCTACGAAATATGGAAGGTTGTAGCAGGGGTGGTTCTAGTGCCGGACAAACCAGACCCTTGCCCGGGAAAGCAAATTTTAAGGGCGGCATTTAAATCAAATTTGAAAAAAAAATTTTTTTTTTTAATTACAAAAAATTTGATATATTTTTTTAAATGTTATTGGGTGTGAATTTGGTATTTCATTCAGCTTTTATATTATATTATATATATATATATACTCTGTATGTTTAATGACAATTTTCTTTTATGTTGAAACTTGAAGGGTTTGAGGCAAGAGTGTATGTTAAAGCATAAAATTTAATGTGTTTACACATCTTTAACTGGTAACTTTCTCCCCATCCCGGAGTGAGGTCACAACTGACATTCCTTTCACTCTTACAATGTCCGGTTTCAGCTATCCAAAAGGGGACAAGGATAATAAAAGGTTTGGGTAGATAGAGAGCCACAGTAGATGCTTCATTTTAGTCTTGAGTGTAGTTATTATAAATTAAAACGAACGCTTGTGATCCCCACAATTAGTAGACTATTTTTCGAAAAAAATTGGACTACTTACATCCGGGATTGGCATTAAGTCGATCGTGAGCGACTGGTGGACCGCCAAGACATTTTGGGGTGACCGCCTTTTATAAGACCTAAGACACGCTTTTTTGGAACACGATTGTGGAACACTGATGCCAGCCTGACTGGAGAATCGTCTTTTCACAATCGATGCGACTGTGTTAACTCAAGCAAATATTATTCGATAAATGCTTAGACAAGCCCTGTACCTTCATTGGAGGCAAACGATGACCCCTAACACGTTCACTACCACTGAAGAGAATAAATATTGATGATCAGTTCTTCCCGCGCTTTCACGGGATTGGGTTTTGGTGTTAACGTCATGTCCGGCGGACTCGATAGAAAATAAATTAAGTACATACGTCGGTTTCAGAGTCATCTATTTACATATCTTCTCTGCTCACTGCATTCAATACCTCCATGGTCTAGAAATCGCTCATAGCAGTTCAAGCATTCAACTTGACAATCTTGTGTTACTTGAGTTTTTATAGTAAAAATAGTATTCTGTCATTTTAATAAAGGGGTACAATATCGAAAAAAAGTGTTAAAAAAAAAAAAAAAAGAAAACGTACAATTTTAGTACAGAATGTCACACCTACATCACTTGGTGTACCGGAATACCTTAAAAACATTCGAAGTAGCCCGTACCCTGGAAAAGTCCGCCCATCCCTGGTTTAAATAGACGATTCCTTCTTTTTCATTTCATTCGCGCGTATGAAATAATAAGAAGTAATTACGTCCTTAATTTCCAATTATTTTGAATTTTTTTTTACTTAAAATAATATATATATATATATAGAGAGAGAGAGAGAGAGAAGAGCGACA
>BMAV01000911.1:222458-240518 GCA_019973955.1 Trichonephila inaurata madagascariensis | reverse complement strand
TACATGTACAAAATACAAAATTTTAAAACATCACATTTGGACCTTACAGTAAGGAGATAAAGCATTTAAATTTTCAAATAACTTCAAACGCTGCATTAATAAACTGTATTCATTAAAAACGATTATCTTGAGATATTTCATTTTAACGTGAAATTCGCGCTATGTCATTACATGGACATGAAAATCATAAAACTCACTGATATAATTTTTTAAATTTCTTAGATGTCTAAGAAATTTTAAAAATAAGTGAATAATTTATAGTCATAACAATGCAAAAAATATTAATTTTTTTTTAATATTTATGTTTACAAAATATTTTACATGCAGTTATTTTTTTAAGAAAAGGAAAATTAACAAGGCAGAAGAGAAAAATTGTGAACCTCGTTCAAAAAAGTTTACGTCATAAAATCTCTAATTATGTTTTTTTTATCCAACAAGAAAACTAAAAACAATAAAATTTATTAAATTATTTAAAAAAATTATCTAAGCAACGTGATGCTTGTGCCATGCAAATAATCATAATAAACTGTGTTTTAATTCAAATGCATTTATTTTTTTAAAAAAACAAATAAAAACGAGGTATTATATATTGAATACTTTCTTATAACTTTCTTTTAATATTCTCGTCATATTCAAAAATTCCAAAATTAAATATTGCTAATTGTAATTTGAAACAAATATGAAAACTTATTCAAGGCTACAATGTTAGAGATTAAGATAAACAATTTTTTTAGTAATATTAAAAAAAATGACAAAATAGTAAAAATATTTTATGTGCATTTCAAATCAGTTGCAAAATACGATTGCAAAAGCAGACTATTTTCAGGCTTTCTAATATTATATAATCAAAGTTCTAAATATTGAAATTTTATCAACTTGATTCAAGGCATTAGTAAACTTGTTCAAAAAGTGCATAATTTTATTTAAGAATAAAGAAGTGGTCTCTTTTTCATTTTATCCTTTAGTCGGGGGTCACTCAAAATTACGAGACAGCCCGAGAATTTTATTTTATATAACTCAAAAAATAAAATTCTTTTTTTTCACCATACTTTATTTTTTGTATTCCAATAAATTGATTAAAAAAAATGACCACTATATTTTCAAAATTACTTTCACTGCAGCCCTTTTTTTTAATCATAGTTTGAAATTCCACAATTATTTTAAAAGGTTTAATAAAGTAATTTGTAGTTTTAACATGACTATATATATATATATATATATATATATATATAATGTTCTCTTTAAGTATGCCTATATGCTTTTGATGAGTTGACAAGAAACCATTAAATTTTCTTTTTCAAGGTTGGTCTTCTTAGCGACCTTGTATACCTTGATATAGTTTAAAATTTCAATTTTTCTACAGGCACTCTACATTCGAAGATGACCCAACGATCCTGTTTACGCTGACTTTCAATGGCGCAAACTGGATGAGGGCATAGACCTCGAAGGTATCAGGTCAACAGGGAATCAGCTGTTTGCTTTCTTCTTTTTTCTAACACCACATCAACGGTTTCGTGCAAATCGGGCACTTTATTGGGTGATGCGCTTCAAGAAGTTATTCGCTTGTTTCTTAAACTGATGCCCTTGCTCGTTGCCATATCACGTTCAGAAAAACAATTCGTTCCTTCTTCGGCCATTAAATGAAGCGATAGCATGGAAACAGTCAATGCTCAACTGTTTTTACAAAAGAGTAAAACAAACAAAAATCAGGATAAAAAAAAAACCGAGTGCGGAAGCAATCGTTTTAATGTGATTCGATAACAAATGAATCATTGGCTAAATATAGAATAAAATTAATCTTAAGATTATTTAAATGAGAATTATTATTCCATGAAAAATCGTAAATAGCATAAAGTGTTTTTTCTACCCCTTCTGGAAATGTACATTTTTATATAAGTAACACTTATGATTTAGCAAATCCATGGCTTTGCTTAGAAACAAAAGCAATGTCCATAAAACCGAATACATAATCTTTCATCATTATAAGATGTACTTTAATGCCATAAATTATTCACAAACTATTTTTATGCTCTTTTTTTTATTTTATAAAAGTAAATTCTTTTCATTAGGGTAAGTTTCAGAATGATATGTTTATAGAAATATATATTTTTTTTTCCTTTAAGATTATATGTTGGGGAAGCTATGTACGCACGCAAACTTAAAATATTCCAAGGTTTGAGAAATAATATTCGAAATTAGAGATTTGAAGTCAGAAATCTTACAAGCTGTAGTGTAATGTACGTTTACTAGAAATGATAAGCAGGAATGTTTAAAGGAATGGGCCAACGGCTTGGGAGAAAATGTTCTCTCTTTCTTGATTCGGCTTCAATAAGATCATGATCCGAATAATTTTTAAAGAAATCTCCAAACGTTATTACCAAACATATTTAACGAAAAACTTGGAATTTTGAACCATATACCAACGGACAACAGAGGTATAAGGCTACTAAATCATTTCATGTTCATCGTCCGTGTCAAGGCCCGGGCCTACCATCATATACAAAGGTTACTCATTCTGTCAAAAGGAGGCAGTCGGTCGAGTCGTGCCTAAGTTTATGGCATTGTGAGTTAGACACATTTATTTGTTTAAGGTTACTGTTTGAATGTTTGCACCGTTTACAAAGTATAAGGGGTATTCAAATGAAACCCGGTCACTAGTGGAAAATAATGGTAATGATTTTATTAACTCAAAAACGTAGTTATATACAGTACACATACTCAAAAATAGTCGACAAAACTGTTGGCACATTTATCCCCTTTGCGACACTAGCCGGTCGATTCCAATTTTGAAGAAGCTAGTAGGCTGCCGTCGGATACACTTCGTCGTCCGTTGTTAATCCACCAATAGCTCGTTTTAGAGGTCCAAAAACATGAAAATCGCATGGTGAAAGGTCTGGACTGTACGGTGGATGTTCCAGCGTTTCCCACCGAAACTGCGGCAATGTCATCTTCACCGCATTGGCCCTCAAGGAATCTTTTGCATCATTGCACAGGACGTGAACGACACAGACTGTACTCACCGTACACAGCCTTCATCCGTTGATGCATTTCATGGCCTCCACCTTCTTCTGCCACTAAAAATTGAACCACTCCTCGTTGTTCCTTTTTACCCACCTGCATATTCAGTAGTGGACGATAACTTGTGTGACCACCCTCTCTTCAGCGTGAAACCACACTGTCGTTATGAAACGCCAAACGTTGCGCACGCGTCAGTATCTCTACCGAAAGATGGTGCCACCATACACACAGTTACGTGTAATGCAAAGTTAAACGCACCTACCGGGTTTCATTTGAATTAACCTTATATGATAACTTCGTCTGCTTAAAAGAATCGCAGGTGGGGCTAATTTTGTATAGGGGCCCAGGGCCTCAGGAAATCTTAAGACGTCATTGATTATTAGATTATGCATTGCAAAAGCAATTCATATATTCAAAACTAATTTAAAAGAATTTTCAAAAACAAATAGGAAATTGTACTTTATTTTATGTATTTTATTTAAAATAAATAAAATAAATAAGTTTTTTTAATTCCACTTCCATATTCCTATTCATATCCAATATTCCATACCCCCATTCATTTATTTATTTTGAGACGGTAGGAAGCCTACTTCCGTCAATAGTATTTAAAAATAGAGGAAGTTTTCCCATTTTTACAACAACTATTCAAGATGTAAACATGTGGCCGGCCCCCCCCCCTCCAAAAAAAATGGACGAAAGCATTCGATATCATACAATCTTTTCTGATTAAATTAATGAACAACTTTTGGACATCACGCTTATTCAGTTTTTAACTGCTTTCCTATTCAACCTTTCGGCCATTACTATGCATTGCTGAATACATATGACAGAATAAAATGCAAAAATCCATAAAGTATAAAAATTTATGGAAGCAATTATACTTCACATTTCCCCATTCAACCTCGAATTGAGAAACATTTGAAAATTTATAAGGTACTGAAGATAAATTTTAATTGTTGCACGACATTAGAGTGTTAATTTATGCAATCCATAAAAAAAAAAAACCCTATTTAAAAAAAAAAAAAAAAAAATTCAATTTCTTAAAATGTGATCTGAATATTTTGTGAAACATGTGAATTGTTTTATAATATTAGTTAATAAGAATATTTTGTCATACATGCCAACGTTCATAAAAGTTTTGTTATCAGCACTGTCCGTTAAACAAAACAATGTTTCACGTATCTGTAACCCGTCATGTTGTTCTTTGTCATTTATTGTTTCAAAAATCTTCACTGAAATTAAAATGAAATTTGCATCATGCAGGGAATGGAAAACGTGAAAGAATGTTACAGTCATTTCATCATCCTTTTGTTAAAGAAATAAAATTTCGCAAGATGATAAATAATATGCGATTTCGAAAGTTATAAAAAAAGAAATCTCGAAAGATGTCATTATAGGAATAGTTATTAAATGATGCAGATAGTTATAATTGCTCCACTACTTAAAAATATTTTAATAAAAAAATATTGAACTTTAGAATTAGAATAGTAATGAATGTTTAGCAATTAAGATCTCAGTTGTGTAAAAGTTAATAAGTTTAGAGCGAAATTTTAATTAGTGCTAATAAATGTAAAATTAAAATAATTGTAAGAACATACACAAATTAATTACATAAATTGCAATACCTTTCTTTAAAAAAAAAACATTTTAGTTCTCCGTTTAAATATTTCAATAGATAATTACTTAAATACAGACAATATTCACAATTTTGACTAATTTGTATACGAAATTTAAGTTTTCTGGAATTATTTAAAAACAAAAAGAAAAGGAATGTTAATGATCAGTGAATTCAGTCTTCATATTTAAGTATGTTTATTTATTGAATAAAATAAAACTACATAGTAATACATGTAGTAATAAGCATCGAAAACTCGTTTAAATTAAAAAATATTAAATATTCTTTAGTTATTTCACATCGACATAAGTTTCGCAGGAAGTTGTACAAAAATTATTTAAAGGAATAATTTATTTAGTAGAGTAGTAATTTAATTTACCGAAAATCCAAAACAAAGTTTCGAAAGTACTGAATAAGAATATATTCTAACAATGCAACATAACCCCTTGATGTTTTTTATTGATATTCATTTGATAAGATAAAAAAAAGTTTTCCTACAACCTTCTTCGATTTTCCTTATGTATGTAATTAAAAGAGCATACGCGCTCACAGATCTGCAGGATTCTTAAAAATTTATATCCTCATATATATATATATATATATATATATTTAATATATATATATTATGTTAATACATCAGTTTTGTAGCGATCATTATCACGAATTTTCACGCTTTAAGCTAACATGGGTTTACTTTGATGTTGTACAATTTTAACTGATACTTATTTGAGGGGGGAAAAAGTATTGCATAAATGTGATTATTTATAAAAGCGTATTCAAGTAGAGTAATAATAAGATGATCATTTTTTTACAATGAAAAGGAGGACGAAAAATATAAGAAAAAATTACAACTTAAATATATGAAACGTTTTATTAATTCAAACAAAAATACGCTGATTACGCTTACATTCTTTTTAAGTATTATCTTAAACGAGTACTTTTCCCATTGAATAAATTTTTTTTGTCAACATATTATTTTTGAATACATCGGAAAGTTCGGGCAAAAAATATCCTTCATACTGAATTTTATGGTAAGCACTCTGTAGCTAAAATATTAATATTCAATTTTGATTTCTCACTAGTCACTTCATAAATATCATTACCAACTGAAAAAAACTCTTTCAACTGCTGCATTAGTTCCAGGAAAACACAACGT
This sequence comes from Trichonephila inaurata madagascariensis, assembly GCA_019973955.1. Taxonomy (NCBI): domain Eukaryota; kingdom Metazoa; phylum Arthropoda; class Arachnida; order Araneae; family Nephilidae; genus Trichonephila; species Trichonephila inaurata. The sequence continues at coordinate 234,729 of BMAV01000911.1, read as the reverse complement.
AAATTCAAAAAGAATAGCTAAATTTTTATATGGAATGTGTTCATTTTTGAAATGGTTAAGTATTTCCACCCATCTTGTATCAATTTCAGCATGTTGATGTTCCAATTGTTTCAATTTATTATAATTTAAATGTACATTCAGTCTTCCAATTTCATCAAACAAACCATTGTCAACGATTTTAATATCAGGCATTTCTTTTGATAAAAAATCAACACAGTTTTCTATATCTGCCCAATTTACTTGTGATGGTCAAAAAATACCATTGAAAACTGTTATTTCCTGAGCTATTTGTTTCAGACCATTCTGCGACATTTTGGAAACATGTTTAATTTATCTCTGAAAATAGAGATTAACAAATCAATTTTAAAATATTGAAAAGGAGGACACTTTTCGAGGAAGGACAGACCCTATAAAAGGGGGACGTTTGGTCACCTTAGTAATAATGAATAGTGGAAAGGCTGTGAAAATAAGTCTAATATTAGAGAGATTTTCTTTCACATCTAGGTTATATCATATGTTCCTTTAAAAAGACTAATTGTTTATTAAAGATTTATAGTATATCTGCATTAATTGATCCAGCTAGCTTATATCCTTAATAGTTTCTGGCAGATAAGTATATGATAGTCGGGTATTATGGAATACCATATTATTTACATTTGTTAAAATAACTTTATTAGTTTTTGATAAAAAAAAAAAATCTCCAAAATCAATATGAAGATATACTATAAGCCATTGTAAGGAATTATCACTCGTCAAAAAGAATATTTATTTTGTTGTTATAAAAAAAAATTACTTTTTAAAAGAAATGATATGATAGAATAGACGGTTTCTACTGGAGATTGGTGTCAGCGGTAGCTTAGTGGTCGTAGTCATGGCCGGAGTCTAGAGTTCGAACTCTTGTGCAACTGAAAACCCGCCTTGTAGAGAGGCTGATACACGTTAAATTTGTCAAGGCTCACCCATGTGTGTGGTGTAGAAGTTTGGAAAGGGGGTGCCAACTCAGGTGTAGTCCTTACTTGACCAAGGTTTAAAATTACGAGGTCCGTCGCCAAAGCCCTCTTGTTGCTTTATAGTGTGACGTTAATAATCCTTTACTGGAGATTCTTCAAGAACGGAATCATCGGAATTACTAACACAAACTTCAGGGTTACTGTAATAATTTTTCGGATGCAATAATTACATCAATGTTTCATCACAAGACAAAAAAATTATTAAGTCATCAAAAATTTATTTGGGGAATACAAGGGAGTGGAAAAGAGTGTATAGCTATATTTATTGAAAAGTATAACCATTTAAGAGTATTAGAAAATTACATAGCTAATAAGACACTAAAAAAAATAATAATTACGTCTACTTCATTTTCTCTTATTTACAAATTGCGTAGATGAATTCAATTTACGACATTTTAATGTATTTTTAAAGTGAATTGTAAAATAATAATAATTAATAGCGGTTTTTAAGGGGGAAGGTAATAAGTATATTTCCGATACGTTAATTTATAAAACCATTTTTCATGAAACATAAATTTCCTGTGTTTATCATCACAAAAGTATAAAGGTCATTTAAATTAACTTTCCTGACCTGCCCTCTTTGTAAAATAGTGTTTAGTACTGAAAAATTGCCGTATAAAAGATGACTTCATTCAAGGTTTCTCCCTACATACGGTTTTTTATGCAAGAAGGACTGACACAGATAATCGCAAATGAGAAATTATATTTTCCCATGGAAATGAAAATGCATTATGAAAAGAGAAGTTCATCACACACATTGGGAACTATCACAAGATAATTACTGCGTGTGCCACTTTTAATTCTATTACAAATTTAGAAAGAGAAAACAAGGTGTACCAACTACTTTTTACATCGAAAGGTGAACCACTTTTCCTGTTAAAATAAAACAAAGAGTTAATTTCACGCATTTACAAGAGCTTCTTTCATGTGATTACATACATTAAATGAAAATTTGGGTATGATGAAAGAATCTTACAGTAATGGGTTTGTTGGCGTTAATGATAATTGAATTGCCTTTAGCCGTGGAATATAAGATGTTTCTGTGTCAAATCAGTTTGAGAACAAAATTTTTTTTTTTTTTTGTATTTTAGTTGTGACTAATAAAGGTAATGATGACCAAGATTCTCTGATTTCAGTGTCACCGTTTCTCGAACTCACTGGTTGATTGCACTTTGGCCTATTAAGTCAAAGAAGCATTGCACTTAGTAATCGTATGTTTCTGGGACTAATCGTTAAAATAATTCCAAGGTCATTTCTATATAAATGCATTGATTCATTAAAATCATCCAAAAGGATAGATACGAGTTTATACATTAAATATAGTGATAGAAGTCTTCATTCTGAAAACCTTCTGAACTTGGATTTTTTCGTTATTTAAATCCATGCTTTAAGGTATCCGACTACGTTCGGAACCGTGATTTTAAAAAAAGCGCATAAATGGATAATTTTCATGATATTTAGTATCACTTAAATTATAATACATGTACAAAATTGTTTTAAGGACATTTTGACAAAAAAAAATTATTTAAATACAATATTTCGGCAAAAAATTAACTTAGAATAACCTTTTTTCCAAATGTTCTCCTTTTGTGAAAAATTCTTCTATTATAATAATATTTTGCCTGTATATAGCTCGTACCTCTGTATAGAGGCTCAACTATGATATTTGAAAAATTCGCATTATTTTCAGTTACCACCAATTGAAATAATTATCGACATTTTTTTTTTCTTAAAATTTCTCCCCTCTGTTGTAAAACATAAATAAACCCACTTCTAAGTTGTATATTTCAAAAATTCTAATTGAGCATTTGTACAGAGGTGTGAGCTATATACTATATACATAGCTATATACGTTCGGAACCATGATTTTAAAAAGTGCATAAATGTATAATTTTCATGATATTTAGTGTCACTTAAATTAGAATACATGTATAAAATTGTTTTAAGGACACATTATGACAAAACAAAATTATTTAAATACAATATTTTGGCAAAACAATAACTTAGAATAACCTTTTTTCCAAATATTCTCCTTTTGTAAAAAATGTTTCTATTGTATTAATATTTTGCCTGTATATAGCTCAGACCACTGTACACAGAGGCTCAACTATGATTTTTGAAAAATTCAGATTTTCAGAGTTACAACCATTTGAAATAATTATCGGCGTATTTTCTTAAAATTTCTCCCTTCTGTTTTCGTAAAACATGGATAAACCGACTTCCAAGTTATGCGTTTCAAAAATTCTAGTTATTATTCTAAGTTAATTTTTTTTCAAAATATTGTATTTAAATACTTTTTTTTGTCATAATGTCCTTAAAACAATTTTATACATGTATTCTATTCTAAGTGACACTAAATATCATAAATATTATCCATTTACAGGCTTTTGCAAAATCACGGTTCCGAACGTAGTCAGATACCTTAAGAAAAATAAAACAAATTGAATTCTGACGAAAATCTTTATTACTAAAAATGTTTATTCTATTATAATATAATGCTCGAATACTGTTCGATTTAATTACCGGCTGTGGTTTTCAATATACTAAAAAAGTTACAGCTACAGTGCTATGTTTCAAATTTTTTCAGCACTTCATAAAATTAGAAATAGAATAAAATATAACTCTAAGATATATAATTCGATCACTAAAGCTCATATTTTTATCTTTGTTTCTTTTATTTAATAATTTTTCTAACGTTATAAAAATACTGCTTAATGTAAACTAATGCAATAATATTACACAGAATTACAGCTATTTTTAAATAAACAGAAATAGGGAACATTTTTAATGATCAATATGAAAGCTTTACCATTAGATACATGCAGTAGCGCACAAAAAAATTTTCCAAGGGGGGAGGGGGGTCCAGGGTCGAAAGTCCACCATTCTTGTATCATGCTTTTGATTTTGTCGATTTTTGAGAAAAAACAGTAAAAAACTAATTATTTAATAAATAATTAGTATTAATTAATAAAATTAATCATTAAAACAAATATTTAATTAAATTTTACGTATTATATACTTAAAATTATAATCAATCAAGAAAAAAAAATCAAGGGCTTGGGGGGGCCGGACCCCAGGACACCCCCTTGTGTGCGCCACACACACACTGGATACATGTTTTACATGAAATTTTTCAATTTCGTGTCTGCTGTTGTTTCATAAGTCGGCAATGATAATTAATACTTATGTCTCTTTATAGATGTAAATCAAGGAAATTTAAAAGATAACCCTTGTTAACGCGAAATATAAAATCTTAAACAGATTTACCTACTCCTTATGGTTCTGGAACTTCCACACGGTTTGTTTTATGCCGTAAGTATCTTGCATCATTGAGACTAATCAACTTATCTTGGAGCTCTACTTCTGAAACTATTTCTACTCAAACTATCAATTAATTTTTTTAAGTATAAACTTTGCTTAGAATTATAAAAAAGTATTTCAGGTAATCAAATTTTAAATCTAACGTCATTGAAAATTTTCGCACTTCTGAAAATAATTCTTTTTGCAAAAGTTTACTTTAGGGTTCACATAAGTATCGACATGTATTGTTTCATCGACCAAAACACAAGTCTGCATTATTATCTCTCAACTAACTACAGTTCTTAGCAAGAATGAATTTTTAAAAGGAAAACAAGCAATGGGCTTGATTCATGAAGTCACATGATAAAAACAAACACGTGTTTTCCATTGAAATCAAAACAAACATTAAAATAATTGTACTTGTTCTATTTGTAAAATTCAGATAAAATTTCAAATTTCATATTTGGTTAAAGATGTTTAAATGTTAGGGAAAAAAATTTCTTCAAAAAGATTTTTTTTAATTAAAAAAAAGTCGTATTTTATGCTTATACTTTTAAATAAAATGCATTTTGTATACATATGTACTTTTTAAGAGAAAGTTTCTACAAAGAGCAAAACTTGGCAACACCGGAGCGAGTGAACTGATTAGTTGGAAACACAAGATAGTTTTTATCGTATGACTATGACGTCGCATGAGTATTTGAATTGATTGGCTAGAATCACGTAGCTTTCACTATCATGTGACTATGACATCACATGAATCAACCTCATTCAGCTTGTAAGCACAACATTTTTAAGAAGTGTTGCCAAAACTAAAATTTAATTTTTGAAAGAATACTTGTTTGTGATTATTCATACGGAAAAAAGTCGCAATTCTGTTACAAAGAACCAAAATGTTAATAAAAGTAAAAGCAAAGATATACCACACACGCTCACTCTCTCTCATTACTTTTTTAAATAATATCACCACAACTATGTACGGTAATCTTTGTTGATGGAGAAGGAAAAAAAAAAAGAAAAAAACTAGCTAGCTCACTTATTGTGTAATTAAAAATTTATAAAAACTTATAATTGATAATGGTTTGTTCTTTTTTTAAAAGAGGATCAAATGTTTATTTCGTATTCCATGTCGTTAGGGTAGATAGAATTTCTAAGTAGAGCGATTAAATGGAATCTTAAATTGAAGCTTTTCAATGTTGTTTCTAGGAATTCGTTAAAAGTCAGCTAATTAATTTATCCGCCCAAAATAAACTTTGTTTTCTTTCATTAAAGAAATGGACAAACTATTTAATTTTGATCTGTGATATGCTGTAAAAACCGTGTTCTGTATCTAAAATCGTTTCAACGTGGAATTTTAAAAAAATCTGAAACGAATTTTTTTCGAAAAAAAGAAAATTGCTTCGACGGGCATACTATCATTTTCGATAATCTTTGTCTTACACCGTCCATGCACACCTACACACACAAATTTTTCCTTTTATTAACATGAATAGATTATCCTTGAACATGTAAGATAGCTTCATCAAGAGGTAAAACATTATGTTCTCGTGCTTTTCCGGCATATTTTTGCTCTTTCCATTTTTTAACAATTTAACCAAAACATTAAAAGTAATATCAATCTACGAAGAATGGTGTATAAATTTAATTGATCTATATCTGCACAGATATAAATGAAATAAAAAAGGAGTAATAACACTTTTTAATTAACAAGTGTACAACTTGATTTATATCCTTGGGATTTTAGGCATTGTATAAAAAGAAAAAGGGGGAAATTATTTTAAAACAAAATATGAAGGAAGTAACAATTTTATTCTCGTATATGAATCGAAGATAAATTATTCTAATTAATTCAGTTCCTCTTTCAATATGTTTACTTTTTATTTTATCAGGAAATTTTAATTAACGTTGTCGATATGCATCATGATAGATTTTCTGTATTTAAAGAATTTTATTATTATTTTGTGGAAGACTATCACTCAAGACTATCATATTGTAAAATATTTTTAATTTTTTTTTTTAATTTCTTTTCTTGTTTTGAGCAAATTTTAAATTGAATATGTCAATTCTACAGAAGTTACAGATATAGCTGAAAATTCTCTTCCAAATTTTTATCGTCTGCTTTAACTCAATATAACTCATGTAACATAAATTTATCTGATTACTTAATTTATTCGAGAGATATAATCGTCTGTTAAAGTTGTGTTGCTTAAGTTGGCCTCTTTCATAATTATTCAAAATTTATGTTAATTCAAGTGGAGAAAGAATTGAAACGCATAATCGACGCTGGTTGTGATTTTTATATATTTCCGATCTTTTTATATATTCATATTTAAGTTTTATATATTTCCGAGATATCATTCATCAGGAGATCTTTTTGATTATTTAAGTGATTACAAGAATAAAAGGTGCCCATGGAATAAGCTTTAGACTATTATTCACAATTACATTCTAATTTATATCTCCTCATTTTATAGATTTTACTTAAAATATTTCTTTCATGGAAAAACTTGCACAATACATCAAAAAAGCTCAGAGAAAAAGACTTTTACAAAGGAAGAAGGTACAGAAAAATTTATCATTGCATTAATATATCTCTCATCTTCAAAGGTAAATAACATGCTTTATGTGTACAAATTATATTTAATATTCCATGTTTCTAAGAAATAAAAATATAAATAAATATGCAAAATGTGTTCAGAAGCAGTTATAATGATATAACACTAAATACATTACATTTTCTTATAAAAAATAACATATACGAATTTTAAACATGTTTCCAGTTGAGAATCCGATAGTATTCTAATAAATAAAATAGACATTAGTGTAAGTGTTAGAATGTTTTAGTAATAAAATATCAAAGTTTACTTCACGTAAAATATTTATTGAATAGTTATGAATTAATTGGCCAAACAAATCCCATAAAAACATTTTTGTAACAAACGTTTTGAAACAAGAAGCTGATTACTTAAAAATAAAAGGTATATTGCATAGTAAACAAAGTATTTAAAGCAAAATATAGTATTAATAAAAAAAAGATCAGTTTTAAGTCCTTTTGTAAAGCAGAAATTTCTGATATAGCAAATTTCAAAAAATTTGAGAAATGTAAATTGTGGTAAATGGGGCATTGAAACATTTATTTGATCAAAACAGGAACCAGAAACGAATCGATTAACCGTAAATTGTCGTAATCCTGGAACTGAAAAAATAAAAACTAGATCATTTTATTCAGTTCAAACATATTATTAAGTAATAACTGATAAGAAGTAAGATTTTATTTTATTGTCTGTACTGATTCAAATTCCATCATTGCTCGAAGAACGATCTTGATGCCACATCCTTTACCAAAACTTTTTTAATAATCTGAAATTCTTTAAAGACATTATAAAATGGTTTTGCAGATAAATGTAAGGCAAAAAATCAAGTTCTTGCAAGCTTCGTTCTTTTTTTTTTATAGCATCTCGAGTACTCTTCTAATTTTTAAATATTCTTAGTCAAAAACTTATCAGATTGACGAATTTTTTGTAAAAAAAAAATTATTCGTAAGAAAAATAAAATATTGAACCTTCGAAAGCGAATCTTGAAATTAAAAAACAAATTATCAAGTGTTTTTTTACATTACTTTCAAAAGTGAGAAATACAGATATAGCCAAAAAAATTTGTGCATAAATTATGCTTACGTAACGGATCATAATCATTTAGTAAAGAATTCTAAATCCGTAACAAATTTTTAATTGCACAATTTAATATTGAAGTGGAAAAAATTCTGAAAATCAACTTTATTCTACATGTACAACGAATAAACCTTTACCTGGCACAGACAGAACAGACTTTTTGAAAAAAGTGTTTTTTTTTTACAAAATCCTTCTAAAATAAAAGGAAATATTTCATTTTTAAAAGAATTCACTTTTTTTTCAAAAGTTTTCCTTATAGTTTCCTTCCTTAATCTACTTTAAATTAAAATAAAAATCACGTTCTAAATTAAATAGCAATTAAATAATGGATGGATGTATTGAATAAAATTAAAAATATTACTCAAAAAAAAAAAAATAGGAGTATTTATTTTTATTGTGTGAGATATTACTATTCTGACTACCGAAAGAATATGGATAATCCAATCGATAGGAGTAATAATATCTGATTATCTATAGGATAATAATTTATATTTGTTGAAGCAAGCATATAAATTGTGCTTATAGACACATCCTAAAACTATTACCCAACGAATTTCCGTTAACGTTGTAACTAATTTTAATTATCGAACTTATAAAACATTCTGAAATTAAATTGCATTTTTAAAAATCCCCAGCTTTTCTGTTTTTAAATATTTTTTTTAAATATTTTCTAATATTATTCAATTATTGCTTTCAATATCTTTTTATCTGGATAAAACGTTCCGCTTAATACTTCAGTGCATCTTCCTGTTCGTTAAAACGGATAGAATTTATGTTATATATTTCAGGAATTTCCGCTTAAACTCAACGGAATGAATTTTCGCGACAGTGCTTCTGATGAGTAATATGAGAAAATTTTGACGTGTGAGAAAATATGAATGGCATCAAACTTTTCGGTTTAAAAATGCATCGATGTACGTTTAGGAATGCTTTCAAATAAGATGTTCAAAATTCCGAAAAACGGTAAGAACCATAAAAATAAAAATAAAAATGTAGAAGATTCTTTAAAAACCTTGTAATATAAAAATCAGATATTCTCTAACCGAGTAGTGTCACTATGCATAGATTTCATTGATATAGTCTCATTCATATTATTTACTTATTAAATAAAGGAATTTTTTTATGTTTATGTTATCTAATGATATGAATGAAACATTAATGTTGGACTCCTACTAAATCAATGTTTATCATAAATGCAATTTATTCAAAAAAAAAAAAATCTAGTTTTAAGCATAAATTGCCTTATTGAAGATAAAATCCATAATTCATTTAATTACCATTATCTACTCACTAGATAGACGTAATACCAGATATCCAAACTGTAAATTTGTATTTGAAATAATTTATTATTCCCTTAATGTGACGACATATAAATGAGCTGTTTTGAATAAACAGCGAGCCTTTCAGAATACTTTAAAATATTGAATTAAATCGATATTCTGTGAGTAAAATTCGAAACAGTTATTATCGTTTTATACTATACTGAATAATCGATTAATTCAGAATTCAATCTATTGCAATTTATATCAATAAATCATCCAACATAACACTTACATAAAACAAATCATTTGTATCTAATAAAAAAAACAAAGAAAATCAACTAATATTCAAATTAGATGTTAAATGTAGCAGCATAGAAAGCATTGTTAGTTTAAAGTTTTAAAATAATAATTTACACACACACTCTACGGTGAGCAATAAAACTTTCAAGATTCTAGTTGTGTTCAGGGTATATTCTTGGTCAGATTTTAAAAAATATTATAAACATTAGTACCCTACAGTGCATAGTGTACACATTACAATGAAGTTTATTTAATAACTTTGTAGTATAAACAGAATAGCTTTATCCCTCAAACAGTTTTTCATATTATCTGATTTGAGAGTATGGATGTTTAGATAATACTTAGGTATATATTGGATAAGTGCCGAACTTTGGAAACAGATTAAATTGACAAAAAAAGTTTTTGTCAATTCATAACAAACAATGAGAAATAATTTGTAACTTTTATTCATTGTCCCAAACAGCTTCATTATTCCTGTCTTTTACCTTACACTGACAATAATTTAACAGAATAAAGAATGGATTATTAAATGAATCAAGAGTTCCCCTTCACAATTTCTTTGACATATGCACCTACAAACATTTCTGTAACGTAATTTTTTTTTACAAAAATTATACATCATGAAATTAACAAGACAGCTCTGAAGTCTCGTCTTATTGTTTTCAAACACGAGCCCCACTTCTGTGTGTGTGTGTGAGAATAAATAAGTAAAATACAAAGTGCATTTGAGCACTTACATTGTTACTTTGCTGACACTCGACACATAACCTCCATTTATGGCAAAATGATACGAAAAGTCATTCTATACGATAACTGATTACAATAAGGAATGATAAGATTTCCTTTAACAATGCAGTAGTGGGTTTGAAAGACTATTTAACGTCTTGAAGAATTGTCTTTCCGACCAAATTTATTATATGACGTTTTCAACTAAGATAAAGTTGAGTTTGATTTGAGGCCTTTGCAAATATGTTCTCAAGGATGCTAGTTCTCAGCCTGCCTTCTAAACTTATGAGCTCTGATTTAATTCACACATTATACACATTCTTGGGCAGAAACTGATGTTATAAAAGATTTAACTGTAGACTTATAACTGTATCAATTTTCAATATTATCACTATTGCAAGCGCTAATGAAAACCCGTGCAATGCATACTTTCCATAGATTATCCACAGCACTTGTCAAAATTTCATAGCCCATCTTGCAAAGATACGCTGGACATTTATGGAAAGAATGCGGTTGTATGTGATGTTACATAATATTCTCTTAAGATATTCTTCACTTTCGTCATTATTGACATAATTCGTTTTTTTACATCTAATATCTCTTTCTACCAGTGGCGTATACAGACCGTCAATGGGGGAGGAGGGGCGGTTACATTCTAAAAAACAAGACGAAAGCATCGAGTGGTTATCTCTATGGTAAAAATTAAGAATTTGTTGGTCTATGGGGAGGGGTTGAAGCTCTCCCCTTGGGTCCACCACTGCCTTCTACGAATGCAATACTTTTTTTTATCATTGAGTGATTTATCAAAGCAGATAATTAGCAACTAAGCAACACTTAAATGTTTTAAAGTGGTGTTTGTGTTGTGGTATTACACATTACATTGATAAAATTCTATTAAGGAACTTCCTGTTTATCTATGTACTTTTAAGGTTACTTTTTGAAGTTCGCTTCAACAAACAATAGAAGTATCAAGGGCATGCTTATATCTGCCGTGATTTATTATATGCTTATCCACCAGTTTCATTTTAAAATTTTATTATATTAACAACTATAGTGAATAAATAATTTTCGCCAAATAATTATTTGCCTTTTTATAAAAATAAAATTTATAAGTAATTATCTGTTTCATATAAATTGAGTTAAAACTTTTATTATATAAATCCTTCAGTTCTGACACACAAGGAAAATAACATCTCAACGAAGTTATATTATACTTTAACAGAAAAAGAGGCTTAAAATTTAAATACAATATTTTCATTTTTTTGTATTGCTGAAATTAAAAATCTATACCCAATCACAATATATTCCACTAATTTTTATAAATATAGCATTTTGGAAACCAGAGCATAAATATTAAAAAAGAAAAATTATATATATATTCTTTACTTCCATTATTTTTAAACTACAAACATTTTTATAAAAACTGCACTTAACAACTTCTTTATCGTATGAACTTGTGAAGGGAAAGCAACAAAAAACGCAAAACAAGATCGTCCCGGGGGCCAAAAGGTGGGCGGCTATCAACGATTCCACCAGTGGTAGTTCCGGGTCTTGATATCGAAACTTGCAGATGACCACTTTTACAAAAAAAATTTGCATACGCACAAATTACATAGCGCGACGCGCATACCGCTACAAAACACCTCTTACAGCCATTTCCTTAATAACGGCTAATTACGTGGATTCATTATGCAATGCAAAAAGCTGTGATAACAGAGAGCAAGAAAAGTCAGAGAGGATATTCTTACTGAAAAAAAACCGCTTACCTTAGCAGTAGTGTGGAGCGTGTTCAAGTGATGCGTTGTGAAGAAGGGGAAAAGAGAGGCACAACTGATCTGTACAGAAGTGAACGACCTTCTGATTTGGGCAGCCTGTGGCCTGGGATAGCAGCTTGAACTTGAAGCTGAATCGTGTATTTCCCTAGGGGCAGCCACTGGAACAACGTTGGTCAGAGAACAAGGACTCAGTATGTTTGTTGAGCATTTTTCCCTATCGTAGGGAT
>BMAV01000911.1:194883-221126 GCA_019973955.1 Trichonephila inaurata madagascariensis | reverse complement strand
ATAATATCTTCTTAAATATAGTAACTAGAAATTGGAGTAATATATTCTGGAAGAAAATATAATACAATATTCATACATTTTTGTTAAAAAAAAAAAAGAAAGAAAGAAATGCAGTTTTTTTTTAAATATCTTAAAATGGAATTTTGCATAATGTTATCAGCATAACCTCAGCAATTTTAAAAATTGGATACCTAATTTTCATTCTTATCATTCTTTATAGAAAGGAATTATTTTTCTTTTCTTAGAGATTCACAATAAAAAAATTAAGTATGAATATACTCAATAGAAGAAAAAAAGAATGTCAAGTAATTATAAATTCTTATTGCTTGAATTTCGAATACTTCTTTTTTCCGATAAGAAGGATTCGAATAAATTCCTAACGCTTCTCTGGTGATTTTTTTCTCTCAATTTTATTCATATATTATAAAATCCCCAGTGTAATTATTTAAGAATGCATCCTTAAAATTCTATCTTTTATTTTTCGTCAGTTCAGAACTTTCTGGTTCCATTGCATACAAAAACATAAGTCATAAGCGATCAATTCTTTGAAAATTTAGATAACTTTCAAAATCTTAACCGAAATCAATTGAATTACTGTTCGTGAATAGGTTTGTGTAATTTCCTTACTTCACACACACACACACAGCCTTCAACGCACTTCATGTTTGTAAGTATATCTTGAATATATGTTTGTAAATCTGAATGGACTCCAATGATGAAAAGTCCCGTAAGACCACAATTTACCAATTTTAAATATTCAGAATTTAAATCATGTATAGTTAAAATAATATTAATCTCGCATCATAGTTAAGTCATCAGTGACAAGGGCATTATAAGAGAGAACCAAGTCACCGTCCTGACACGCTGTCATATTTTCCGAATATTTATATGGAAAAACCATTCGTAGACACATCACCACGAGACACATGGTCGTAGTTATTGTGAAATTAGGTTATTTTATTCAAAACCCAAAACTTGAAAATATATTTGTCTTTAGAACACAGACTCATAAACAACAGGGACATTTCAAAAATTCTTGAGGCTCTGGGCCCAGAAACATCTTACGTTTTCTTTTGGCCCTGGGCCCCACGCAAAGTAGGCCGTACCTGTGACCCTTAAAAGTAAACAGTAAAAAGCGTGAGTGAGTGAATATTAACGTCGCACTGTTCAGCTACACGAGGGCTTTTGGCGACGGACCTCGTGTTTTTGAACCCTGGTCAAGTGACGAGGACGACACCTGAGCTGGCACCCCCTTTCCTAACTACCACACCACATTAACGGGAGGACGTTTGAGCTCTCGACAGATTTAACGTGCATCACTCCCTTACACGGCGGGTCTTTTGCGTTACAGGGCTCGAACTCAGGACATGCCTAATTTAATTTCAAGTTTGACAACCAGATTTATAAAATAACTTTTATTTAAGTGTTCTCATATACTGATTTAAGTAATGGCGACGGTTTAGGAGGGACTCGGGTAGATTTCCTCTTTTGGATTTCATTCCATTTTTTAAAAACATGACTAACGACGAAATATGTACGTTTATTGGACGTATGCGTCGTGGTGAGCCTATTCCGACAGTGTCACACGGTTACGTTCACAAGGATGGGGTTTGGGGGTTTAAACCCCTCCCATAACTAAGATTTTTAATTTTTAGCGTTAAGATTACACATCTTGGTGTTTTTATCTACTGTTTTGAAAGTGTAAACCCAGGGACGTCTTAAGGTTTCTTGATGTCCTTCTTAAGATCTGGGCCTCTACTCAAAAGCTGATCCCACCCATGACCCTAGACCCACCTAGCATACGTTATCAAATACTTGAACAAACAAGAACCCAAAACAAATAGATGTGCATGACTTATAGTCGCACAAACCGGCTCGACCGACTGCCATCTTTTGACTGAAGGAGTGAGTGAGTGAATATCAACGTCACACGTTCAGCTACACAAGAGCTTTTGGTGACGGGTCTCGTCATTCTGAACCATGATCAAGTGACGAGGACGACACCTGAGCTCACCCTACCCCCTCTTCTAACTACCACACTAACGGGAGGACGTTTGAGCTCTCGACATATTTCACAGGCATCGCTCCCCTACACGGCGGATCTTTAGTGGTACTGGGCTTGAAGTCGTGATAAGCCAGCCACAATCCGATACCTTGACTACTAGGCGACCGCGGCCGCAAACAGCCTACATTTTCAAGTACTCTTACTAACGGTAATTTGAAACAAATGGGCATGACTCACGATCCCACTAATCTAGGCACAAACCGTCTCGACTAACTGCCGCATTTCGACTAAATGAGCAATGATGGTTTATAGAGGTTTATGTTTAAACATGAACAATAGTCATCTAATAATGCAGTCTTGCCACTGTTTCCAGTTAACAATTTTTTGAAGAATATGTCCAGGTGTGTGTAAATTATTCAAATCATGATTTTATTGAGGTTGAGTTGGAATCGAAACGAGGCCCCCATCGAGACTGAGGCCCACCAGCGAGTCAGTGGATAGGCGAACGAGATATTTGTTATGTCGAGCTTGTCAGTTGCTACTGTTGCGTCAAGTGAGTCTGACGACTTTGCTGCGTCAAGTGAGTCTGATGACTTTGTTTGCTCTTCTTGTGGGTAGATGGCGCCAAGACGGATCAGAAGGTTGCGTGTTCACATCACGTCCGAGTCACCAATGTCGGAGATTAGAACCCGCGACCTATGGATTCGTAAGCACGTAACATACCACTAGACAAAAGTGATCACTTCTGTCCGGATAGCTTATTTAGATACCGCCACACAGACGGCCCATGCCTTAGGACGTCTCTGCTGAGCCAATGTCAATAGAAAAACTTTTGAAAAACCCACGATAATGGAAAAGAATCAAATACTTATTCATCAATAATTAACAAATTACATTTTAGAATATATTTCTACAGTTATATCTTTCTCCTTTAAATTTTTGCAATAAATTTAGGTGTTATTTGTATATATTTTTCATCAAGAATGTTACACAGTAGTTGAACGTAACGTACTTAATTAAAGATATATATTTATCGAAAAACCTGAACTTTTTATGAGAAACAAAAATTTGCTTGAAATTTATTCTTTTACTAAAAGTATTTATATTTCTGCACGTTTCTAACAGGCTATTACCTATATGCCTTCATGAAATATCATTAGAAATAGCTGCAATCGGAACATATATGGTACTGAATCTTTTTTTGTACGTTAATTGTTTTTGGATATAACTACCCGGTTATCTTAGTAAATGGTTTGATTCTGCTCCATTTTACGTATTTATGAATTAGATTTGTACAAAGGGATTTATGAGAGGAGAATCGCGATTTTTTGTGTTATAAGTGGAGAGCTTTATTGAAACAAAATATATTAAGAAAGAATTCTCTTGAACAAGTACAGAGGCGGAACTCTGTTTAACAAGTCGCTAAATCTCGAATAAAAGTTCGTTATGGTCGCTGGTCGTCTCTGGGAAATGGAACGCGTAGCGTTCCTCCATCCCATATCGAGATTGTCAATGTGGCCTGAAGTGGTAGGGCCTGGCTGAATGAGAGAGTTCTGATTGGTTGTTAGGATGTGGCAAGGAGGCGTGGCTATTGGAACTGCGTGGGTCGTAACTTCGGTTTCGGCGGGAAAATCCTGAAGTGTAAAGTTCGTTATGTGGAAAAATTCGTTAAACGGATATTTATCTTGCAATATACTTTCAAAACTAAATAAAAAAAATTTTAAATTCATAAACACTATACATTATTCCTTCTTCGGTGGCTCGACAGCTCAGGGTGGGCCTTGGCCTTCTCAAGAAGCCTTTTCCATGCTAGCCTTCTTCCTGCTATAGTGTGTGTTCTTCAATTCTTAGTATGCCATCAATCCATCTAAGATTTGGCCTGCCCTTTCTTCGTGTGCCAATACATATATATAAGAAGTAATTGTTCATACTTTTTTGTAAATTAATATCCATTTATTTTACATATCTTACCCATCAAAAAGAATTCTGCTAGGAAAAAATGTTGTCCAGAAATACTCCGTATTTTCAACTTTAAAAAGGTAAATTTAGATTAAAATTAATGAATTTTAATTTCATTTTCACATTTTAAGCCTAGAAGTAATTTTAAGCATACATTTTTCATTGTCAGTAATTTTCAGCATGCATTAGCACATGTGTCCTTAAATTTAATTACTGGTAAAGTCAATTAATTTTGTTTGAGTTTTTTTATTCGAAAAACGTTTTCTTTTATTATACTCCTCGCATCTTTGCATGTACCAAAAACCCCCATCAGGGGTATTTTCTTTACACTGTGATCCCCGTCAAATTGTGTGTGTGTGTTTCAAATGATTCTATCATTCTATCATATGAAGGTCCAAAAATACTTTTAAAATAGGGAGAAAAAGAATCGAATTCGAAGAAAACAAAATTTTGTTAATTGGAAAATGCATTTCACTCTTTGGTGGTTATTTTACGAAGAAAAACATAAAATGTTCTTGGTTGCAGGGAAAGCTCGCAAAAAATGGAGGTCCAAATGTAGTTGATATTTTATCGATGGAAAGCTTTATAAAGCTGAATCACAAGTCTATATCAACAGTTTTTTTTACTTATAAAAAAAATACGTTTAATATTTATTTTATGCATTTCTTATTATACCGCAAAAGAAATATTTGTGAACTGTTTTTTGTTACTTTACATTTATCGTACACCGTATACATAATATTTTAATTTCTGTTCATTGTAATTATATCCCTCTCAATTTGTTCACCAATAACTGAACGAATAAAAGAACTATTATTAAATAATATTTATAACTGCAATAACAAGAGTTAATGGATAATAATAAATATTTCATTTAGTTTAATATTAAATTATGTATACTTTACAATACAGGCTTATATTAACCAATAATAAATACGTATAATGAAATTCTACATGACAATATTAATTATTAAAATGCGTGTTTGTTTTTATTATACAAAAAATTACACTCATCCGGAAAAGCATTTTCTGACCACTCCTCTGTCAGAAATTCTATAGACTTAGACGTGGATTTTACGATGCATGTGCTTTGTATTTTTTTTTTTTTTTTTTTTTTTTTTTTTCGTCTTTACAGAAAAAAAGTTTGTAATAAATAAATGAAAACACAATAGCAATATTCTTTTAGCTTTGCTTTTTATGAAAAGCGTAGTTAAATTTCCTAAAATTTAACTTAATCGTGGCCTTTGATATACATAACTTACCCCAATCAAAAGTTTTTCGTGATGATGTAAGGAATTTATTACATTCTATCACAGCAATGCCAACTTTCAAGATAATTCGCCAAGTTGGCAACCCCGATTTTGCAAGTATCGTACGCGCTGAATGAGCAACCATTTGCTTCGTTTCATATTATATCCCCAATACGGTTGCGATAGCCAAGCCATTAAGCCAAGCTTTCGCACAAAAATATCGCAAGCATCGCCTGGACTGGAATCGCTGCGTGAGAAGAAAAGCGTTGTCTCATACAAAGACTTAACAATCAATGTGGAACTATAAATACTCATCTCTCCAGGAAATTGCAAGAGCTGCAGGTTTATCAAAATCTGAGGACTTTATCAAGGAAGTGTTGTACGTTGCAGATTGAGTGATGAATTTAACTGAATGGATTTTGCGAAAAGAAGAACAAATGAAGAGAACTGTAGAGTTTCTCAACTCCTCACTTTCGTGAACTCTTTCACTGCAATCTACGCATGCGTTAGCTCACTAACTATAGCTACCACGTTCATTCATTCCGACTTCGAACTCCCTTCCAGCACACGCGTCCCTACGAGAACAGAAATCTGATGAAAAAAATAAAAGCGATCTGAGAACATTGTCTCGTACTTTAAAGCTACAACCTCCCACAAAACTAATACATGCAAATTGAGCTTTACAGTTTGAGCAATGAGTATGAATAATTGCATAATTTGTACTATGGGTGTTGGTCCTCCCTTCGGCGGACAGGGGGTATCCTCCCCAGAGAGAAATAAATTATATTTGTATGATATATAAATATTGATATGAATATTTTGTTGAAAATGAAATTTTATCGATTAACTTCCAAACATGGCTGCAGCCTTTTTCATAACCTTTTTTCAGTTCCACATATTTTTTTTAACGAATACACGCATAGAAAAAAGCAGCATAAAACATGAGCACGCACGACAAAAGACAAGTTCTGGCTAAAATCTATCATTTCAGGACACGTACACACAGCACACTCAATCCTTTTTTTCACTTTGAGAACCCCAAACTACAAAATGGTTCTAAGACTTTCCATGTAACTTGATTAGCTGAAAGCAAGTATGTTGTCATTCAGTGACATCACTTCGGAAAAAGTTCAAGTACATGGCAGTTACAATAGTAATGATTGGGAAAGGAGATTTTTGAAAAATTTTGACACGTCTTAAAGAGTTCAGGTCCAAAAACATTTAAAACAAACGAAAGGTTTAATGAACTGAAAATTTAAAAGTTATGTTACATCTTTAATGATGTAAAAGTTATGTATCACCTTTAATGTGAGGATTAATATTTAATTTTCTTGTATACTTTATGCATGGTTTTTGATCTTTTTGTATTTGAGTATTTCTGTAATAAGATTTTGTTTCATATCTACAGACATAAATCTTTTTAAGTAAGAAAGAAGTTTAGTCTATCTGCTCTTGCAAAACAAGTCAAGTGTAGTAATGAAATATTCATGATTTTCAACCAACATAAAAACTTCGAGAAAATATTTTCCTTTTTCCACATTAAACAAAATTTACAAATGCTTTTAAAAGATTTTGAGTAACGTTCTGAATCCTATTCTAATTTCTACAGAGAAATTTTTTTATTTAAGGAGAAAATGTATGCAACTTAATAATTAGATATTTGTTTATTGAATGTGTTCTCACAATTATGTATTTTATTCAGGCTCAAAAGTATATTTAAAGCAATCGGAATCTTTTTGAAAATGTAAATCACAGATTATGAAGCATTTCAATTTACACATATTTATGGCACATTAATGGATTTCGAAAAATTCCACCGTGTTTACCTCAGTTTCCATGAACAGTGGGGTTCACCAGGGTGGGGTTCGGGGGTTCAAACCCTTTCCCATAGGTATACATATTTGCAGTTTTTAACATTAATACACTATCTACCAATAAGTAATTGGACACCCATGCAAATAAAAATATCTGCGGTCCTAACCTATGCCACGCCTTCTGTGTTTAATTATCGCGTAGGAAACAGCCTTGGCATCAATCGTATGCAAGATGTAGAGCTGTCCGACTTCGAAAAGGGCATAATTGTCCGATATCATAGAAATAACCGATTCTTAGGGGACTTCTCTGGTAAGTTAAACATTCCAAAATCGACAGCGGTTTTTGTAATTAAAAAAATGGAAGGTGAGTGGTGATTATCGGAATGTGCTTCGACCCAGCCGACCAACGAAACTAAGAGATAGAGATCGACGAGTGCTGTGCAAAGAAATTCGGAAACACTGTACGAAATCGATGCCCCACATGCTCCAATTTCCGACTAACATCCGGCACTGTTGTTTCGATAATTACCATCCACAAGGAAGCATATTTGCTTCGTTTCCATGGTCATTCTGCTGTTCATAAGCCTTTTATTGCAAATCCAACCATACTGTTCCGGTGAGCAGATGCAAGGCACTTCGAGGGAGAAATGGAAACAGATTCTCCAGATTGAGGAATCAAGGCTCAATCTCTACCAATTGGAGGGCAATGTTTGGGTTTGGTAAATGCCTGGGGGGAGAACGCCTTTTGCCCCACAGAATGTTTTGTGCTCACAGAAAAGTTTGGCTGAGATGGAATCATGATCGGAGATGTTTCTCGTGGTATGATTTGGGCCCCTTGATCTTAATTCACAGTAAGCTCAGCGCCGACTCTAGACAAAAATGTTCTTCCTACGCTGTGGCAGTTTTACAGGTTGGATCATTGTTACTTCCAGGATGATAACGCTAATTGTCATGTTGAGAGGTCCACCATGGATCAGTATGATGATAATGGGGATAAATCGACTGGATTGGCCTGCCCAGAGAACAGACTTGAATCATATAGAAAACTTCTGGGAGGCGTTAGATCACCGAATTATAAAGGGTACAATAACCGTTCAAAACTAATGAAAGAATTTGCATGTCTTCTTTAAACCAAAAAGAAGAAAATACAATTGCCTATCATCTAAACACTTGTGGAAGGCTTGCTTCGGAGGGTTAAGGCTGTAATTACCTCAGTTGGAGGCTCTATCAACTATTGAATATGAACAAATATTGTTTCTTCTTTATCACAGGTGTCCAATTACTCATTGATAGATAGTGTATTAAGTCTCAGTACTTTTGCTTACATTTTTTAAAAAAATGTAACCAATCCCCTAAAAGTATTCTATGTACATCAATGCCTATAATGATGCACAGCTGTCTTTTTGTTTCGAGATTTACCAGGTTCAAATCCTAAAATATATTTAATTGATAGAAACCAAAAAAATAAATAAAATGCAGAAATTAAAACTTCCGCAGGGTCGCAATAACAAAGACTGGGAGAAAGGATCGAATGAGATTGGAGACGGAAAAAAGATTGAACCTCAAACCCCATTTTTAGTGGATCTCTGATCAACAAAACTAATATGCTGACCAACTTTCAAGTTTGTAAGTCTAATAAATCAAAAAAGAGGGATTCTTTTCCTGTCTACAACACCCCTGTGCGGGGCGCGGGTCGGAAGTTGGTGTGCGCAGAAGCCTCCGCTCAGCGAATCTCCGCACAACAAAAGAATGTACTTATCAAACTTCAAGTTTGTAGGCCAAATATTTCAAAAATAGGAAATTTTTACTGATAAAAACACCCCGTGAGAGTCGATTTCAGCAAAATCCGTTCTTAGGATATCCCTACTCAGTATTAAAAAAAGTTTGTCAAATTTAGTGGCTGTGTATAATAATCCAAAAACAGGAATTTTCGTCTTTATAAAGTCCCTTCAATCTTCCTTGGGAGTCTATTTTCACAAAACCATTTCTTAACTGATGTCTACTTAAGAAAAGAAACACTTTTTCTTAATTTCAAGTCGATGAGTATAATAGTTCAAAAACGGGAATTTTGCATGCAACACTTCTCTAACTCCCTTGCTCAAGGGTGGTAAGACTTTTCGAGGGTATGGGCTACTTCTAATGTTTTAACGGTGTTGCGGTCCCCTCAGCGGCGTAGGTGTGGCTATTCTGTATTAAAATTGTACGTTTTCTTTCATTAACACTTGTGTTTTTGACATTTTACCCTTCTTTTAAAATATGACAGATTACTATTTTTACTACAAAATTACAAGTAACCCAAAATTGTCTAGTTGAAGGCTTGAACAACTGTAAAGGAATGCTAGACCGTGGAGCGGGGATAGAACATACGTGAATCGATGAATCGGAAGCCGACGTATGTTCTTAAATTATTCGCTGCCTATTACCTCGCCATCGCGGGACATGACATCAACTCGAGAATTTAATCCCGTGGTAGCACGGGGTGTGGGGTAATGTCTCAATGGCCAATCCCGTGCTGTCGCGGGAAGAGCTGATCATCTACATTTATCCTTCCCTTCAATCAGCGGATAGGGAAATATTTCTTTCCACGGCTGGCATCGCGCAGTGATAGATTTTTCCCCCTACTGTGGCAATGGCCATATTAAGCGTCATCGTTCGCTTAGTTCGTTTAGTCAAACATTCAAGCGATAACATAAGCAAAAAATTTGGATGCCCCCACTCACTTAACAATAAAAAAATTTTCCTAAAATTTTGATACTTGACATAAAGAAACCTTTATTCAAGTAACATTTCTTAAATACAGTAAATAATGTATCTAGAACGTATAACCAAAGCTACAGACTGGAAATATTACAATAGAAATTATGGGAAAACTCAATATCTTTTTTCTATAAACAGGTTCTTAATTTCTATCAATCCATTTACACTTTACCTTTAAATGAATTATTTCTCCATACGAGCAATTAGTCTCAAATATTATGCAATTTGAATTAAACATGTTGTAATTACAATAAAGAAAGACAAAAATAAACTAATCGCAAAACCAACAAAATAAGTGTTAAGCTAATTTTAATGTAAGGATTACTTACGAAACAAGTTAATAAAATTGCATCAAATAATGAAATTAATGCATTGGTGATTGAATACATGTATAGTCATTATCATCACATTTACGTATTTTGTAATTAGTTATTGGACATTTTTCAAATAATTTCCTTGTAGCATGCTCGTCTTTGAAACAGATTCCAGATTTAATGAACTTTTGGAACTGTCATGTTTCAACACAATAATTTAAATCATGTTAAACAGAATGTGGGAGTATATATTAACGTCGCACTATATAAAGCAACAATAGGGTTATTGGCGACGGACCTCGTAATTTTAAATCCTGGAGGATGACACCCGAGTTTTGACACCAGTGGCGTAACGTTCACCCCCGTAACCCCTGCATTGCGAAGGGGCCAGGATTCTAGGGGGCTCGAAGCCTGACTGACGCCAAGTACGCAATCCTTTGTAAAATCCAACTTGGAGCCCAAAACCTGACTCTTTGCAGGGGGCTCCTAATATTCTCCGTTACACCACTGGCTGGCACCCCCCACTTTCAAACTAAAAAACCACACCAACGAGAGGACTATGAGCCTCGACAGCCTTTACGTGCAACACGACGTGTCTTCAGTGGTACTAGGCTGGAACTCAAGACACGCCGGTCACGAGTTCAAAACCATGATCGCTAGGAAACCGCGGCCACGTGAAACAGAAACGCACTCACAAATTTCGATATGTACTCTGTACATTCAATATTAGTTTTAGCAAGCAAGTTAACGACTCGTATTAAAACCTTGCTTTTTATTTCACATGAATAATTATATTTATGCAAGTAGTTACTAAAGTTGTGTTTTAGTATCACATTTTATCTACAACATCAAGCCTAAATTCAAAGATTATCTGTATCTTTATTACAAAAAACTCCCAATTTAAAGGGTTATACAAATGAATACTTTTTATATGGTTTTAATGTAATGCAGTGCAAGGAAAAATTGTCTTTTTTTTCTCTGATTTATTCCAACACATTTTAGGATCTCTCTGATTATGATTATCAGTTTTCGCATTTTTGCAAATTGACGACATCAATGCTTTTATGATTGACAAATCCCTAGATGAGATTTACCAAATACCCGCGAATATAATAGCGAGTGAGAGCGAAATACTTAAAATTAGTAGTTTAATTTTTAAAGGCCTTAAGCTTGGTACAAAAATCCGGAAAATTATTTTTTAAATATTTATCCAAACGTAGACACGTCCTAAAATTACAACGAAAGCTAAATATTTGTTAAGCTGGGTATAAAAAAAAAACTAAATAATTTCCAAAACTAAAAGAGAATAATAATTACATCAGATTTTTAGACGAATACGCGCGTGCGTGCAACTATAATGATTCTTATCGAAAACAAATCAGTTTATTATCAACAAATAATTTTATATTTTTCCAGTAATTTTATATAGTTTTTTTTATCTTACCAAGAGTAAAATGTATGCGTTCATAATTTTTAATTATTAATTTAAAAGTATGAGTAAAAAGTGTTAATATTTTAAATATTTGTGTTGTGGTAAATGTATAAATACTGGATGTATAAAATTTATGAAAACGAATACATAAATGTTTAATATAACTATTAAATACACATTTCTTAAAACACATGCAGTTGAGTTTACATCACTTTAGAGGGTTTTTTAATTAAATATTCTTTATTTCTCCGTAAGCCGTTATAGGATGACGTCAACGTCTCCCTTATGCGCAATGCAAATCTTTCTTTGTGTGAACGGTTTTTCGAGAAAAGTATATTGCCGCGGTAATCCAGTAGTCAATGATCCCAAACTCGTTGCTTCTGTCGAATCGTAGGTTCGAGTCCAGTGGAATGGTATCCAAGATGGCGGTCTAGCGGTATCAAATCGCCAGGAAGATCATTTTAAAGAATTGTTTAGAAAAACAATGAAATATATTTCAAAAGAAGAATATAGAAAGAGATTGAGAATAACCAAGAACAATCAATAAATAATGAATAACAATATAATGTAATAAAAAGTAACACGTACTAATATATTATGCTGTATATAATAATCTTATTTAATAGTAATTATGTATAATATTCATATATAGTAGGATTTAATAATAATTATTACATATAATAATCATATAATATAATTTAAAGGTAATTATAAAAAAGAATAATCATCGCAATGCAATAATATGCAATATTATAAAAATTATACATAATACTCAACGTAAAATTATAAATAACATACCTATATAAATAAATAACATACCTATAAATAACATAACTATAAATAAATAACATCTAATACTTATAAATAAATATAATAAAAAAATCAGTTATAAATAACGAATATTATGATTACATATAATAATAATTGTAGTTTTATATTATATATTAATAAAATAATTATATATAATATATATTAAAATTTATAATGAATATTAAAAAGTACTGAAAACTTGCAATATTCCAAAAACTGCAAGGCAACCATATTGTAATGTTATCACCCATTTGGCAAGCATAAACAACTTATCGCGAGCCCCGTGATATCAAACTAGTTCCCAAGTACAATCGCGAAATTAGCACAGCTTTGTGTAACAAACGCTGTAAGAAAAATAAATGAATGAAAACTACTTACATGACACAAACAGAAGCTGTGCTCTTTTTCTTACAGAAATTAAAATAATTTATTATATATATAAGACGTAAATATTTTCCAAAATAATTTTGCTTCATATACACATAAACGAAGTAAAAAAGTCGAGAAGATGTAAAAAAATCTTAGTAATTAGAAAAACATTTCTTTTAAAAAAAAATGCGATCGATGACTGGTGTGTGTGTGTGTGTGAGGATTTTTTTGTGAAAAATAATTTAACTGAATATTCTTTGCATGTTCATTGTGAGGAGAGTAACATTGACAAGAAACACATACACATATTTGTTTCGTATATTGAAAATATTATCAACCATTACAAGCCAAATATAAAATAAGTCTCGAATTTAGTATAAAATTGACTACTGCGTATCTAGACATATGCTATAATTTTTTGTACTCACAGAAACAATTATATCGTTTCATAATTTACAATAAGCGGTATACCATTGTTCGTCAGATTTCTTTTTGCTTTCCCCTTATATATATTGCTCAATCATTACAGAAAAGAAAACTCTAAATTGATCATTTTTTTACTGGATTCCTCAAAATAACATTCTTTTATTTTAATTCTAGCACGCGTTTTACACTATTTCAAAAAAAAATTTCAGAAATACAAAAGACATCCAGAGACAACATTTTCGAAAAGGGAGAGACTACAGTTTTCCGGAAGGTTTCTAATCGGATTAAGATTCCGAGATTACACACACACAACAAACAATTCAATCCACTCAATTATCTTATATTTGCAAGTAATCCTCAGCTGACATTCAATGGGAACGAGTATTGCAATCTATCAAAAGAAAATCCTAACAGACTGCCGTTACATGAAATCTGATAAAAAAAAAAAAAAAGGTGAACAGTTAGATGGAAATCCTAAAATCCATTTACATATCCCTTTGTATGAGAATAAACGAAGGTCACTGCGGTTTTCCAATAAGAAAAAATCAATATATCCTAACCTCTTTATGTATTTATAAAGATACCTACAAGAAAGATTTATTTGCTAATGTTCTGATGGATAAGCCCTTTTTAAGCACATTTTCGCAAATCAGGATGGCATCAAGTTGATTGAATTATTTGGAGGAAAATTGAGATGATTCTAACCAATTAATATGTTTTGAAAATACATACAGACATTTTGACAGACTAATTTCAAACCATACAGAAATAAAAAAAAAATATCCTTATGAAAAGTTGGTTATTTTATATAGCAATCGAGCAAACAGGGGCTACAAGAACAATTTCAACAATGTACCTAATCACTTTTATGCCAAGCCAACTTTCTTTTTTTTTTAAATATTTAGAACAGTTTTTACTGGCTAAACAGTATGAAAGTGAAAACAGTCTGAAAAATTCCACATCAGAGTTCTAAAGATCACAATTTCTGCAAGACAGGTATCTATATGCATTATAATCTCGTTGGAAAAGGTATATTTAAGCAAATAGAGCATATTTTGATTAAATAAGCAGCTTATGAAAATGCAGTTCTATATATTCACTTAAAAATATGATATTTCATACGCATCAACCAAATGTATAAAAAAGATTATATTTATGATAATACTCTTCCTTTAGATTCTATAATAGCTTTGATTGTTGTATTAATGAACAAAATTATAGTTTTAAAATATGTAAATTTGCTAAATTCCATAAATTTTTTTCTGTTATGACATTTGTTAAAGATTATATTTCAATAACACAATACAATACAATAGAAAGACAGTACTCATAAATCTCGCACATCCTTAGTGATTAATTTAAAAGTTTTATATGATAGACTGTAATACACTAATGAAAATTTTTTCTCGTGTGATGGGATGTGAAACAATGTTTAGTAATAATTCATCAGAAAGCATAATTAGTGGATATTTTTTTTTCAATATGCGTAAATTATTTACCCATAATGAAAAGCCAAAACAATGAATCACTTCCAAATTGTGAATAAAACTCAATAACTAGTCATGCACTGAAATTGATTACGTTTAAGTAAAATCCACAATATTAGTTTCCAGCGGTTAATGCTTGATAAGTTTTTTAAATGATTTACCTACAGATAATTTTAAATAAAAAGCTCAAATAGAATTATTTCCAACAGAGAATTAAATTACTTAAAGTAAGCACATATATATCAAAATCTTTTTTTTTTTTAAAAAAAAAGTAAGGTATTGAAAAGACAATTTTCATTAGTGTTTAAATGCTAAATATCACGAAATTCTACTTTAAAACTTCCATTATTTCTATGTATACAAGTATTTACATTCTTTTGCAAGCACATAAACGAAGCACACCGATCACCCAGCTTTACCCGATCATCTACAAATTTCTTATGCAGAGACCCCTCTTATACTAAGTACAGAAAAAATTAAATTTTCAAGGCCAGTGAACGTTAACTTTGGTCATAGCTTGCGTTTCTACTTTGGAACTAACATTGTATAAAATAAGTAACACACATTTGCTTACTATTTTTTTTTTCTCGTTGTAGGTGTTGCAGAATTTTCTGGAGACACAACCAATAATACAGTTATAACGTTGTTGTAGCTAACTACAGAACTTGGAAAGTGATCGCATGAGCAAAATATGTGAAATTGACAAGTAATACCGACTAACTGGGCTACCTCTCGCACAGCATGGACACAGTTATGCGAAAAAGATGGCAATAATGGTTGCTACAAAAAACTCACTGATGGAGTGAGTGAGTGAATATTAACGTCGCACTGTTCAGCTACACGAGGGCTTTTTGGCGACGGACCACGTAATTTTGAACCATGGTCAAGTGACGTGGACGACACCTGAGCTGGCACCCCCCTCTCCTAACTACCACACCACACCAACGGGAGGACGTTTCAGCTCTCGACAGATTTAACGTGCATCGCTGCCCTACACGGCGGGTCTTTAGTGGTACTGGGCTCGAACTCGTGACAAGGCAAGCCACGGTCCGATACCTTAACCACTGGGCTACCGCAGCCCCAACTCACTGATGGAAGTCGCACGAATACGAGGGAAGATCGGATAAACATGCTACAAGCCTGAATTGTCCCTGCGGAACTACTTTCCGTTACCTAATATGCTGTAGCGTCTTTCACACAACCCGTGGTACCTTCCATCATCTCACGGTGCTTGTCTGCATGTAGTTTACTCATTGCCTTTAAAATATCGACAGAATCATTTGGAATGGAGTCAAAGCTGAATACTTAGGTACCAACTAACATCGTAAAGTGTTTAGCCATGGGGCTACGGTAGCCTAGTGGTGATAGTCATGGACTCGTGGCTATAGTGCCGCGGGGTCAAGACCTGGAGCCATTGAAGATGCGCCGTGTAGAAAGGGCTGATGCAAATCTGTCGAGGTTCAAAGTCCTCCCGTTGGCGTGAAGTGGTAGTTAGGAGAGGAAGATGTCAACTCCGGTGTCGTCCTCGTCCCTTGACCGAGGTTCAACATTACAAGGTCCATCGCTATGAATCTCACTTCGGTCTTGGAACAGATGAACATTGGATTTATTTGTGGAGATTCGATTTGATTTTGATTTACATCGAACTTTTTGAAGCCATACGTGAGATATTGGAGACGGAGCTCGAAATTCTGGAATACTGTCAAGTCTGTGGATGACATCTGAGTTGTCATTCCCTCTCCCAACTCCCACATCACGCCAATGAGTTTCGACAGATTTAACATGAATCAGACCTTCCACACGGCGGTAGAATTCACGAGTTCCAAACTCCGGCAATGAGTTCGCGACCATGAGAACTCGGCTACCGTAGTCACGAGAGGTAGAGATAACACTGTCATAACCTCTATAAAACAATGGTTTATTGTGACCGCTATCTTTTACGACAACAGGTCATCTCTAGTTATACTACGATACGTTGATCACATCGAGTGACTGGTTGCGTCAACCTTTGTGGGCTGCCAGTAAGGGGTTATTTTTCAACAGTATAGTGCCGGGCAGGGACGTCTTAAGATTTCTTGAGGCCCTAGGCCCCTCCTCAAAAGTAGTCCCCACCTATGACCCTTAAAAATGGACAGTACATAGCATACGTTGTCAAATGCTCGTACAATCAATAACCCGAAATAAATAGATGTGCATTACTTAAATCACACAAACCGACTGCCGCCTTTTAACTGAATGAGTAATGATGGTGTATGCTGGTAGGCCTAGGTCTGCACGTGGACAACGGTCATTGAGTGTAGCCAGTTGACATATCGTTCGAAATGCCCAGTTTTTCTGAGAATACAACCGGAAATAACATTTGACCTTTGAAATTAATCGAATTAAATCTTATTAAGGCTGAGTCGAGAACAAGACAAGGCCCCCATTGCGACCGAGGCCCTTCCTCCCGTTGGTGTGGTGTGGTAGTTAGGAGAGAGGGGTGCCAGCTCTGGTGTCGTCCACGTCACTTGACCACGGTTCAAAATTACGTGGTCCGTCGCCAAAAGCCCTCGAGTAGCTGAACAGTGCGACGTTAATATTCAATCAATCAAGTGACCGAGGCCCTGGGCCCGGGCTTATGACGTCCCTGGTGTCGGACCTCAAATAGCTGGCACGTAATTCTGGACTATTTTCTAGTTGTTGATATTTTTCGTTTGTCAATAATGTTACCAAACCTTTCATCGATTAGGCATACATAAGGCATAGTAAGCCGTCCGATTCAAGCTCCCCTAAATGTCACAAAGCTAGAAATAAAATTGATTAATGCTTGACATACAGTGTTACCAGAAGATATATGAATTTTTAACACTCTTTTTACATCGACAAGAAGGTTTATTGATCTCTCCTTTATTTCTCCTCCGAGGGCTGTTTGGTGAAGGACGTCGCCACGGTCAAATGTTGGGGACGACACTTACGCTTGCACCCCAAGCTCCAAATTTACATGAGAGACTTCGAGCCTCTCTACACGGCGGGCCTTTAAAGAAACCCAATTCGATAGATATAATGTTGGCGACGAATTCGCCACTATGACCACTAACTTACCACAATGCCGCGTATATAAGCATGCATCGCCAGTTTCAACAAAAATTAATTTTAGCATTTCATCTGCATTCTAAGTGATGGAACCTATAAGAGATTGCCTCCCTACCCAGTATGGTGGTTATGACACTCGGCTTGTAATCGACTGAGTTCGGGCTCGAAACCCGAGTAAGGCATGGATGTATCTTCGGGAAAAGAAATCGGACTTTCACCCGAAATGGATTCCCGTCTCGAAAGGAAAGCAGAGTACCTCTTCTGTTCTTTGCTGGGATCATCGTTTGTAATAAAATTTGCATTCATCTGCGATTGTGTTATATGTTTCTGTTCATCTGTCTCATGTCTTTCGTATGTATCCCAGTATTAAACATACAACAACAACCTGTAAGAGATTGAATTTTTAATTCTTTGAGTATGAGCTGTACACACTCGTAAATAAACGCGTGTTCAATAAAAGTTTATTTTTCATGGGGCTTCTTTTTTTTCTAAAAGTGTAATTATATACATATATATAATGTGTGAATTACTTATCGTTAATTTACAAAGAACATTTTTTAAAATTTCTAATGGGAATAATTTACACAGAACATTGATTATAATAATCAAAATCGATTAACTTCAGCAGCAAATTGTGAGTCATTACTCAGCTAATATTGCATTGCAGTTCTTGAATCACTCTAATTTCGTTCTCCTCCCCCCCCCCTATTTCTCTGTCATAAAAAATAAATAAATTACGAAAAAAAAGAAAAAAACAGTAAAATGATGTCTTCTATTTTATCTTAAATTGAACAATTTAAGTATATTGGTTGACCAAGCAGTATCTATAGCTTGTTCCAATCTGTGCCTTTTTATCGTCTATATACTATTATAGCGGTGGTATCTACATAAGCCAGTAACAGCCTCCGAACAGAGATGATCACTTTTGTCTAGTGGTACGTTACGTGCTTACGAATCCGTAGGTCACGCGGTCTGTCCAACGAATAACCGCTACTTCCCTATTAAAACGGACCTAATTAATAGGAAAATAACATGCATATTTACAATGAGATGAATCACCAAATAGTTTATTGACATCGCATTGTCGAACTACACGAGGGTTATCGGCGATGAACCTCGATCAAGTGACGAGGACGATACCTATATAATACTCCTAACCCGGCCAAGATAAAAATTTTGAGCCTTGAAAGGTTAAATGCCCATTTACATGGCAGTTTTTAATTGGCATCGACTGACGCCGATCACGACTTCGATACCATGATCACTCGGATATCATGGCTACAGAGAATCTCTGAAGAGCGCTATAGCAATTTCAGCTTCAACAGGAGGCATGTTCTTAAGCAAGATCCGTTTTGAATATGGCCACAGGTGCGCTGTGGTCACCGCGTTCCAGGCATGTGCCTTAAACACCTTCCTAAGCACATCCTTAATCGTGATTCATATGATAATAATTTGCAGCTCACTGGATAGATTGAATGCATTCTTGCAGACAATGATGCATATGCTAATATTATTCACAAGTCTAGATAATCTGCAGATTACCCCCGATTTGTCTTGTTAAAACGCAAAATTTACAATAACTTTTTTTTTTTCCTTACCTCTATGTAATGTACAAATTAATCCATTGTGAATTGTTAAAAAACAAAAATTTATAACTTAAATTTCCGTTCTTTCTTCCAGAATCTGAATTTTGAGCCTGAAAGATGTTCCTACTTTTAAATATTTACACCAAACAGTATAAAATAATCCGCTACCATTGGACAGGGTTTCAGAAAATTTGACTACAAACCTAAATGTGCCACAAAATTGCGATTGATTTTAACAGCATGCATACTTTGGAATTCAAAGTTTCACCAGTCTTTTAGATAGCACTAAAAATCATCAACGTATTCAATTTTTCAATTCCTACTATTATAGGTCACACTCTCTATATATTTATTTGTTTGCTTGTTTTTTTAATTATCTTGGTAGAATTTTCAATCGTTAATAAAATACATTTTAAAGCGCTCAATTGAACTGAAATTTTATATACATTATTTTGAATGACAATACAACAATTTAATTATAATTAATAAAAATTAATTGATTAAAACTAATTATTTAAATAATTACACATGCAGTCACGTTGGCGAATTGTGTCAAAACTTGAAAAGGTTTTTTCTCACGTGCATTCAGTTGAACTGAAATTTTATATACATGATTGTTTTGGATGACAATACGATACTTTAATGATAATGTATAAAAATTAATGACCACTTAATGTTATAATTCTGTCCTATGTATATACATATTTATATTAATTGTAATTATTTAATAAAAAGTAGCTAAATTAAAAACTTCTTTGTTGATAGAAGTAGGAATTGACTTAATTTTTTTTTTTTGTATTACTTGTTATTTATTTATTTTGAAAATTCTCATTTTTTTAAATAGCAAAATAACTTTAAAACCATTTAATTGATTCTTTTTTGTTCATTGTTCAAACTTTAATAATCACTACTTTTCAACAATTATCAGCATACTTAATTGACTAAATCTGCTATTTTCATATGAAATTACAAAAATATATTGTGTAAACTAAGTAATATAAGAAATCAATATTCCACATTTTAACTGATCAGCTCAGTTAATGTGCACATTACTTTGATTCTTGTACTTTAGGGGTAGCAAATACATTATTCCAAATAATAATTAGAGATGTGTTCCCAGAGATAACATTTGCCACACAGGTGATCTATTTATCCAAAATACCTCATTATTTCATCATATTTATACAAACCATTATAAGCAACTATTAAAATGATACTTTTAAATAGTCTATGTCAGATTTAAAAAATAAACTTTCATTAGGACAGAGTTTAAGCTATAATATTGCACAAATTCTTGAATTTGAATATATCATTTTTTTATAAAAATAATTTGTTAAAGAAGAAAACACTAAAGTTCAATAAAATATAACAATATTTTTCCAAAATACCTGGATGAAGAAAAGCATGCCAGTGTGATAATTACACAAACTTACAAAAGTTGATGAAATGTTCAAAATAAATAATTATTATATTAAAAACAAGAAACATTAAATTAATTGAGTCAAAAGTTGAAATATTTCTCCAATTATTTTTATCCCCCCCCCCCACAAGATTTTAGAAGAAAAAAAAATACACAATTCTGACAATATCTTAAAAACCATCAGTGAATTTATATTTGATATTTCTAGTTATGGAAAATACAAATTTGAATATTAATACATTTCAACTAAATTTTAAATGTGTTTCAAAAATTGTTATTAAATTAAAAATACACTTCAATAATAAATTTAAAAAAGTAATCACAATTAAACTAAACTCAGTGATGCAACAGCC
The DNA here is from genome assembly GCA_019973955.1 of Trichonephila inaurata madagascariensis. Taxonomy (NCBI): domain Eukaryota; kingdom Metazoa; phylum Arthropoda; class Arachnida; order Araneae; family Nephilidae; genus Trichonephila; species Trichonephila inaurata. Next base: position 200,072 of record BMAV01000911.1, on the reverse strand, counting down.
CATGAGGGGCAAGGCCTACTATGCCCATCTTAATTTTTGTGGACCATCGGTGCTAAGGTGCACGAGTAGATGTTCCGATCAGGTGTGTGGTCAGTCTGACGCGAAACCCCCAGTGTTTAGTTCCCAGCAAGCTTGATACTCATTTATAGATCCACTGAAGGGATGAAAGGCTGAGTCGAACTTACCCAGCCCGGGGTTTGAACCTTGGATGTGTGATGTGGAAGTGTAATATGCTGCCACTCAACCGCTAGGATTTGTAATCGCAATTATATTATCATTATTTTAGTTTATTTTTTAGTAATATATCTCTGTGAATATATTGCCTCAAAAATAATACAAAATGTTATAATATCCAATTTATAACTTATATTTATACTTGGGGGTCATTATATTACTTATTAGTTCAAGATACAAATTTGTTCATAGTAATTGAAAACTGAAAAATATTTTACACAAGTTATACAAAAAAAATTTTTTTATATTTTTATCTATATTTTTATATATAACGAAACCATACAATTATTATACAAAATATTATACATAAAATGTTAAAACATTTTTTCATTCAAATTAAAGTGATGATAAAAGTGCAGTATTTTCATCCCATATATTAACTCCATCACACTGACATATTCTTTTGGGGTTTTCAAATAAACCAGCAGATCGAGCAATAATTGCTGCAGCTAAACTGTAAAATAAAAAATTAAAAACGAATTAAGGTAAAATTTTCAACCCACATTTAATCACCATCAAAAGTTTTCATTCAAAGGTAAATAAACAGATTGGTAAGCTATATGCAAAAAAAGATTGGAAGGAGCTTTCATAATGTGAAACAATTTGCTTTCATGACAGTTTCCTAAATTCCTTTCATATTTACAGAATTGAGCAATTTTTATGCTATAGGTTAATATTAAAAAATTCAAAATATTTCAGGAAAGAACATTAATTAAATTTTAAAAAATTATTAAATTTAAAACAATTGTATGAAATTTTAAGAACAAATATTTATATGAAAAAGGATTTTATATCAAAATTGATCAGAAATAAAAATATTGAAAATAATTTTAAAAACATAATGTACAAGATTGATTATATTAATAAAATAACATTCAATGATTTAAAAGCCTTTTTTGACAAGCATTTTACAAAAAAATCCTGATATAAATTATGACAAATTTAACTATATATATATAGTTTTCACACACAAAATATTTTAGAACTAATTTAAGTTTTAATATTCAATTGCATTTTTCTTCATTAATATTATGATTGTTTCGAGGTCTTTTTATACAGAATTCAATTTTGTATTTAAAATGTGACAACAAACAGATTTATTTATTTATTCTGAGCATTTCTATCCATAAATGTATTAATTTTACTTTTATACCAAATAAAAATATTTAAAATCAATGCAGCAAAACAAAAATGCATACAACCTAATTCCTCCTTTTTCTACTAGTAAAATAGAAATTAATCTTTACAAAATAACAAATTTATTTAATAGAATACTGATTAAAAACTATTTTCAAAGAACTTATGCATTTTCCCTCCAAAAATTTTACAAGTGTGTTATGATGCTATTATCTAAAAAAAATATATAAAAAGCTTTTAAAAGGAGCAAAACAAATAGCATCCCATAATTCAGTATCATCATTTAAATAGCTTCTAATGAGCAATTGTTGAACTATATGGTTTGCAATCACTATGATATGGAGTATGATATTGATTCTGCTTGTTTATGTTGAAAAATATTTTTTTTAGTTTCAACAATTGTTGACAAAACATACTGAAATAATTCTTTTAATTCTTGCTAAAAGCTCAAAATAAACAATTACTTCATAACCTCTCTCCTCTCAAAAATGAAAAACTTTATTCTTTAATACAGTGATGATAAGCTGAGGTGAGGGGCACGAGCATATTGAAATGTCAAAAGTAAAAGATTTTAAAAAATTATTAATTTACTGAAAGGAAGCAAAAAAAAAACATTCTGTCATAATAAAAAATAAAATACATGTTGCATATTCATTGCAATCTGTTCCAATTTAAAAATTAGAAAGGAAAAGTAACAAAATATTTATACAATTATTTAAAACGAACTTACTTAAAATATCTATTACTTAATAGCAACATAATCAAAATTTAATACTTATCTTGGTATTGTAGCTTTAACGTCAAATTACATTATTATTGCATTCAATACATTGTTATTGTGAGGGATGGGGGGGGGGGGCATGATGAAAATTATGATTGAAAATTGGATGGCAAATATAGTTTGAGAAGCATTGCTTTAATAAATAACAGAGTTTTTATTACCTCGTGTTGGAGTTTATTTGTCACAATTAACATAAACTTCAGTCATATATATTTCATTTTATACTACTTATTAAATGTTTCAAAATTGTAAATTTTTGGACACATTGCATTAAATCAATTTTTTTAATGCTTTTTAGGGGAATCCAAACTTTCAAACTTTTTTAAAACTGTGTTTTACAAATGCTCATTAATACTGTTTTGTATGAAATCAAATTAGCATCAAGCAATGTACATTATGCAATGTTGCGATACAACTGATTTGCAAAACATTAATATTGAAGCTTAAAAGTCTCTTGAATGAAATTTTGTACATCAATTCTGTCATGTGTGTTCTGTTGATATGTCATCATCACAAATAGCACACATTTAAATACATTTTTGATTATTTTTCCCTTCAGAGAAATAAAAAAATTAATGTAATGAAAATGCTAATGTAAATGTTAATGTAATGTAATGTAATTTAAATTAAATGTTTATTTTCATTTAAGTGTCATTTATTGCAAAAGATCCCCAAGGGAAAAAAGAAGTTTAAAAAACATCCAAACTGCTAAAATATCTACCTAAGGAAAAACTAGATGTACTTGCCTAACTTAATGCCCACTCAAACAAATGGATGAATAATATGGTATAATGTATCAACAGAAAAAATAACATGAATAATTTACACGAATATGGGTACATTTATTAAATCTTTTCTATTTCAAAATTTCACACACACCATGCATTAAATTACTTGTTGTACTTCAGTTAAAAATAAAAATCTCTCAAAAAGAAATATACTAAAATAAGATATTTTATAACTTGCATTATACGATGGGAATTTTAGGTATTTTTTGAATTAAAGTACATCTCACTAACTGCAAAATTATCACACATACATTAATTAAAATATCTAATAAGAAAAAATATAACTATCAGAAAAATCAAATAACATTCCATTCCAAAATATTTTCTTATTAAATTATTCTATATTTGTATTTATCTAATTATATCATAAATATTAATTTTTCATTGAAATTAATTATGTACAATAAAACAAACATTAAAAAAGGAACTATTGTATAAAGCTTTATAAACCCTATTTGGAAGAAATATAATACTGCATAACTTTCCCAAAAAAATTAACAAAAAACACAAAATAGAACTTCTTATAACTAAAAAAAAATTTATATTCTGTTAATTTACTTCTTATTACTAAAGTATTCAATAGACTGAATACTTTTGAATATTGAATTTGATGTGTGTGTGTGTGTATATATATATATATATATATCAAATACAATGTTTTTTCCTCATCTAAATGAACAATCATCAGCTACATTTGATTTAAAAGGCTTTAATAACTTGCTTGATTATTAGAAAATACTATTTACAGCATATTTACCAGTCTCAAGATATTTCAAGTATTTCTTTGGAATAAATTTTCAAACAAAATATTTTTGTACACAACAGTCATTAAAATATCGTCTATACAAGACAAAGCAATATAAAAATTATAATGCATTTCCTTCATTATTTTATAGTTTTCTTCAAAATGTTTCTTTCAATTGATGTATAAAGGAGGTTTCTAATGTCATACAAAGTTTTGTTTCCACGACACTGACAACAATGTAACTTGAAACAAATTATTCTATGAAAGCAATATAGCTTTACTTGAAACAATAACAATTCATTATGTATTCATTACCCTAATGTATTAAATTTGATGAACGCAAAATATGAAGCAAATACTTGGAAAATTAAAAGATTTCATGAATTTCACACTTTATCTATTTAATGATAAAACTGCTACAGAAGATATCACTATGAAATTAAATAAACAGTAAATATTAAATATATGTATTATGTATTTGAAGTCAATAGTTGGAATACAAGTTTTCAGAAATTATTAACAAGTACCTAAACAATTGGAGAAAAGCTGTATATATTCAGGGCTTATTTTTAATCTCCTTGTCTGATTTGACATTTTTAGAAATTTTCTTAGAGAAATTTTAATGTTTAATAAATAAAATTTTGATATAATTTTTGTTTTATCTTGGAAAGTTTCCTAAAATTAAAAACAATTAGTTTTTACTTTAATACAAATTATTAAAGTTATCTACATACATTTATAAATCTTTTTTTTGCAATAATAATATAAGCATTTTAAACATAGCTCTTAATTTTCAAATACATCCAAATTTACCAACACATATGTTTCCTCCTTCTCGTATTAACAAAGTTAACCTTAGTGTATACAATCTAGACTACATCTAATGTATATACAAAAGAGTTGGCAAATTTACCCTAACATTATTAGAATAAACAAACCTTTTTAAACAGAAATTGTTGACACACACTAGACTAGGTGATATCAGTAAGTGCATAGTTGTCTGCCAAACTGCCTTTGCTTTCCATTGTAGTATAGGTCACTTATTCAGAGGACATTAAACATTAAAAAAAATAAAAGTTTGTTTAAAGTAATAGTCATACTAATGCACATGCTTGAACATTAAGTGAACTATAAGTAACCGCATCATATGATCTATCGACCCGAAGATGGACATACGTACTTTTATTTTGTGAATTTGAAGTCTAAATAGAGTCATTTTAAAAATAATGAATGTAGCAAAATTAAAATATAAACTATGACTAGTGCAACAGAGTAGTATTTTGAGAATTTAAAAAGAATTAAATCATTATAAAGGTGGTTTAAAAATAGAATATAACCAGATTTCAGAGATTTATTGAGGAAAAGGCTGTAATTTTACATGATACTGATCTTCAAAACAATTTAGATTCAGTAGAGGATATGGTCCAAAATATTGAAAAGTTGAAATTAGAATATTACTCAGTTTTAAAAGATAAAAGATTTGAATGAGTAACAAATTAAATTT
>BMAV01000911.1:76454-194483 GCA_019973955.1 Trichonephila inaurata madagascariensis | reverse complement strand
TTCAATACACTAAATTATTGCTACTGAAACAACCATGTGAACATTGAAAAAAATATTCTGAAACAAATTCTTTTGTGAACAGGAAGGGATTTGGATGACACAAGACAAACAACTTTATGTAAAGACAGGGTATTTTGTACATGATTTCATTTGAAATGGATAGCTTAGGTTACCACCAATTTTGAAGTAATGGATTTTGACATCAAATGGTATATGTGTGCCCAAGAACTGTGAGAGGAAGACTGCTGGATTACAAGACTTCAAAACTTGCCCCAAACTATTACGTAGTAACTGGTGTGGGCAAGGGATCCTTCATTGTAGACTGTTAAAAGATTTAGAAAAAGCGATATTTAGTCATGAAAATCAGTGTTGTATTTCAGATAACAAAAAAAGGGCCTATGTAAGATGACACTGAGATAAAGCATTCAGCCCTCAGTGCCTGAAGCCCACAAAGAAGCACCCGACAAAAGTGATGATATGGGCTGCATGTCTTTTGGTGTTGATGGAAGACTACACATATTGAAAAGAAAAGAGAAAACCAGGGAATACAACAAAATAAATTGCTATCAATAGTAGGAGATCTTTTTGGAAATCAGTCATGGATTTTTCAGAACAATAATGCTGCATGTCACTGTGCAAATGTAATCCAGAAATGGTTCGAAGACAATACTGTGAATAGAATGAGCTGACCAGGACAGTCTCTAGATTTTCATTTTAAAGATAACCTATGGCATAAAATTGGTTATGATATTTTAAAGAAAAACCTTCAAACAAACTCAAAGGCTTAACATTTTTTTTCAACTATGTAGTCACAAAAAAACTTCTAGTGAAATTAGTTCATTCCATGCCAAAAAGATGTAGAGCCATAACTGAAACAAATGGTTGGCCCATAAAATATATATATTGATGCTCAAATATGCAACAATCATAGAATTTTCAAAATATCTGTTAAATGTACTGTATTTGTACATTATGTTATTCTATTACATATGTTTTTCTAAATTGTGTTATTTTGTACATACTACATAACATAATCTTGTTTTCAGGCAGTTATACAACAACAAAAAACATTTACTGTATTTAAAAAAAATAGTAACAGATTTGAAACCAGCTTTTAAAAATGCATAAAAATCCATAAAAATAATTAAGATAGTAAAATTATTTTATAATGAAAAATTATAACAAACACAAAAATTGGTCAAAAAAAATTAGTGTGTTCGGACTTTTGTGGCAAAAAGTCCTGAACACACTAATTTTATACTGTATATATATATGAAACACTTTTGTATGAAATACTAGATCATACGTGAAAGATAATACCAATTAAAATTAATAAAAGATAAAATAAAAGGCATTGATTTATAATTTGTTATGTAAGGTACTTAATTACATTTATGAAACTTTACAAATTGTATACAAAAAGTAGTAATTTCAAAGAAAACTTCCAGACAGATAATTAAAATAATTCTTCCAAGGTTCTACATATTTCATGCAGAAACTTCAGATTAAAATCAAAGTTAGGAAAGGATACATAAAATAATTCTATAAATTCATTTTATTCAAAATTTACTGATAAATTACTTAAACATTTACTGAATTATTATTTATACAATAATGATTCTAAACAAAATAGTTAAATGTTAAAAAAACACTAAAGTATATATTACAAAATAAAAATAAAAAATCTTATTCCTTTTTCCAAAATTTAAAAGATAAATACTTCAATAAAAACAAAAAGATAATTCCCTACAAAAATTAGATTATCTTCATACAAAAGAGAGAACCAATTACTTAAATTGCTCACTTAAGACTGATTAATTTTTATAGCAACATAAAACAATTAATAAAATGCCTATTTATATTTGTTAAAAAAAGAGAGAGAGAGAAAACACATAATTAATTGCTGCATTCAAATATGAAATCAAATGCAACTCAGATCATGAAAGCACAAAACTTGTAGACTAAAAGAAATGTTGTATGACAAAATGTGTAATTTCTACTACACAAAGACATTATCTCACTGCTTTTCTAGTATTTATATAAAATTATTAATAATTAGTTGCTGCAAATAACATTTTATTAATTTTATGACTATCCTCAAGGATAATTTATCTAATGCTATAACAAATATTTTATCAGTTAGCAAAAGCTAAAATAAGCATCAGACAAGTACATTATAAAAACAAATCCTATAATAGACATTGTTTATTTAAAAATCCTATTTCTGTATTAAACAGTTTATACAATAAACTGTTAAGTATAACCATAGGATACATAATTTAATATAATTTCTTTTGTATAATTTACATAGTTTAAACAGGGAAAGAGCTAAATGGACCACAATTGAATACTTGCCATCTTCCATTCAAAATGAATGCTATATTTTCAATATTTTTTTTTTCTAATGGGCTGCGGACTGATGTTTTACAATTGCAGACCTAGTACATTCCCAGAAGCTGGTATCTCTTTTAAGTATGGCACCATATAGGCAGATACCAATCACTGCAGGTAATTTTGACATCCAGTTTCCTCCCTAAAGGGAGGCACCCTAACTCTAAGAATGTGAACCTGTGCTAGGATTTAATTTTGCGAAGAGCATCCAAGCCAAACAGACATTCCAGGGATCTTTTACATGCCATATAATCATAAGACATGGCAGCTATCAATTTTCTGCATCATGAAAATCCACCAACTTGGGCCGGGGTTAAACCGCAACCATAGGTGCAGACGGTCATTGACAACCCCCCAGACAGCTTTTCAATAACCTTCATAAATTTGGAATATCAAACAAAGTAATGAAAAGGCAAACAATAACTTTTTCTTGTACAATAAACTGTTAAATATAGCTGTAGGATACAAAGTTTAATAAAATTATTTTTGCATAACTTACATAGTTTAAGAGGACACAGTATGATTCAATTGACCAAAATCGGTCAAAAAATCAAATTTATTTTTTTTTAGCCTAAATTTTTCTTTATATACTTTTCTATAACCTCACAAAATTTGAAAGCTCTAAACTTAAAAAAAGCAGAATTATAATAGCTTTCACGTACGTTTTTATTCACATCCCTATGGCAAATCAAAACTTTAAACTCACTTACCTCAGAAAGATAAAATAACTAGTTTGTCTTCATTTAAAATACTAAGGCTTTTTTTCTTTTGTACCTAATGCTTTGAAAATTTTTTTACCTATTGCTAATAGTATATGTAACAAAAATTGGTATGCATTTTTGAATCAAAGCAATATTTATTTTTTAAAAAATAATTGAACTCAGAATTTATACATTTTTTAAGGAATTTTCAATAAACATTCATAAAAAGAAGTATTGTATGAATACCAATCACGTTAAAGCAAAACCCATACCAACTTTTATATTATACATAGTTTGACATACTTGTAAATCAAATTTCATACATGTACATAAATTTTTGTAGGAGTAGCATTTTAAAAAATCACTTCAAAAATTTTAAGTTTTTTCCTTAAAAAATTACATGGCTATTTTTTTATAAAATTTTGAGCACAAAATCTGTTTAACATAGTATACATACATAGGAGGCAACCAAAAAAATTTTAAAAATCCTTAAATTAAAAAATTTTGCGTAAATCGTACCATGTCCCCTTAAGCAGGGAAAGCTAAATGAACAACGATCGAATAATTGTCATCATCCATTCAAAATGAATGCTATATTCTCAATAAATATTTGGAATATCAAACAAAGTAATGAAAAGGCAACAATTACTTTTTCTTTGGTACAGTATGCATTAAAATTAATAAATGCTAATTATATGCATTGCATACCCTTAATTATTGCATTCTTTATACACATACACTAAGGCTGTCTTCGCCAAATGTATGAGAACCTAAACTAAACGCAGAGCCCATTTTCAGACAGAAAAATTCCTCAATTTACATGAAAATTTTCGTCATTGTAATTCATATATTTGTTTATAATATAGTGTTTTTAAAATTTCAAAATATTCCATAAATAATTAATTTTTTAATTTAACATGTAAAAGGATAGCTCATTTAGCATTACAGTATAGGAGAAAAAATGCAAAACCCATTTTATAATGAAAAAATGGATCACTCGTACAAAAATGAGTAGTATGATAAAACATATAAAACATGCTGCTCTCTAAAGGATAGCAAAGCTAGAATAAAATATTAACGTTGGAGTACTTGTATATTTAAAAAAATGTTCTGAATTCAGGTCCTATTCTTTAACATTACGCGAGGACAGGCTTAATTTAAATCATTTTTAATTATAAAACAACTTGTACCCAAGTTATTTTTTAAATTGAATTCTCTGTCTCCAACACCTCTCTATCCCCTCTGCAAACTGAAACTAATTTTCACTCAATATTATAAAAGATGTAATATTATAAATCATGAATTTAAAAAAAAATACCAGAAGAGTATCTAATTAGTGAAAAAAGGAATAAAACAACTCTCAAGTACAGCACTTGAAGAAAAACACAAATTTTAAGCATTTGTTATCAGTAACTGTTAATTCAAACTGGACATTACGTAATCCATAATATCAGTTTAAAATTATATCCATACCCAAAAGAACTTAGTCACAACTTTATAAAGAATAAAACTTTACCCTTATTGGATCTTCTTTTCCTCCATGTGTAGAATTAGTTGGATTGAAATGTGGTCCAATACTGAAAGCAAAATAATATGAAACAATAAAACTCAAATAAAATAAATACTATTGATACAATGTTTCCTTACATATAATAAAATATATTTTAAAAATCAAGCAGAATATAAATATAACCATAAAATCCAAATAAAACACCTAATTTTAAAAATAAACCCTAGTCATTTTAGGCATTATTTGAATTAATTTGCTTTTGAAAATAAAACATATATATATATATAAGAGGGGTGTCAAGAAATCCAAAGATGAGGTCTACAGTTACTAAGAGAGAAAATAGAAAAGTTAAAAACCCAATAGGAAACCAATGTATGAAAAAAAATTTTCTTTGTTGTGAATTGCAGGAAAACAATGCCTAAAGGAAGGCTGTCACATCATTCCTTTTCCTATGAGAACTCGGTTGAAAGTTGTATATATTTAGATGCCTTTCTGAGAAAAATAACTATTTATATATTCAGATGCATAGTCTTTCCTCCTAAGCATTAAACATTACTGTTTTCATCAAGAAACAGCTGTCATCTTTTTAAGTCATATTCCTAGATGCCACTAAAATCCTACATTATAAATATATATTCAATTCAGGTTTTTTATCATTTTTATAATTAATCATGTAATAAAACTCAGTTAATGAGGGTATCCTTTCTAGGTTTTACAAGACAAAAAACATCGCTTAAATTATGAATTATATACCTTGCCTAAATTAAAAATTTCCAAGTATAAAAAAAAGCATATTACTGGAATATTACAATACAGTTAAAAAAAGCAATAGAAAACAGTTCCAAGTTCAAGCAAATATGTGTAGATAAATATGTTCAAAGATATAGAATCATTATGAACAATTTTAAAAACACATACAATGATAATTTTAAAGTACTAAAATAATATACATAATAATTCCAACTGATAATTTTGGAAATTTACTATTTTAACAAAAAAACATCCATACATTGATTAAAAAAATTGTATTATTCAATAAAAAATTGAAGAATTGTTTGAAAATTAATAAAATGCAGGAAAAATGATTTATAATAAATTTCCCATTTAATCAAAAAACATAATTCAAATAATAGAACTGGCATTAATGAAAGTCTGTCATCTTAAAGAATTGAGAATAAATGTAAAAATGAAGAATTTTCATACAAATTATTAAACCGAGAGCACATGAAATATGGCTATTTATGAAATGAGAGATATTTAAAAAAATTTACTCATGAAAATTAAGTAATGCTTTTAAAATTTACAATTATGCAACATTCACATATTTCAATTTCCTCAGTATTATTTGTACTAAAAAATGCTTTCAATATGCTTATATATTAATTATTTTACTTAAATATTTTCTTTTTCAGGAAAGAAATCAATAATTATCTTACCCAAATTTGTCACATTTTTTTACCATAGAATAAAATGAATTGTCTACATGCAAATAATCAGTCATAATATACATATAAACAACCTAACTTAATATATTTTTTTTAAATTTCCATGCTAATTAGCAACAGATAGATACAGTTGAAAAGACTACATTTATCTAGCAAGACAGTTTTCAAAACAGAGATAACTAACCCTTTTAATTCACTTTCAAAATTTATAATAGAAACCAACTTTAAATCATTATAACATAGTCAACACAAGTACTTTTAAGAAATCCATTTTTAAATTGCATAAAACTTAAGTTCTCGAAAAAAAGTTTGAATATTTAATATTGAATCAATATTTTTTTTATATCCACATTTTAATTACATTAATCTTCCAGATGATCAATGTGATGTTTAGAGACAAATCTCAACATTTATAAAACACAATCAGATGATAAGCAGCCAATTTAAATAATATCAAAACTTTGAGTTTTTCTATCTTGCACTATGGAAAAAAAAAGTGTTATTTTGTAAACATGCAGTACGATAAGTGAAACTAAATTTTTAACCAATAATTCTGAAAACTCTACTTTGAGATTAAGCTGAAATGGTTACTTTTTATATCACAAATAATTCCTTTGTTAGAAAAAAAAAATTAGTTCTGCAAAAATGAATATTAAGCAAGATTTTGTTCTATGTCAGTAATAAAAATGGATTATTTTAGTTGAAATAATACTTCTATACTGCTTTTGAAACTGAAAAAAAGAAAATATTTGTGATGCTTTGTTTACTTTCAATAGATAGGAAAAAATACTGATTTAGAAAGATTGAAACAAAAAAATAAATCCTATAAGATTTAATAGAATTATATAAATCATTTGACATTTTTCATACACAAATCAAGTTCAAAATAATTTCTGTTAATTGATTTTAAAAAGAATTAAACTATTCAAAAAATTATACATTTTTAGCATTCTTTTAATAACATAAAAAAACTCATGTTTGTTTCAGCTGAATATTAAGCTCACATTTAAAATTTATTGTGATAAATTTTAAGTGAGTGAGTGAATGTTGGGTTTTATGGCGCAAGAGCCAATCTTGGCTAAGCTGCGCCAAACATTCGTTAAAACATGAAAACAATTGTTAAAATATCTAAAAGTATTGATAATATACCTTAAAATTTAAAATATAAAATTTAAAATATCAAAACAAGTATAAAACGATAAAAGCAAAACAAACTTTGGTGTGGGATCCAAGACAAACAAAATCTTAAAATAACGAATAGTCTTTGCATAAAGTAAAGATTACATGTAGATATAACTGAGAAATGTCACTTTTTATATTTCGTAGGTTTTTAATTCCGACTTTTTCTGTTATGGGTTGGAGTCAACAAACGATTGTATTCTTCACGTTTCCACCCTTCAGTTCGCCACCATTCTTCCAAAAGTATTTCTTGCGTAAGTGTTATTATTTCCCCTAAGGAATTATTTTTCTTTGGTAATTCCACCTCTTCCTCACACAACATCGTATATAAGCATGTCCTCGTCCGATGCATCCTGTAAAGGTGTGCTTTTTTTAGGTTTGTGAGGTGTCAATTGTATGTCTATTTTGGAGGTAATACTTCTTTTAGGATGTCTTTTCTTGTGGCTTTTTGAAGTTTGTTTTGCATCCTGGCATGTAGAAGGTATGGTATTGGATATAGAGGTTGCAGTTTCAACAGCAGGACATGTAAGGGTGTAAACATTGATACATCGGATGAAGAAAGTGCTTTATTAGATGAAGAAAATGCAGCAGATGTAGATAAACTATTAGATGTGGTGGGCGTAGTATCTATTAAAGGAACAGATAGTTGAGATTCTGATGATAAGGTAACTGTTACAGAATATGTGGGTGGTAAGAGGTTTGCTTGAGTTGTGGTTGATGATTTGTTAATTACAGGTATTTTAGAAGATGTTATTGGCTTTGGAATGGATACCAAAGGTTGCAGTAGTTTTAAAGGTGGACATATTATTTTTGTAATATTTTCATCAGTTTGGGTTGTTGTGGTTACTGTTGAGGGCTTAGCAGCTTGTGCGTATGTTTGAGATATTTGTGGGACTATTAATTTTCGGGCTTCAGGATATGAGATATTTTTATTGGTTTTGATTATTTGAATTTCCTTTTCAGTTTTCCATTTAGGACACAATTTTGAGTCGGAGGAATGAGATTGTGAACAATTGATGCATTTCTGCTCCAGATTGCAATCTGTGGAAGAATGACCAACAGATGCACATCTAGAGCACGCCAATTGCCCACGACAGGAAGTTTGAGAGTGACCGAACCTCTGGCACTTGAAACAGCGCAGAGGGTTCGGTATGTAGGGACGGATTTTACAATTTAAATAACCGGCTTTTATTGTGTTTGGTAGTTTTGGATTATTAAATGTTTTGTGGGAATAATTGTAGAGTCTTTTTTTATTGTGATTCTCCTGACCTGAGTTACACCCTGATCTGAAAATTTCTCAAGGATTTCTCATTCAGGAGTGCTCATCAAGTCAGGTTTTGAAATAACACCTCTGCAAGAGTTAAGAGATTTATGCGGAGTTACAATTAAAGGCGAGTTTAAAAATGTCTTAATGAGGAGAAACGATTTTGTTTGAATAGCATTTGTCTCAATGAGTAGATCCCCAGAACGTAATTGTTTTACGGACTTCGGTTCTCCACCTATTCCAATAAGGGCTTTGTGAAGGTGATTATTGGACATTTCATTATCTGGAAGAGTAAGTAGTAAAAATCTAGTATATTCTGAAATTTGATCGATGTTGAGTGTGGGTAAATTAAGGCCTTTACCCGAGCACATCAGTATTGGATCCATAAAAATGCGTATACAACTTCGTCCTGACGTGCCTCCACCCACCACGGAGTCCAACAAGGGAGGCAGTGTGCCAGTCATCTGGCAAAAAACCAGGCACGGCGCTTACCTGGAGTACACCCAGAATATAATGTTACAGTCCAGGGCGAGGATCCAACGGGTAAACCGCCACCCCTTATCTGCAGCACTAACCCTACAGCAGTGTCTCTTCGGGGATATCAAAGAGAGGTACTACCAGCCGATTGACAGGAGCGGGCTCACTCCTGCCACCCGTCTACAGCGAAGAGTGGGCCAAAGGTATTCCCAGGAGATCATTTTCCTCCTTACAGGACGCCGCACACGACAAACATGCGGGTTGGGAAACCAACAGTGTTAGTTAAAAACAAATAAAGCAACATAATCAAAGTGCTTAAAGAAATATACGAAAAAGAAACTAAATAAACTCAATACAAAAGGTAAACCAAAATATGTTAATAATAAATAGTACAACGATTTAATCATGTACATTTTAAAGAACATTGGTCTGTGGTCTCAACGTGAAAAGAAGAAAAGGGAAATTTGAATGGCAAGGAGAGCCAAAAATAGAGAAGGATCACTAGGGTACCCCCGGGTTGTGACACCCGTGTTTACCAAAGACAGTAAACCCCTTGGGGAAAAGGAAAAGATCACTAGGGCACCTCGGGATTGTGACACCCGTACTCACCTAAAGAAGGTAAGCCCCCTGAGGGGGATAAATTTTAAGAAAATTTATGCAAAAAAAGGAATTACTTAGTCTTGTAATGTCTTTAAGCATATATACATATATATTTTTTAGAAAAAAGCTTCATGACAGAGTCTGAACCATGAAGTAACAGAAATTTCAAACAATTTCTAAGATTACTCGTACTATCCATCATTTAATGCTAATAATATATAATACTTTAAACCATTTATCAAGAGATGCCAACAGAAGTAATTTGATTTTTACAGCTTGAAAAAGGAGTTTCACATTATAAATCTAAAATCAATTTTATGGAAAATATCTTTTAAAGTATCAAACAAAACTATAATCAATATATATTATAAAAAAAAGTGTACAGTGTGGGTGTTGCTAAAACTTGGAAATGAGTCCCATAACGATCAAGGGAGTTGTATGGTGTGGTATAGCCCTCTATTCCTTATCCATGAAGAAGGTTCCTATTTTTACCTCAATCAACCCCAAGGGAAATACATAAATATTCCCATTCCTGAACTATTAGACTTACAGACTTGAAATTTAGCAGGTGTGTTTCTTTCATGCAGTAAAGATATGCTACAGAAGAGGTTTTGTGAAAGTAGACCCTCACAAGGGTGTTATAGATAAATAACACCCTTGTTATTTGAGGGTGTTAAAGGGTGTTATAGATAAATAATAAGTACTAATTAAAAAAAATTATTTTACATTTTTCTATATCTTGTTTTGTACTGGATTTTACTCTCCTTATAATAGTTATAACAAGAATAATATTTTTTATTTTTAAAAAATTAACCTGTGTGAAGAATGGGTACTTCAGCCTGTTTTTAATAAATAAATGCAGATAGTAAGTGATACACCTTATACCTTAAATATTTATACATACTGTAAAATCCGGCATATAATGTGTGCTTTTAACACAAAAAATAAGATCAAAATTTACAGGTGTGCAGGGTTAAACGACGGATATAAAAATAAAAGTTTTAAAAATAAAAAAAGAGATAAGCATAAAAAAAAATTAGACCTACATATATTGAACTACAGTTTATTTAAATGAAAAGACATTTCTTAGGAACTTAAGAGACCATAGTTCTAGAAATGTACTATTTTTTCTACAGCCTCGGTATAATATCTCGAATAAAAGACTTCAAAACATAATAATACTGCACACAAACATTACAAGTTTCTTCGTAAGAAAGGAGGTGACCATTATACAGTGAGTAAAAAATGCAGCTTGAAAGTATAGGTGCACATTTACAATGGATTTTACGGTAATTTATTTTCAAACAACCAAACTTATAAGTTACCTTACTTTTGTAAATTTCACAAATTTCTTATAAGTTACTGTCATAATAATTTTGGTTATGTCACAAACCTAATAACAAATTATACTTGAAATTAATTTTAAAATAATTAAACACACAATAGTATTACAGAAAATACATAAAAATATAACTGTATAAACACAAAAAATATATAACTGCACTCAATATTTCAAAGATTTGAATAACTGAATAAATGTAAAAAATTTACCTTTCACAACCTTGGGATAGGTCTCCAAACTCATGAATATGCAGACCATGTTCTCCAGTAGGTAGACCATCAAGAGTACCATCAATTATACATACATCTTTATCTGTTTGATGAAATCGAATGACACCAAATAAACCATTTTCCCCTTTTAGTTCAGCAACAGCTGATTCAACTTTTGTTCCTGTAAAAAGAAATATTTTTCAGAAATAGAAAAAATTACTTTATTCTTATTTTTATTGAAAAATAAGAAAATACATCTAAGAATACAAAAATGAAACAAAAAAAAAATACTAGGTTGATTTGATGAAATTATCTCATAAAAGGAAATACATTTTATAGTTTTATACAAATACTTTTTAAATTGATATTAAATTATAGAAAAGGGATCAGCAACCTTTTAGCTGTGGTGTGCCAAATCAATCTACTAACATCATTCAGCATGCCACACAGTAGTACATGTTTGAAACAATTTCATTCTAGCTAGAATGCATGCAGTTAGAGAATAGAGGTCAATAATATAGATTTACAGTTTTATCATATATTAATCTTGCATCCGTTAAAGCTATTTCTTAACAAACAAAAAAACAGCATAAAATATAACAATTTCTTACAAAAAATTAAAAAATCAGAATCGTACATACAGTAAGACCCCGCTTAACGTGGGGTATACGTTCCATCAATGTAGAGTGTTATATGAAACAGCGTTAAACGAGGTTATCTCATCATGTAAATAATAGGGTTAGGGGAAGATGGGTAGGAAATTGGACAGGTACTTTACCATTAAATTTATTAATTATGTGTTTTATAACAATAAAACAAAAATGTATTTCTTACAAATATAGAAACATAATAAATGAATAAACATATAAAAATAAATAAAATTCTAAGTTACATTTACATTTCAGATCATACAGTATCTTCTGTATTTCCAATTTTCTGCCTTTTTATCAAGAAGGCATCTAATGTAATTTGCGTTTTCCTTTTGCGCTCTGTGAGAAGTTGTTGGTAAGTTGATAATGCATCCATAACGCCCCATCTTGCCTTTGAACTCCTGACAAAATTTGCTCCTGCTTTTTCTTGCTGCTTTATTTTCATGTTTTTTAGTGTCATTCATGATAAAAACTAAAAACCATAATGTTTGTCACTATAGCACTCATTATATTATACAAATTTATACTTACAATAACGTTAACAAATGTTGGAAACAATAAAAGTACATTCGTATAAGACCGCTGGAAAGAAGAAACACAGATAAACTGCTTTGGATATCAGGAAGCCTACCGCTGTGTGTAATTTTGGGGAATACTACAATTCAAATAAAAGAGCATTAAACCGAAACAGCACTAAATGAAACAACGTTAAGCAGGGTCTTACTGTATTATGTATTTTAAAGATACCTATTTCTTATTTTAACAAATAACATAAAATACAAGTATTTCCCTTTATTATAGTTAAATAGATAAATAAAAATTTCAATGCAAATATAGTATTTGAATCACTCTTCTTTCATATCACAAAATCAGGGTTATAATGAGTGACTTTCAATTTGACACGATTCTGAGCATTCAGTTGTAAAACAATTTCTTTGTGCTTTCGAAATATTTTTTATATGAGGAAAAAGTTTTTACTTAGATATGTAGAATCAAAAAAGGAAAGCAGAATACATGCAATTTTCTCTCTTCAAACAATTAAATCTCTCCAGCAATGACATTCAATAATTTACAAAATAGCTGTAAATTTATGTTTAAAAGTTTTTTTTTTAATAATTCTCTAAATGTCCATAATTCTGAAGATGTTTGTCAAATACAAATACAAATTTATCAGCTTCCATCCATTCAAAAATTGACAAATTTGTAAAGCATTACAGAGTGCCACTGAGAATTGTACTGCAAGCCAAATGTTTCACATGTGCCATAGGTTGCCAACCCCTGTTACAGAGCAACATCATATGATATATGATGAAACAATATTTTAAATGATTTTAAAAGTTTTATCCTTAAGATTACTATTTTCCCTTTAATCTTTTACTAAATTACTAAAACATGAATAGTAAAAATACATGGCCATAATAAACAAATTAAATAAAAATTATTTTGCACATAAAAAATATTCCATTTAATAAAAAAATATATGCATATACATAGAAATTTCAAAAACCATACAGTTTCAAATAATCATAGTAATATAACTATTTAAATTCACTAAAATGTTTTTAATAGGAAAAGGAAGAAAAAATGGAATTTTAATATATTAGCTACAAAAGTTTTGTTTCTCTGATTTAACTTTTTACTCAAATTGAAAACACAGATAATTTTATTCCCTTGTAAAAAGAATGCACAAAATAATTTGTCAAATTTTTATAAAAATTAAGTATACTTCACAAAAAGTCATTATCATGCAATTTAGCATAAAAGATGCAAAAAAAAAAAAAAAAATTCCAGAGCGAGTGTTCATTAACATCGTACTATAAAGCAACATAAAAAAAAGTTTATGAGATTTATATAAACCATAAACCCTTTTCATATGCAACAGTACAAAAAGATTGCTGAATGAAATACTACAAATAATTTGTTTCAATGCTTCTTGTATTTATAAAAAAATGAACATTTCTGGGTGAAATACTGTACATTTGTATCACAATATTAATTGCGATTTAATTATTGTTGTATTTTGTCACAATACTAAAAATCAAAAATAAAATTTATAAAATAAACAATATTTGCCAAGAAATTAAGTAAAATCTGAACATTTCATGGTTTGGGTAATAATATCTCAGAACTATAAGCCTAACAGCTCACAGCAAGTAATAAATTTTATTTATTCTAGATCCATCTGAAAATTATTATAGAATACAGAAGTTCCTCTCCAATTGAAATGAATAACATCTAACAATAACAACTGCACAATCTAATCATCAAAAGCTAAATGTAGCTACTATACATCGACAACAATTATTTAAAACTTGTACTTTTTCCTCCGTTAACATTTCATCTAATATAAATTACTCTAAACAGACCATCTTACTATTTCATTTTATATCAGAAAAGGAAAAAAAGAACTATATTTACTTAAACAAAAAGTTCATTCTAGAAACTTTTGCAGTGCAGGTACCTTATCTACAATTTAAATTTACAATAAAAGTCAAAAATGACTTCATTTTTTTTCAGGAAGGAAATCTTTCAAATGTAGTTGAAAGATTTATCACAGTTTATCAGAGAAAATAAAAGGAGAAGCCTTTCTCCAAATTTCATTCCCAGTTGAATACAAATAGTTATAGCTTTGTATTCTGTTTTACACTAAGACCTAAAAGAAATAAATACAATATATTCTAAATTCATATTGGAATGTCAGATCGTATTTAAAAAAAAGAAAAGTATAAAAACATTTTTAGTATCATTCCCAAAGATTATTTCATACAAAGATGTACCCCTGTTAAATATATATATCATTCAAAATGCTTCACTTCCGATTCTTCTAAAGATTTATTTATCATCAAAACAGCATGATAATAAACTAAATATAATCCAACTCTTCAAAGACATATTTTCTTTTTTTTAATTTCTGTCATTAAGATGTTTCAAAATTTCCAAAAATATCTGCCATTAAAAAAAATTACATTTAAAGAACTGCACTAGATATATGTATATATATACTTTTTTTTTTTAAGTTTTCATCATTCTCATACAATATGAGAATAAATTGTTACAAAGCATTTCTATATTATAAAATCTAAATCTTTATTTCTATCTAATCTATTTTGCACTAATTGTCTAATTACTAATTTTTACTTTTGTTCTTTAGCAAATGATTGATTATTCCTTGTGAAACATTCCAGATTTAACAAGAAATTTAATGCATGTAATTAATATTATCAGATATATAAACTAATATAAGGAAATAGAAATTAAAAGAAAATTCAGAAGTAAAATGCCTAAAGAATAGATATTACAGGAAACTCCTCCAGCACTTTAACCTTCAATAGTTTTTTGTAACGTTGTTTTTGCCCTTGTGTTACACTTATCCTTCATTTTGATGTCAGAAACCTTAACCCTCTTACTACGTAGTGCTACGTCTGCTACATGTACTTTGCTCATGGAAATCGTGGGATGTACAGCGAGAGGTTTAAAATGTATATTAAATTTAAAGGGATAATAAGTTTACTTGTTTTTATGTTATCATTCATCAATAATGTGGAGTACTGAAAACAAAACTTTTTAGATCTTTTCCATTATTTATACAAACAGTTTCTTGTACCTACAAATTCGAGTCAAGAGACAATTTGTTTCAAATTAAAGCATCCCATTTTAAAACTGTATCCATAAAATTAAATAAAATATTTAAGAAAATTTATTTCATATTTTCAAATTCAAGTGCAGTTTAGGGTTATGTTTAGATTATAAAATAAAAAAAACTTTACTAAATAAAATAAGTGAGTGAGAGTGAGTGAGAGTATGGGTTTATGGCCCAAAGAGCAAATATCTAAACTAAGCCAAACATTCTAAAAATTGAAACTAATTATGTTAAAAAATTAAAAAGCCCGTAAAATTTAAATATCAAATATATATAAAAATTATTCTATTGATAAAAGCAATAAATTGTGGTGGGGTGTTTTACCCCCACCAAGTCAATAATATATTAAAATAAAAGAACAATTTCAAAAGGAAAATGGACTATTTTGTTTAATACAAAGTTGAGCAATACATGTTGTTATAAAATTAGTTTCAGTCCGATGGGTTGGTGTTAAGGATATTTTGCCTGGGATCTGGCTCCATTTTTTCCTCCACGCCATATATGAGCATGTTCCATCAGTAGTAAGTCCTGAGGTGCTGGCTTTCTGGGTTTATGTGGAGCCATTTTTATTTTTTTTTCTGGTTTCTGTACTTTTGGGCGTTTTCTTCATTTCTTGAGTTTTGTTTACACTTTTTAGATTTCTGATGCATTTGAAGGTTCACTATTGGTGAGTAGGGACGACTCTGGTAAGGGAATTAATGGTTGAATTTCAGTTAAAAGTGCAGCAAATTTATTAGAGGTTGCAAAAAAGGGAGGGTTTCAGTTCTAAGGTGATTTGTAGTGGAAAGTGCAGATAAACTATTAGATATGGTGGGGTAGTATCTATTAAAGGAACAGATGGTTGAGATTCAGATGCGATGTAACTGTGACAGAAGATGTGGGGGGTAAGAGGTTTTGTTGAGTTTGAGTTGATGATTTGTTAACTACAGGAATTTTGGAAGACATTGTTGGCTTTGGAATGGACACTAAAGGTTGCAGTAGTTTTAAAGGCGGACATACTATTTTTGTAATATTTTCATCAGTTTGGGTTGTTGTGGTTACTGTTGTGGGTTTGACCGCTTGGGCGTATGTTTGAGATATTTGTGGGATTATTAATTTTCGGGCTTCAGGATATGAGATATTTTTATTGGTTTTGATTATTTGAATTTCCTTTTCAGTTTTCCATTTTGGGCAAAGTTTAGAATCGGCGGAATGAGGCTGTAAACAGTTAATGCATTTTGGTTCTAGGGTACAATCTGTAGAAGAATGCCCTACAGATGCACACCTAGAGCATGTTAGTTGTCCGCGGCAAGAAATTTGAGAATGACCGAACCTCTGGCATTTGAAACAGCGCAGAGGGTTCGGTATGTAGGGACGGATTTTACAATTCAAGTAACCGGCTTTTATATTTGTTGGTAGTATTGGGCTATTGAAAGTTAAAATTATGTGTTTAGTTGGAATATGTGTAGAATCTTTTTATATGATTCTTCTGACCTGAATAACACCCTGATCGAAAACCTTCAAGATTTCGCTCAGGAGTGCCAACAGGTCAGTTTCAGAAATGACACCGGCAGGAGCTAAGGTTTGTGTGGACTTTGTAAAGGCATTTAGAAATGTTATTGGCAAGCAAAAAGGTCTTGTTTGAAGAGCAGATTAGTTTCAATAAGCAATCCCGAACGCTATCTTTTAACGGATTTGGTTCTCCACCTATTCCTATCAGGGCTTTTTATTGGCAAAGGCGATTTAGATGACATTTCATTATTTGGACAGTAATAAAAATCTGCATCGCTGAAACTCTGTCAATGTTGAGATGGGTAACTTAGGCCTTTACCCGGGCACAGCAGTATTGGATCCATAACAACGCGTATACCACTTCATCCTGGCGTGCCTCCACCCACCACGGAGTCCAACAAGGAGGCAGTGTGCCGGTCAACTGGCCAAAAACCAGGCACGGCGCTACCTGGAGTACACCCAGAAGATAGTGATACAGTCCAGGGTGAGGATCGAACGGGTAAACCCGACCCCCCTTATCTGCAGGACTAACCCTACTAGCAGTGTCTCTTCGGGGACACCGAAGAAGTACTACCAGCCGATTGACAGGAAGCGGGCTCACCCGCCAACCCGTCTACAGTGAAGCGTGGGCCAAAGGGAACGCAGAGGTATCCCTAGGCCACTAACTCCTCCATACTGGAGAAGCGTGGGCAAAGGGAACGCAAAGGATCCCCAGAACACCATTTTCCCCTACGGACGCCAGTCACACGGCAAACATGCGGTCGGAAAACCAACGTTGTTAGTCAAAACAAATAAAGGAACATAATAAAGTATTCAAAGAAATATACGAAAAGGAACTAAATTAACGCAATATAAAATCTAAATCATAATATGTTAGTATAAAAATAAGTTTTTTCACTAGAAAAAACAAATGTTGAATAAAGTTCATTGTGTAAGATTGGTCTGTGGTCTAGACAGGAAAAGAAGTAAAGGGAAATTTGAATGGCAAGGAAAGGGGCCCGAAAATAAAAAAATCACTAGGGTACCCGGGGTTTGAAGCCCATGTTTCCCAAAGACAGAAAACCCCTTTTGGGAAAAAAAAGATCTTTTGGGACCGGGGCGTAAAACCCCGTATCCCCCAAAAATGAGCCCCTGAAAATAAAAAAAGTATAAAAAAAATATTCAGCAAATGCATTTAAAAAAATATTATTAAAATAAGGCAAAAATCTTATATTTATTGGTTTTAGGTACTGAGTATCTATAAGGTATTAAAATAAAGTGAATTGATTGTCTGTTAATGACACACTATAGAAAGCTACATAATAATACAAACAATTTTAAATCATGATCAAGTAACAAGAACAATCCCTCCCCTCTAACTTTCACCCAAAATAAGATTTTTAAGATTAAAAAAATTTAAAAATATAACATTTCTACATGGCACATCTTAATAATTTCAGGACTCAAACCCAGAAATCGAAAGATACAATGCCAGCCATCTACTAATACAGTCATTAAAATAAAGTCAAATTACAAAGTATACATTAATACAAATTGATCAACATAGTAAAATTAATGATAAAGAATATTATAAAAACCACAGAAATTATTTGTGTATGTATAACATGAATATTTATCAATAGTTATTACCAAATCCTTTAAGAACGGCTCTCTTCCCTGTTGATTCTATTGCCTCTTTGATTCTTTGAGAAGAGGGGGTTCAACAACAACACTTTGCTTTTCTACATCAATATCAATTATTTTTACTTCAGGTATTCCAGTTAAAACTTTTTTTACAGAAAAAAGCACATCCTTTACAAGACAAAATTTTCATCAAACAACCTAAAAATTAAAATTTAAAAAATTTGAATGTTTTTAAAAAAACTGTATTTCAAAAAAATTTTAAAATTTCTTTTTTCAAAAAACATGCAAAAAATTTAACATAACATACATAATATTTTTTTTAAAACAAACGACAATAAATAAAAAAAGATCATTGCCAAAGCAGTTCACCTTTCACAATCTAATTTTTTCCATTTTTTCCCGGGACTTTTTCCATTTGGAAATAACAAAAAAATACGCATATTATTAGAAGGTCATTTTCACTCACATTAATTAATAAGCCTTTTGGATGTTTCAAACTTTATCTGACATTTTATAATCAAGTAATGCAAGAAAAAAAAATGCTATAAAAAGAATTTATAAATCTTATTTTTACTAAAAAAATTTATACTTCTTTATGTATTACAAAGAGGCTGGCTGGGTGGCATAGTTGGTTTGTCACTGGCCTTCTGTACCTAAGGTTGCAGGTTTGACCCCAACCCAGGTTGGTAGATTTTTATGAAGCAGAAAATTGACAGCGACCATGTTGTATGATTATGCAGCATGAAAAAGATCCCTTGAGTGTCCATTTGGCTTGGATGCTCTTGGCAAAATTAAATTACAAATTTCCCATCGGCAGAGCTAAGGTGCCTCCCTCTGGGGAAGAAACTGGGAATCAAAATTACTTGCGGCAATTGATATTACCTATATGATACCAGCTCCTGGGAAATGTACTAGATCTACAAAGGTAGAAATACCAATAAGCAGCTCCATTAGAAAAAATCAATGTAATACAAAGAGGCCCTGTGGCCGAGAGGTAGCGTATTACACTTCCACACCACAGGTCAGGTTCTATCCCCAGGCTGGGCATGATAAACTCAGCCTTTTATCTTGCTTGGGAACTAAAACACTGGGTGTTTCACTTCAAAATCAGGACATCTGCTCATGCACCTCTTTGCCCAATGGTCACGTATACTGGGATGAGCACAGTAGGCCTTGGCCCTCATGGGCTGTTGCGCCATTGAGCTTGAGTTTGTATAAAAAATATTTTATGACTTTACAGAAAAGCACATGAAAAACAAAGTTTAGCTAGATTATGTTAATGTCTAATAATAGCAGCCATACATAAGCTTTCACCAACAAATCAAATGAGGGATTTTCAAGCCAAGAATATTTAAATTAAATTATCCTTTTTGCTTTTTAAATCAAAATTATGTTGCCATTACTTTTTCTTTTGTTTGCCAATGCTTAACTTTTTAATTCCAAGCTTGGTTATATTTCAGTAAAGTTTTTTTGAAAGAAAGTTATTTCATTCAAGTCATTTTTCTCAGTTAATTCTTGATACAATTCTCCTCTCACAAGAAAAAAAATCAAATCAGGGAAAAAGTCCATTTCAATAAGCAAATACTTTTATCAAACCAGAATATAATAATTAGTAAGATGATCTACAAAACTTCAACATATATGGAAAAGATAAATCAAATTATTGTTCTTTTTTTTTTTATTTCAGTGCAAGAGACAACAAAAGGGTATTTTTATTAAAAATTTTAAACATTTGTATTGATTAAGCAAGTGACATTTGATTCCTATATTGTTCAAATAAACAAAAGCAAATTCCAAATTTAAAAAATTATTTTTCTGTTGTTTAGAAGTTAGAAATGTAACTTTGATACATGGATTTTTTTAATAGACAAAAATTGTACATATAATACCAATAACTTCATGAGAAAGAAACATTTACAAAATATTTTGAATATTTTCAAAATTTTAGAAAGAATTTAACACAAAGTTCTACTAAGTCTAAATAAAATAATGAATCTTTGGTCATTATTAAACAGAAAATTAAAACTGAATACTTAATTTGATATAAATCTTTAGTACTTATAACTCAAAATTTAACAGTATTGTGTTGTTCTATTCATTCAATGCAAATGACAACATAAAAAAATGAAAAGTGTAGACTAAAATTTTTGCATTTCAAAAAATACGCTGCTTAAAAATTAATACATGAAGAATTACAACTCTTTCCTTTAAATGCAATAACATTTTACACAATTGCGTAATATATTTCGTTCAAGGAAGTTTATCAAACATATAAAAATCTCATTTTACAACAATTGTGAACAATTTCAATGATATTATCTCACTTTAGAGGTGTCAGTATTAACGGATGAATTTCTTAAATTACAACTGGATGACATATTCATCTTATATTCATTGCCTTAGCGCAAAATCCAGTCCTCCCGTTTGTTTATTTATAATAAGCGGCTAGGTTTTGCTTGTTGACAAAACGAGTATACTTTTTGATTGGTCTATTTTCAAAACTTATTTTTACGTCATTTCAGACGTGTTTTTTTTTTTAACGTGAAGGTTCTCATTAATGCAACGAAAATTTTAAATAAACATTATTTTTCTTTCGTATCTCTATCCTTACTCAAAGTCAAATACGCACATATTTTAACGGTGTTATGAAGTCAACATTAACTGATTTGACTGTTATATGTTACTTTTTAGCAACCTTGTAACTGAAGTACAGGCCCTTGGGCCACGCAGAGCTCCCAAGACCATGCGTGTGGAAAATGTGAATTAGCTTTGATGTGGAGGAAAATTAGTAATGTGGGATGTTCAGTAAAAAAAAAAAAGAATTTTTTACAAATAATCAGTAAAATTCAGTCCAGCGTTCAGAGAAGAGTGAAAAAAAAATATGCGATTATCAGAAATTTCTTCGTTCTTGGTAACCTTGTAGTAAGCTTATGAAATCAATTAGTACATTTAAAAATTTTCACAACCTTTTTTGCTCTAGAAACCAAAAAATTTACCAATGGAAGAGAAAAATAACATATTTTTCTACATTTTAAAGGATTGAAAATTATGTATTCTCTGTCAACAATTTGACACAGTTCGTGTTCACAACCCCAACCCCAAACGTGTTTGATTGATGAAAGAACAGGAGAGAATAGTGGTCAAAGAAGTATCTTTATATTTGGAAGATCACTTTGGCTGATGTTTGCAGAGTGCAGTCAAACATCATCTTGTCAGTAAAGGGCATTGGACATCCTCCAAAGGAAAGAAAGTATCACAAGCCGCAGGACATTACCCACTTATCTTTAGGCCATGATAGTGTACTAATCAGAGGTTATTTGCAATCGTACGCAATGACACTCCAAAGCATGATGCCACGTAGTAGTGTGGTGTCAATACCACACTCGCACATGGCGACTGTTATAGAACAAAAAGAAGTTTGATGCTCAAAGAACATGACCTTTCTTTCTTCCGTCGTCTACGTTGCTCTAATCCGGCAGACACCATTGCAAATGAACTTGTCTGTACGGAGGGGGTCAATAATAGTCTTCTTTAAGAATATTGGCCACTTATAACTAATTGATCGATAACGGTTCTGGTCAATACGGAAACATCAAGTAAAAATTTTGCCATTCTGCAAAAGGACAGCAGAAGAACTTTGTCGGCCGCCTCCATATATCGGCGGATGCGCCTATCCAGACGTGCTGACGTCATTCTAACCACAGTACCACACGTTAAACTTTCCACCTTTTTTTTTTTCTTTTTTTCCCCAGCTATCTTTGTCGCATTCTATGCAATTCATAGTTCTCGACTTCATGGGTGTAAAATACGATTTGACGTATCACCCGCACTTTTACCATTTCACTCGATGGTTTTCCCCTTTGAAAATTTGTAAAATTTTTTTTGGAAACTCTCTTGATGTTGGACTCTTTCTTCCTAGTTAATTTTCATTTTTTAAAGTGACATTTTCCCTTAGAATTGTTTTGGTTTAATTTTTTTTTTTAAAAAATTTCATAAATATTTTAAGCGAACGTTATAACAATCTAGCATCAAATGAATAATATTAATCAAAGCGTAAAATTCAGCATAAAGCTTCGAAATATGTCGATATTCTGATTCCCCTCCCCTCCCCTCCCCCACACACATAAATCACTTAGTTAGAGTTAACCGAACTCATTTTGACCTATTTTTGTTTTGAATGTATTAATAAGTTATTTTAGGATTTTAATCATTTGTTTGATACGTCATACAGTAATACCTCGTGACTTATGCTAACCCGACTTGCGTGAATTGTGAGCTGCACGATTTTGAAATCTCGTCAATTTATCTTTTTTTTCTTTCCCAACTCCTGAACAGAAGAAATCAGGGGCGGCCTTTTGAAATTTAATGGTTAAAAAATTATCGATGTTGCGAGGCAAATAAATTTAGAAGTGGACAGGGAAGACGTTCAAGAACTGCTGGTTTTTTTCAGATCGGTGTTCAATGATACCATAGAGATGCATGAAATTGAAGACATTTAAGAACTTAGTCTTGGGCCCAGTTCACAATAAAAATCGAATGAGGGTTTAAAGGATTTGACTGAAGGCCTCATTTTAAATTGAAAAGGGTTTATTTATTATATATATATATATATATATATATATTGGGGTTTGAAAAGTTTAGGTTAAAAAATTAAGTAAGTAATAAATAAAAAAGAGCGAACTCTTTACCCGCGTAAGGATTTGTGGATAAAAAAGATATTTAAAGGTGGGCGACCCTGACGGAAAATATAAAAAACAGCGGGGCCCCCTGGGGTTGGGTTTTAATTTTTTCTTCGGTTGCGTGCCAAAGGGCCGCCGGTTTTAAAAATTGAGCGTAAAGGAAAAGAGATGATCCCTTTCCCTCTTTTTTCCAGCAGGCCTGGGGCCGTCATATATATATATATAAAAATTTTTAAAAATAGCCCCAATGAAGAAGATCTTTTCAACAAAGAAAGGAATAAAAACATTATTAGCATGCTATGAGGAAATTTCACGGAAGAAAAAGAAATCTTTGAGTCGGCTGACTACTTTGTTACATTTTATGAAACCCCTTCTACATCAAAGTAACTTCGTTTTACGATTTTGTATTTGTGTTATCTAAAATTTAATCAAACATTTTTGTTCTAAACTAAAACTTTAAACTAAAAATAATTTATATATATTTATATGCGCGGATTTATAGCTCGACTTACACAGTTATCACTCAGTCGTCCCTATCACGTAAGAGCCTGGTATTACTGTATTTTTATTTTTCACCACAAGAAAAAATCTCATATACAGGATCTATAAATATATTTTTACACTGGAATTAATTCTCTGAGACAATAGTTTATCATAGAAACTCATTATGTGGTTATAAAATCTATTATTGAAACAACACTATTTTCTCAATCTATTAGTTTTTATACAAACCAGTCTTTGTCTAAAATAATTGCATATAAATTAATTTTTATTATAAATGGAAGGGTGTTGTTCGTTATCATTTATATAATAGTTCTTGATACACATTTTTGCAATTATTTACAATTTACCTATTTTTCATTTCGAACTACTTATTATAATAAGCAAAATCTGAACATTATTTAATTCTAAAGAAATCAAATGTTATACTAAATGTTATTCTGAATAAATTTCAATTTTAATAACCTACTTGTAGTGCCTCTTGTGTGAAAGTAATGAAAATTTTTTCCCGTTTTGACTTACCGAATTAAAAAGTTATTTCAAGAATCATTTTTCCTGCTACCATTGTTCGGTGGCTTAGAACGAAATAAAAATGTATCAAATGGAATATTAACCAGTAACTTACTTGCTAAAGAATAGAGATACAATTAAAGTTTAGAAAAAGTTTAAATTTCATTAAGAACAAAGCAAAAGTTTTGCTCATGCAATCTATTCTGAGGAATGAGATATAAAATAAATAAATATGCATGCATTTTTCAAATCAAATTAAATGTAATATAATGAAATCATTTTAATATTTTCCTTAATAATTATCGATATTATTAATTTAGTTTAATTTTATGTTAAAGTTTCAGAAATAAACTTATTAGCATAAATCAATTAGAACAATTGTTTAGGCTTAGTAGTCGACTTGCTGAATTTGTAAAAGGATTAATAATAATATAACCTTTATAATATTTCCATTAAAGAACATGGAAATAATAACACTAAAATAAAGTGAATTAAAAACTAATTTAATACGAAACATGATTAAACATTCTGTGAAAAAATTAGGAGGATTCCGTTTCCAATGTTTTTTTCTCGTCATATTATTTTATAACTTTCCAAAGTATGAATTATCCTTGCTATTGAGATTCAATTTTTTTAAAGGAAACTTGTGTGTATATTTTCGTTACACTCAGTGAAACGGAAACATTTTTATGTTTTGTTCTTGAATGCATTCATTTGGCCTATTTTTACTTAAAGAAATTTTTTATACTTGTAACATAATTATTTGTTAACAAGTAACCTAACTTCTTCAAACGATGGATCAGAAAAATATAAATGCGACATTAAAAAAAAAGGAAGAAGACTTTATATATATATAAACTTTAAAGGAAATATTGATATAAGTTTTTAGTATGTTCGTATTATTTGTGTAACAGAAAATTGACATTATTTTAGTATTTTTTTTAAGATGTTATAAAAGAAAAGATATATATATTTAGAACAAACTGCTAAATTTTGATTTCGCTAATCACCGCAAATTACATTTTATGTATAAGAATGATGATTTTATTAGAAAAAAATGAAGCTATTTATCTACTGAGACGAAGAGGTTTTATAATAACAGTCAATTTTTATCTATCATTTGATAGATATTCTTTAAATATTTTTGAGATTTTATGTTCCTTTTATAAAATTTTGTAAATTTTTCCATTCATTGACGTCAATGTCTTAGCCCTTTTCCTTGCTCCAAAAAGGAACTTTTAATTTTCATCGCGTGTGCGCTCACACACATATATTTATTACTTTGTTATTGTCATATTCCAATTTAGGTGAGATATTTTCTTAAAATGCGTAGTTGACGTGGTGGTACTGAAAGTCCTCCGTGTACACACGGTGATGTGACGTTGGCTCACTAGTCGAATACTTCCCGACAATACTTATCAAGTTTGATAAACGGGTGACCGAGATACCCAGTTTGGACATTGTATCTTCAAAAAAGACCTGATATTCTTCTCTCATGCCTGGGGGAAAAAAAAGTGAGTCGATTCTGAGGGCGACTTTGATGTTGCCACATCTTTTCTTTCTCTGACACCCAAAAGATTTTAGTCTCAGGGATCAAAAGAAAGAACACTCTTGCGAACAGTTTCCTTTACTGGGTCACCACCGCACATGTGGACCGCGAACTATTTGAATGAAAAGAATGTCGCTGTTGTGAGAAGGATATACCCTCAGTGTCAAAAAGACATGGTGATTTGCAGCCCTCCAGATGATTTGCCAGGTAAGACATCGCAGTTGGTTTCAGACGCACCAGCCTATTGTCTCCAAGCACCAATGGAGTTGAGACTAAAGTGAGAAGGGCTGTTTGCCGATCAGCTACACTCACCAATCAGAGATGATTGGGGGCGTGAAAAAGGGCTGCCTAGGTGGTTTAAAGGGTCGGCTCGCAAGTTGACGAGGACCTTCGCGATCTCCTTCAATCTTATGCATCAACTTCCGCATCAATTTTTTTCTCTTCTTTGAAGACGATAGAGGTTGCGGGAGCAATCGCACCTCAAGGCTCAAGGGAGATAATCTGCGAGACCTTTGAAAGACGGAGTGCCGGAGTTTGTGAAGCAACGACTTGAATTAACTAACTTTGGACCATACCAACGAAAGGGGCTGGGGAAGCCACACCTGGGAGCCGATCATTTCGAGATCTTTTAACCTTACACGGGACTAGAACTTTTCTCCAGCGAAGGGTTGTGAAGCGCTAAACTTCTCAACTTTAATGTTTTGTTTAATGAATTTGGAATAAAATGTCTTTCAACAAAAAGGTGTGTGATCCTTCACGCTACCAAGTAATGAAATAATTTTAAGGGATCACGACATTACAGTGAATATATCGTGGGTCAAAATCCTCAAGTTGCCATGGTGTAAAAAGTTTAAGAATGGGATCCTCGTCACTTGTCTGAGGTTGAAATTATAAATTCCGTCACTATTTGTCTTCACGTTGCTCTTGAATGCAACGTTAAAAAAAACCAAATCTTTAGAATACATGAAATCAAATCATATTTATTTTTTTACGTAAAAATTTATAAACAGCCTTTAAAACAAAACTGAAAATATTTTTGTTTAATTTTTTAATTAATTTTAATTAATAAAATATTTTTTTAATCCTCCACAAATTGCTTTAAATTAAAAAATATATATATCCAAAAATAAGGGACTAAGAAACATGGACGATTTTTATAACGACCACAATCATTCCTCACTTGGCCCGTACTGATGTTGAATGGTTGCTAGAGGGCGCTTTTGCTGCTTGGGACAGTCAGTAAAGAGTTATTAAAACAAAGAGAGCGGTTCCGCTATCTATATTTATTTGCTACTTAAAATGTATTCAAATTCGTATGAAATCGTTCCTCTTTTTAGGTTTAATATCAATGTTACCAATTGAAGGAAATTAAAAATGTTCAATCGGAATATGTCTGTAGCAAAAATGCTTTGTTTTTAACTGTTTTGTTTTAATTTTTCGATGCATACATTTATTTCTTGATACGGAAATAAGTATATAATTAAAAATTTCCAACTGAATGAATTTAGAAATAAATAATTTTGAATCGATTCATCAAGAGCAACAAGCTATTTCCTTTTAATTAATGTGGAACATGAATGATGATGAATCCCCAAGTAATTAAAATATGTTAAATCAATGGAATTAATTATACAATTAAATTAATTACAACAGATAAAAGGGTCCTTAATTTCCTTATAAAAATGATAATGGGTTATTTGTGAGACAGGGAAGTAAAAATTTTAAATAATTTTTTACTGAAATTGTGTCTGAGTAACATGCATACCGCGTTGAAATGCATTTCACCTCGTCTTCAAATAAAAAAAAATTTTTTTGTTTGGAATTATGTAGAAAACACAGTTATTTCCTAGTCAAAGCTACAAAAAACGTCACTGTAAATCAAAAAACTACAGAGAAAAGTGCAAATTTAGACCACCAGGAATTATTTACATTTCCAGTTGTCATTTAACTGTATCCTGTTTTAACAACTACACATATCATAGTAAAATTCAACCTGTGAAAGATAGTTATGCAGTTGCCAAATATTTAGTTTTGCTCTTAAAAATTTTAATAATACTGTCAGTTTTAAGCAAGCAATTTTATTTTTACATTTATACAGTGGACAACAAAAGTGTTCATACACTTGTAATTTCTTATAAAATTTAATGTTTTCGAATAATAAAAATTAATATAATGTAATTGTAATTTTTTTATGATATAGACAACTTGTTCTTAATGGAATGACATAATTGATTTTTTAAAAATAGTATAACTATTTTTTTTAAAATTAATTATCAAAAAGCTACTAAGAAATTACGCCACAAAAGTCTTCGTACACTTAACAAAAATCTCAACTTAGCATTAAATATTGTATTTCTTTCTAAATTTAGTACTTAGTAGGATATCTTTTAGTGTCCACAACAACTTTTAAGCGTCTTGGTATAGATTTAATCAGTTTTTTGTAATTTCTGCATCAATTTTCCACCATTCTTCTGTGATTATTGTTTTTACTTCACATTATGCGTTTACACGTCGTGTTTTCTTTTTTTTACATCAAAATCTTACCAAATATGTTCTACTGGGCTAAATAAAGTGATTGAAGAGGTGTTTCCATAATTTGGGGACAGTTATAGAGACACCAGTGACGTACAATGAGAGCAGTGCACTTTACGTCATTATCCTGTTAAAATATTAAGTAGTCTCCACTATCCAAATTTTGGCCGGATAATTTAAAATTTCT
Source organism: Trichonephila inaurata madagascariensis (assembly GCA_019973955.1). Classification (NCBI taxonomy): domain Eukaryota; kingdom Metazoa; phylum Arthropoda; class Arachnida; order Araneae; family Nephilidae; genus Trichonephila; species Trichonephila inaurata. Next base: position 166,003 of record BMAV01000911.1, on the reverse strand, counting down.
CTTTAAAATATTTAAATAGATCTCATGATTCACAATATCAACAAAAAATACCAAATTACCTAATTCTGTGGCCAATTTACACCCCCACGCAAGAACACTTCCACCGCCATGGTTTATTGATCCAACTATTGATTCTTGGAATTAAGTTTCAGAAAATTCAAATTTGACAGCAAATTGATTGGGATGGCAGACTATTCAACATTTTTGGTTCCGATGAGCCTATAATAGCTTGTAAATAAAAAAATAAGGAGTTTAATCCCATGAATTTATGTGGAACAAGAACTCCTTCATTTCCATGCTGAAACATGGAAGTGAAGTTGCTCTAGGCGTGGGTGTAAATCTGAGCCTCAAATTATAAGGAATTAATTTCGTATTTTTTCATGGAAATTCATTTTTTCATTTTTTCTCCAAATTATGGAAACACCTCCTCAATCACTTTATTTAGCCCAGTAGAACATATTTGAGATTCTGTAAAAAAAAAAAAAAAAAAACGTGACAAATAAACACAAAATGTGAAATAAAAACAACAATCACAGAAGAATGGAGGAAAATTGATTCAGAAATTACAAAAAACTGATTTAAGCGTCTTGGTATAGATTTAAAGTTGTTGTGGACACTACAAGATATCCTACTAAGTACTAAATTAAGAAAAAATATAATATTTAAAGCTAAAGTTGAGATTTTTATTAAGTGTACGAAGACTTTTGTGGCGTAATTTTTAGTAGCTTTTTGATAATTAATTTTTAAAAAAATAGTTATACTATTTTTAAAAAAATAATTATGTCATTCCATTCAGAATAAGTTGCAGATATCATAAAAAAATTACAATTACAATATATTAATTTTTATTAGTCGAAAATATTAAATTTTATAAGAAATCGCAAGTGTATGAACACTTTTGTGGCCCACTGTATTTCAAACTATGTATTATATAAGACATATGACTATTTAAAACAAATATATTCATAACTATAAAATAAATATATTGTGATTAACTGTAGTCAAAGATCATTCCACGGACGCCTTTTGTTTTTAAACCCACTCAAATAACCAAAAAGATTTCCCCATGAATGATAAAATCTCAAAAATTACAAAAATTAATTACATATGAAGAACAACCAACTTCTATTATGTATTACAACTCCTTTTTCCAACTGAAAAAACATATTTGGAACTATTAAAAAGATGTCTACTTAAGCAACATAACTTTAACAGCAGACGATTACATATCATCGAATAAATTAAGTAATAGGATAAAATAGAATTACATGAATTATTGAATTGTGAAGCAAACGATAATAATATGGAAAAGAGCTTTCAACGAAAACAATAATTATAACTACTGTATAATTTAAATATCAATTAAAAATCGGTTAAATTAAAAAGAAAAGAAATTTAGATAGAACTGAAGATTTTACACAATACGAAACTCATTATTTGAGTGATTACAAATATTGCAATGGAATTTTATTAAAAAGGAAGAAATCTTTCAAGTATTGCAGAATGGTGCAGCGAATTTTTTTGATACGCTTGAAAAATTTCACAGCATTTTATTTTTATACATTATATTTTTTTATTGATTAATGTTATTTACTGACATATCCGGATAGCTGTTTTTAGTAAGTGATAGTTTAAATATTTATAGATAAATTCTATAACATACGTATATATTTTTACTACGACTTAATCATAAATTTATTTCTAAACGAAAATCTTTTTTTCTATATTATTATGATCATATATTATATTCAGCTTTTTAACGTTTAAGTAAAATCCCAATAAAAAAAAATTCAACTGTTTTAGATCATTGACTCTAACGTTTCCAAAAGGATGACCAGTACCAATCGCTAACTTGTGAACTTTTACGCTTTAATAACTGATAGATTTTAGCATAATTAAATAAGTAATATTTTTAGTAAGATAGACAAAAAAAAAAGAAGGAAAGAGATAAGTTATTTTAATTTCTAACACCATACCTTAACTGTTTTATTCTTTTATATTACAATTTTTTTATCTTTCCAGTTTTCGAATTTCTTAAGCCTACCCATTGTTACAAGTTAAGCAATTATAATTTTATATGAGCATTCTCACCAGCATCCTTTGTGTTTGAATCAAATTGCTGAATATTTTACATCGGAACCTAATTTTGTTTTGTGTGTGTTGCAGAATCTATATCATTAAACCTTTCTCCGTGCTCTATTTCTTCTGCTTCACGCATTAAGGATAAAAAGAAAATGATAAAAAAAACAAAGGAGTGAAGCAATTAAGTAAGCGATAGCATCATTCCAAGACTTATTACTACGAGGCGTGCCTTTTGTATTAAAAATATTTCATTATATAATTATAATAGCTGAGGTTAATGAATAGAGTTCTTGAAGCATGATTTCTGAATTGAAATATAGACAAAGCAATAACAAAAGAAGTAGAATATAAAGATAAGGAAAGAAAAATAAAGATTTTCATATTGTTTTTTATTAAAGTATGTCATTTTATTTCAATGTAATGAGAAATACAAATTAAATTTCTCAGTATCAAATATTTAATGTTGTACTAATTTGAAAGTAATATCCTGTTTATGAATTAAATATTCTGTCATCACTATCTGATATTAAATATCATAAATTATAGTTCATAATTAAAGAAATATCTAACAAAAATGATTAAGAATAAGATTTGAGACACAGAGAGAGATTTTTACTTGTAATTGTATGGAAATTTCATTCGTTTTGGCTCAATGGTCTACACCAGTGATACTCAACCCGCGAGCTGCATGTGGCCCGTCGGTCTTTTCTGAGTGGCCAGGTCATGGCCCATTGCACTAAGAAATTTAATTATTGGTGAACAATGTATTAAAAATTTAGAAGGAAATTGTATTAAGCAAGCAATTAAATATATCAATTTTGAAATCAATTTATTTTTTTTAAAGTCTATATATATAAAAGTACCAAGTTTCCAACAAGGTCCCAAAAATGATGTCAACTTGGCTCTAACGTCATCATTTCACTATGATTCCGCTGAATCGCCAATATAATGTAAGGATCGGCATTGCTTGCGAATATTACAATTTTAAAATGAAATAAATACAACAAAAAATAATAATACCGTATTACGCATCCAGATATAAATTACTTACACTGTTTTAAGCGTTCAATACATAAAATGTGTAAAAATGCGTTACTTTTGCTGAGAAGAGATCAGTTTAGGAAGGTGTTTTCAAAAATCGGCCCACAAGAGAGTTACGGGAGAGTAATAAATAAAAAAAAAATCCTTTTTATCAGCTATTAAATATACAGACTTAAAAAATTTAACAAATATGATTTTTTGTTCAGTTGAGACAGGCAAAAAGCTCTTTTTTATTTATTTACAATTCACGTAAAATTAATTCATTAAAAACTTTTTTATCCTTTAATCTTAATTTTTCAATTGACCCGTGAGAAGAACGGGTATACCAGCTAGTAGAATATAAGCAAGAGGCTTGGTCATAGATAAAAGGAAATGGAAATTATCCCACAACTCAGTAAAAAAGTCATAAAAATAAATATTTTTGTTTGTGTGTTTGATAGAAAATTAATATAATATTAAAATAAAAGCCGAAAATGAATTTTATAATATTTTTATCAATTTCGTGTCAATGCTACTTTGGTCTAAAATGTGTTTTTCATTGTCCGCATGAAATAACTGTCATGTGTTTGCGACCAGCTGAAATACCTATCATGTCTTAGCGGCCCGGCGGGAAAAAAGGTTGAGTACCCCTGGTCTACATTCATGACGGTCACATGATAATAGCGAACACGTGATCTCCATTGAATTCAAAACTGACATTATACTTGTACTACTTGTAAACTGAAGATGAAATTTGTCTGAATAGAACAAGGAATATTAAAATAATAATAATAATAATTTGCTTACTTCACCTCATCTTGCACGATAAATTTCCAATTGGTATATAAATATTTTCATAAAATAGTGTAGCAGAGGCTGAATTAGTTCCTTTCTTAATTTACAGACTCGAACTTACAACCAGCATTGTCGAGTTGTGGTTTCGTGCCCTGATGCCCACTGCATCGAGAGGTTGGTGTATGCTACATCTGTCAAAGTCAGTGTTTCATTGGTGTTTGGGAGTTAGAATAAAGATCAGCCAGTAGTCAGAACAAAAAATTCTAGTTTATTATTCCTCTACTAAATTTCAACAACCCTGGGTAGGAAATGCAAACTTTTATAAAGTATAGGAGCAACTACACGGTAGAAAGGATACTTAATAATTGACAAGATTCAATTAACTTAACGATTACTTACAGTCTGAATTACCGTAATTACTTTCTCAGCTATTCGACCTCTGGTCGATATTATTCAATTATAACTTATTGAGTAAATAGTCACTTACCAATCTTTAAATATTGAGCAATTAATCATCGAGCCACTCTCGATTGGCTTTCAACTACTTTCCGCTAATCACTAATCACTAACTTCGATCAGTCTAACTCCTAACCTCTCTCTCTCTCGTACCTAAAAGTTAATGCTTAAATATAAGCCTTCATTTACATAAACCATGTCTTCTTCTTCGGGAGAAAGTTTTCAATAGAACAACATTTAAAAGTAATCAGTTTTCGTAAGAGGATTAGCGAGAGGTTCGAAGATAGAACCGTTACAATGTTTAAAGCCCTCCTGTTGGTGTGGTAAGGAAATTTTGAGAGGGGAGTGTCACACGTGTTGTCCTCGTCCCTTGACTGGTTCATAATTACGAGGTTTGTCACCACTAGCCTACGTGTTTTTCAGAGTGCGATGTAAATTTAAAAAATCAAATCAATTCAGTCAAGTCAAAGGGGGGCTCTGAAAAGCAATCGAATTTAATTCTAGTAGTTCCTTTGCCATTTCTTAAGGTAACCGATTACGTTCGGGAACTGTGATTTTAAAAAGGCGCATAAATGGATAATTTTTATGATATTTAGTGTCTTAGATTAGAATACATGTATAAAATTGTTTTAAGAATTTTGACAAAAAAATTATTTAAATACAAAATATTTCGGCTAAAATTACTTAGAATAACCTTTTTCAAAATGTTCTCCTTTTGTGAAAAATGCTTCTATTATAATAATATTTTGCCTGTATATAGCTCAGACCTCTGTACAGAGGCTCAACTATGAATTTTGAAAAATTCACATTATTTTTAAAGTTACAACCATTTGAAATAATTATCGGCGTTTTTTCCTTAAAGTTTCTCCCCTCTGTATGCTGTAAAACTTGGATAAACCCACTTTTAAGTTATATATTTCAAAAACTCTAGTTGGGCCTCTGTACAGAGGTCTGATCTATAGACAGGCAAAATATTATTACAATAGAAGCATTTTTCACAAAGGAAACATTTTGAAAAAGGTTATTTTAATTCATTTTTCACAGAAATATTGTACTTAAATAAATTTTTTTTATTGTAATACTATTCTTAAAACAATTTTATATACATTTTCTAATTTAAGTGATACTGAATATCATAAATATTATCCATTTATACGCTTTTGCAAAATCACGGTTCCGAAAGTAGTCGGATACCTTAAAACAAACAGAAAATGAATCAAGTCTACTTGGCGCTGTTTTGGTACCAAGTTATAGCGACCCCTTTAGTAACAAAAAAGAATACTAAAAAGAACCTGATAAAAATATACACAATATGATAGTAGGTATACTAATCTAGCGTTAATAATTAAGAGAGAAGGCACTTACTTGAGTAGGGAAAATAAGCTTGACGGTTCTGATATTTTTTAAAATGAATCAAATCATTAACACACATTTTAAGGTCATTGTACCATAAGAAATTTGTTCTTTTCTTTTCTTTTTTTTTTAAAAATCAATTGCCATTGAATAAATGTTTAATTTGAAAGTCTTAATTAGTCATGATCTAGTAAGTTACAATGTTTGTCAAACACTTAACTAATTATCGCGAATAAGGAAATTCACAAGCTTTATCTTTGATTGCTTATTATTATTAATAATATTTCTAGAATAGAATAGTTTGAAATACAGTCAAACCTCCATATTACGACCCTTTATATTGCGAATTTTTCTATATAGCGAACTTTTTCCTGGAATTAAGGACATTTCATGATTTTCTTCGTAAAATAACCTCCCATTAGCGAAGAGCATTTTCTATATAACGAACTTTTTCTCTTGTGATTCAATTTTTTTCCCTCCTTATTTCTGAAATATTTTGTGGTGGTTATAAATCTTGAACAGGTTTTATTAGGTGCCTAACTCGCCAAGAGCAATAGAATTCTGAGCGTTTCAACTAAGAAGTACAACCTTTAACCCTGTTATCCAGTTCACTGGAAGCATCTCCGATATTCCCTTTCACCCTTTAATGGAGTTGTCTCGTGTCTCAGTGTCTTTGAACCAGTATTCATTTGTAGTGTTGATCCGTCGTACTGCTAACTTAGTCTCTTTGCAACTAGAAAACATTAAAACTAAAAAGCTTGAGCATCAAAGAAAAAAATTTAATTTTTCGGGAAAGGGATAAGGGCGTGAAGCAACTTCCCTTGGAGTTTTCCTTTTTTTTTTTTTTTTTTTTTGATAGGTAAGGTATATAAAATAAATATACATTAATTTACAAAAAGTTGTGAATAATTTTTTTTTTATTATATAATGCTTAGGAATTTAAAATTTGTTTTATGTGGTTTATAAATAAATTGAAAGAGATAACCTCTATATAACGAATTTTCCATACAACGAACTTTTTTTCGGGATTTAGCGACTTCGTTATATAGAGGTCCGACTGTAGGAACTCTGAAATATACATAAAATCTTTAAAAAATTTACTCCTTAATTAGTCATTATCAAATTGACTCTGTTGAAATTTTACTGTTGTGTTAGCTTGATGGGTAGGTAATTTTGATAAATCTTACTAGATGGCGTTATCTTAATTTCATTAAATTTGTTCCCATACTTTTCTTTAGAAATTGTATCTATTTTAGTAATGGTTACTTCAATGAGTAACTTTTGGGACTAATCAGGAGTTGAAGGAATTAAAACCAAGGAATGTACAGCATAAAATAAGGGAAAAGAATGACGGAACGCTTTTATTAATAAGTATTTTATTATTAGTTGTCTTGGGAAATTTTACATCAGAGACTTTTAACAAGTTATTAAAATCCTAAATTTATCAGAGGTTTTTTTTTTTAATTTTGTTTGTTTTGTTATTCTAATCGATTTTACTTGGAAATGTTATTTGTTTTAAAATTACAAACAGATATTTGTTTTAGTCTTATTATTTTTTGTCTTTATTCTGTTAAATGAAATTGGGATAAAAAATTCTACCCTTATAGCTTTTTACTTGAAAAAAAAATTCATTACTTCTTTTTAAACTAAACTAACCATTGTTGATTTTTTTAAAAAAAAATCTTCTCTCAAAAGAATGAAACGACACTGTTTTCGTTTATCAATAATAAATGAATTCCAGAATAATACTCCGTTCTTCTTTTTACTTTCAAACCATTAAAAAAAAAATTACATAATACATTTACATATACCATTCGTTCAGCTAGAATGCGTACTAGTTTAACGTGAATAAAGAACATGGTACCATCAATCGAGGTTTGAAAAAAAAAAAAAAAGAATAAAACTGGCAAGGGTACTGACTTCTTTTGTTCACATCCCTCAATCGATTTGTCGGGCAATCTGCCTAACAAAGTGTGTTAGATGCCCCGCCATTGTGAAGGACAACCCACAATGATGCTGCTTCTATGTCACTTGACCCATGCAGTTGATCTATTCTTGCGCAAAAGCAGATCTAATAGAATAACGAGCCACAGCGGAAAATAAGGTATTGTTTCAAGAGGGACTACGCCTCTACGTTTTATAAAAACCATTCGTAGTAATCGCCTTTTAATCTTGCCTTAATGATTTCACTTATCTCGACTATTAGTAAAACATGCAAATTAGCTGAAGTCTTAAAAGCTACGCGAGTTGAGAAATGTAACGGAAATTAGATCTAAATTTAGATTTTTCATTGTAATAACTACTTTCTTCGTCACTTTACTGAGGATGGAATATTGCAGAAGCCTATTTTATGACATTAAAACAAAATTATGTATTTGGAACACAAAATTATCTACGGTTAATTACGAAAAATAATGAAGTAGTGAATTAAAATAGAAGAATAGAAAATTACCATTCACAAATTAATTTAACCCTTTATCAACCGCATTATGATTTACTGCATTTTTTTTCCTGCAATATTTTTTTTTTTTGAATTACTACATTGAAAATTAAGGGATATACATAAACAAAATATTCAACTTTTGGAAATTTAATTTGTTAGAGCTAATTAATTAATTAAAGATGTTCAGCTGTAAAATTAATTATAACACTGTTCACTTAAAATAAATAGTCAAATCGTTTTCTAAAGTCTTTATTAACATACAAAAACAAACAAAACACTTGTGTGACGGGTCTTTAAGCCACCTTCACACTAATCCTATTGAGGAATCTTTGGACTAGCATTCGCGTTTAATTCATAGCCATCCCTCTCAAGAAGAAACCCTGAAAAAAATTGGGTTTGGTATATAAAAAAGAGTTTTAATGTAGGGAGAGAGGGAGAATCTGTTGCAGCGTTACAAGGTGAGGTTTAATTTATTTACACAACGTGAGTTAAGAACGAGTTTGCCCTTTTACTAAATTTGTGGAAATTTGGGGTTTTTATAGTCTAAGATTAGTGGGGTTTAAAATTGAACTGTTTATACTTGCGCTTATTCACTTAGGGTTTATTGCTTTCTTTATATCACTCTAAGGCATCCTCTTGTGGTTTAATTTATGGTTGATTAGTGTGCTTGAATAATAATAAATAATAATTATTATGGAAGTTTCTGGTCCTATTTTTTTCCTCCCATACCCTTAGGTAGGCAGGACGGTGAGGAAACCACTTCAGGGGGAAGTCGCTCACGCACTTACCATTTGACATTAACTATTTTTTCAACAAAAACAAACCCTTCGCAATCCGCTGAAAACGAAATTTTTCTGCTATCAAACCCTTTCCCCCCTTTTCCCTGCTAAAATACTCATCCTAGAACCCGTGCTGCCATATATCTTTGAAGAGTGGATTAAAAAAAATTTTCCCTTTTTCCCTATATCGTCAGAGTATTCGAAAAAATGGTTATTCTACGAAATTTTTAAAGAAAAGTGGTATTTTTATAAGTAACGTCAGTAGATAAAGGGTTAAATTATGAGAGAGAGGGGTAATTATTTTAGCTCGAGGAACAAAGTGGAGGACAACGGATTTCAGCACCTTTTAAAAAGGATTGCATTTATTAGTTAGCTTTGCATCTCAGAAAGGTAAAAAAAATTGCAATGAATACAAGCTAAATAAAATAGGGGCATTTTTATTCAATTTATGTGTTGTGCTAATTTTATGTTATCTATAGCTACCAACACATTTAATTGTAGAATCAACTTAATGAGACAAATGTAACCCTAACACACTTTTATACAATTTTTTTTTCTTTTGGGAAATTAGGAGTGAGATTGCTCGTTGAAGTTCTCTTCACAGCCTTCAAGTATATTTCAACCAACTTGCATCTGTATATACACCAGGGGTGGCCAACCGGCGGCACGCGGGCCCTGGTGTGTTACGGTGGGGTTATAACAGTGGCACACGAAGACTTATCGAAACCTTTTGAAAATTGAAAAGATAATAATAATAATAAAAAAATCGTTTTTCAATCTTATTGAAATGTGGTTGTCTTAAGCAAAAAAGAAAACAAAACAAAAAAAAATCCTCATTGTTTATTTTAAATAGATTTAATTACCGTAAAATCCAGTGTATAACGCGCACTTATAACACAAAAAATAAGATCAAAATTTAAGGGTGCCCGTTATATGTTGAGTATAGAAGTGATAGTTTTAAAAATAAAAAAAGGAAATAAGCATAAAAAAAATTAAGACTTCTTCATGTATAAAAATAATATTTATTATTTTTTTTAAAAAAAAACCGTCATATCTTATGAACTTTGAGATTTTTCCTTCTAGAAGTATACAATATTTTCTAAACCTTGGGAAATGTCTCGTTTAAAAGGGGGATTTAAAAACAGGAGAAATTGCACGAAACTTTTCCCAGGTGTGGCGGTGTGATATCTATATGAACTAGTACCAACATCACGCGAAGACGATCGTTTTTGGCGTGATCGGTTAAGTACTCACATTCGGAACGGAAGGTACCCAGAACGCAAACCCTTTCTCCCTTCATTGGTGCCCCGGACGTGGGGGGGGGAACCGCCCCCCTTCACCGCCCCCAGCCGTGGCGCCACACCACCGAAAAATCAACCAAGCCGTCAAACATTGACGCAAATAAGCCTCGTTAAAAAGAAGGTGCGCGTTATACGGCGAACATACTTAAAAATTAAAAAAGGTAGCTAGAAAGTTTTGGTGCGTGTTATACGCAGGATTTTACAGTAAGTAAACTACAATAGGAAATTATCATGTAGAGAATACTCTTCATTTTATATATATATCGTGGTTTTTTTTCCAAGGAAAGTGCACTTGTAAGATTTTGGAATTTGAAGGAGCGTTTTTTGCATTGGCGTAATGGAGAACATTTGGACCCCCCAAAGTTCAGTTTTTTGAGCCCCCCGGGTAGGTTTTTACAAAGGGTAGGCGGCAGTCAGGTTTTGGGGGGACCCCTAGAACCCTGCCCCCCCCGCAATGAAGGGTTTTTTGCTTGGGTGTACGTTACGCCACTGTTTTTTTTTTTAATATCTAGAAGAAAATGATGAAATGACTCGAGAGTGATTGCAATTCAAGACTGAAGAGTTTGCCTATTGGATTTAGCTTCTCTCACTGATATTATGAGAAACTTAAATAATTTAAATTTAAGATTGCAGGGAAAATATTGAATTTTTCCTACTTTGCTTAGATTTGCCCCAAAAATGTGCTATTTACGTAAAAATCCCATAATAAGCCTATCAGTAACATTTTTTCACCTTTCCATATTTTTGTTGGAAAAGTTGAAAGTGGCACGCACATTTTTTTTAAATCAGATTGTGGCACTCTATACAAAAAGGTTGACCCCCTCTGATTTACACGTACTCATCTTCATGCAAGAAAAACTTTGCTGAGACAAATATATGTCGACCCAAATAGAAAGAACATTTACTGCTTATTTTCTGAGTGTCTCAGGCCACTATTTGCCTACCCCTGTGTTAGTGAAGTGAGTCTTCTAGAGACCGAGGGTTGGAATTACATTAGCCCCCTTTGTTTGGGAAATGCTCTTTTTTTTTCTGCAAAATTCTGCTCCTTTCCAAAGGGAAAGTAATTGAAAAAACTGGTACCATTCCCAAAATCATTGCATTGTTGTGCTGGATAAGAAACAGTCCTGACCTTTTATCCCATGAAAACTTTTGGGGAAAGTTTGAAACCTCTTGTCCGAAAGAGGTACCCATGAAATAAAAAAGGAACTAATTTAGGGGTATAATTGTTTCCTGGCATCATGTTTCGAAATAAAAGCTTCAAACTATTTTCAGCTCAACGAAACATCGATTTGAAGCTTTAATAAAGAATAAACGCAACCTCACTAAGCTCTGATAATTCACTGCTATCATCAGTATCCAATGTATATCGACAGTTATCGCAGCATAACTCTTTTAGCGTTGCAAATATTTGAATTTTCTTTTTTATATTGAATTCAGTATTTAATTCTCTTTATAATGATATAAAATACTTAGCCTTTTTTCTGCAACGTAAAATTTTTCATAAGCAATAAAACTTAAAACACATAACAATTTTAAAAAAGTGTCCACAATTTTGGCCACCACTGTAAGTGTAAGGTATCCGACTACTTGCAAGAGAGCTTTTTTTTTTAAATAAATAGAGATATGAAAATTTTTTTGTGGTTTTTAGATTTATTTAGTACATTTTAAGAAAAAGAGGCTAAAATTAAGAAAAGATAAATTATTACTACTAAAATGGGAGAAAAATGGGCAAAAATTGACCAAAAGTTACATAAACGGGGCCCGCTCTGTACAAATAGTAAATGAAGAAATTCTCAATTCTTCGATTTTAATGTATTACTTTGCTTTTAAAATGACTTTCAGGATAAGAAATATTTTAATTTTTACAAAAACTAGAGAACTTTATCTTAGATATTATATGAAATTGCTTAAAAAAGTGTATTCACATAAAGAACTGTAAATTTTGTAATAAAACAGTGATTGATAAATCTGAAAATTAAAACACTTCTACTATTATACAGAACATACACAAAAAATTCCAGCAAATTATTTTAAAAACTTTTTGAGCAATCGCTGTCCCCGTTTGAGCTTTTCGGAAAAAAATACATTTCGAGTAAAACGCATTTTAAAGTTAGACATCGTATGTAAAGTAATACATCTGCGTTTATTAAAACACTTGTAGTTTTTGTTCTAGTGAATAGAAAATAAAACACTTGGTATTTTTATAAAGCTAAAAAGATGGCCTACAAATTAAAATCATAAAAAAACTGTCAATTTTTTTAAAAAATCATGATTTTAGGGTAGTCGGATACCTTAAGGACTCTCAATGTGTATCATAATCAAAAGGCATCTTCGTCTGGAGTATTCTTCATTTTTTAGACAAGATTCAAAATTTTTATCACGGTTAAAAGAAAACTTCTCAATGTTTTTACCTTACTAAAACTAATAGGTATTTTTTCCGGAAGAATAGCTCGCATTAAGCCATCTAAAAGATTATAAGAATTTTCTATTAAACTATTTCAATAATATTTCAAACACCAAACTACTTGAAAAATGGAGTGGTATGTTAAACCCTACGTTTCTCAAAGGCGTTGCAATATGTGAAAATTTTCGTTTTAATAACACAGATAATTTTGTAATGAATTTAATGTTTTTCTTTATTTTTTCTCTTTTCTTACAAAAAAAATTCTTTTTATAACCTGTTTAATTCCTTACTTTCCTTTAAATTAATAAATGGATCATTAACTCGCGTAAGCGAACGGCAACTTCTCACGGATGCAGTTTTTCATTCATTAATTTTGAAACAGATGTTGCTTGTCAATTAAAGGTATTTAAGGCATTTAAATGCTATTAAGAACAACTGTTTTCAACATTCTTTGAAAAACTTTTAACTGGCCATTTTTTTCTTTTATTTCATATTTTTCGCAGTTCTCTTATAATATTTTTAAAAATTACTCTTTTTCTTGCATTCTTTACAGAAATAAGCGAAAACTAACTCACTCACTCAAGATCGTACTCATCACGAGATCACAGGAGTTTATTAAATATACAGACTTGAAATTTGGCAAGCATGTTTCTCTCCTTGAATAGAGGTGCACTAAGAATAGGTTAAGGAAATTCCCAGGGGCTGTGATGGAATTATAGATTTTGAATTATTAGACTTACAGACTTGAAAATTAGCAAACAAGTTTCTTTAGTTTCTTTAGTAGAGTAGAGATTCGCTAAGAACGAGGTATGTGGAAATCGATTCTCCCTGGAGGTTGCGATGGATTATGGGGTTTTCTAAAAAAACTTCCGTTTTTGAACTATTAGGCCTTCAGACATGAAATTTGGCAAGAATGTCACTTTTGTTGAGTAGAGATACGCTAAGAACGGGTTTTGAGGAAATTGAATCCAGGACTGGCTAGGGAGCCGTAAAAGACAAGGAGCTTTAGAATTTTAAGTTCTGTTCTTTTTAAATTAAAAGGCGAGGGCTGGGAGAATGTTTATCAATACAACCGAAAACATAATGCTAGAACTCTCTTAGATGCAAATAATAATTAAAACACAATATATATAATTATACACCATGAAATAACTGAACTCAGTGGCGCAACAGCCCATGAGGGTCAAAGCCTACTGTGCCAAACTCAGTATACGCGACCTTGAAGCCTGAGGTGCATGAGCAGAAGTTCCGATCAGGTGGTCAGTCTGATGCAAAACCCACAGTGTTAAGTTCCCAAGCAAGCTTGGTACTCATTTATCGACCCACCGAAGGGATGAAAGGTTGAGTCAACCTCGCCCTGCCCGGGATTTGAAGCTCGGACTTGTGGTGGGGAAGCGCGATGCACTAACCACTCAGCCATTAGGCTTCATTGCCATGAAATACCCAGCGAAGCTGTCGGGTAATAGCTAATTTTTTATGTTTGTGATAGCTTTATGTTGCTTCTAGAACTGTATTGCTTAATAACATTCCTTGCATACTTTAACAGATCCTTATCACACTTTTAAAACCGAACTTTCTAAGAAACAGAAGAAAAAGAAAATAGAACGACTCATCAGTAAGCAAAAAAATTTCCATCTAAATTCCAGGAGTAACCTGATTTTCGTTTCAAACAAACTCGAATTGGGTTTGATTGGCGATGGAAAATTCTAGATCTTTACGACAACAAAGGCTTCGAAGAATGCAGCGGAAGTCAATAAGATTGTTTTCCATGGTGAAACTGCAATCGCATCCGCATGAAAGAAAATAATAATCCACTTGAAGACCATGAAGTCAAACAGTAAAGAATAGAGACATCGACGCATTGAAGTCTAACAAATATTATGGCGAAGCTACTTTAAATCACGGGGAATCAATTGACGTCAGAGTTGGATTAAAATTCTTTTCTGGCCACGAACAATCGTGCCTAAAAAGAAATAGATAAAGGGTCTCTAGTAAATATAATTATATTTGTTTTTATTGTTACGGCTCTGCCAGAATTTAAAGAAAGAAATATATTCTACAGTATGCTATTTTTCTGTGGGAAAAAAAAGCAATAGAAATATTATTTCTAACGATTTTTTTTTTGGGGTGTGTGCAGGGACGTCTTAAGACTTCTTGAGGCCCTGGGCCCTTACCAAAAAGTAGACCCTTCGCCCCTCTGCAAAAATAGACCCTAGGCCCCTACACAAATGTAGGCCCACCTAAAACCCCTTTAAAAAGTAAACGGTATAAAAGCATACTTTGGGAAAAAATACCCCGCACAAAACAATATTTGAAACAAAAAGAGGGAATATGACTTTCCATCTCACAAATCTGCTCGACCTATTGCCACCTTTTAACAGAATGAGTATTGATGGTGTATGGTGGTAGGCCGAGGCCTATATAAGGACGACTGCCATCACAGGTAGCCAGTTGACTTATCGTCCGGAATTCCTAGTTTTTCGGTGAATACAACCGGAAATAGCATTTGACCGTTGAAATTATTCGAATGATGATCTTAATAAGGCTGAGTCAAGAACGAGACGAAACCCCCATTGTGGCGAGGCCCTGGGTCTGGTCCCTGTTGGCCCATGCCTTAAGACGTCCCTGGGTGGGTGTGTTCAAAATATTAATACTCGGTGATATAATATTTGACTTGATGCCACTCTTCTTTATTTCGACAAGAAATTTGAATGGAAATAAAAATGGTTTTGTTCAAACGAATTAATCTGATTTAATCCTATTATGTTTCTTCGTGGTTTTGTATTAACTAATTGGATTACCACCAATAACAGGACGAATTTGATCAAAGACATGATAAACAGAGATTCTTAATGTTGGTGTTTTTATAAAAAACAACAACATTATTTTGGGTCGTGACAATGTTACTGATTATTATTAAGATTATAAAATGTCTTTCTCAAATCAGTTAAAAGGATTTAAGAAAGGAAAGAAGTTGTAAAAGCAAATTTCCTTTGTTTTATAAGTCACTCTTTCTCCCTTACAGATTATTTTTTAAAAAAATCGTAAGGTACATTATAAGTTTAAAATAGTCAAACTTTGTATTCTCTCTAAATTAAAAGTTTTTTAATACATTAAAAGGAAACTTTAAACACGAAACTTAAGTTTAACACGAGTTTTTATCCTCCCCCCACTCAGTGGATTACACAAGAGTAGGTTCTGATGGACCCTTAAACCGACAGATTTTTAAGTTTTAGCATAAAGATAATAAGCATTGCATAAGATAATGCTTCGGCGTTTTTGTTTATGGTGTTCATTAAAATATAACCACTCTCATAAAAAAAATCTGTGTACACACCCTCCAAACTATTTTCTTTTCAACTTTTATAAACATTTAAATAAATTGGAAGAATCAAATTAATTAAGATACCTTTTTTCAATATTTGCTTCACAATATTCAAAATCTGTATTAAAACATATAATTAAAAAGAAATTTACGATCTACTGAGAAATAAATTTTTGAATTATTAGGAGGATTTTAAATTTAGTAAGCATGTTTCCTTTTTTAAGTGGAGATACTCTGAAAACATATTTAGAAATTACTTCCCCGGGGTTCAGGCGTTGTAAATCAAAGTTCTTGTTTTTGTACTACTAGTCATACAGACTTAGAATTTGAACTAACTTGGATAGAGATGGGTGTGAGTAATGGCTTTTGTAGCTCAAATGCATCGAAAAAAACATTATTTCAATGCTTTGGTGATTTTGCATTTTAAAACATATTTAGATTGTGAATAAAATTTAATTCGGTTTATTTTTTTCAGAAAATGGATCTACATGCCTCTGAAAAGGCTTCTTGAATTGCATTTGTGAAAGAATTAAGAGGAAAAGAGGTAGATTATTTTAGTAGAATCATCGTAAAGAGTTTTTCGACATTCGTGTGACATGAGATGCAAATCAAGTATCAATCAATGGTACATAAACGATAATTGAAATGTTTTTTACCTAAAGGAATAATATAAGTGAATAAGAAATGATTTTCTCTATTAAAAATTGTATTTAGACCATTAAAAAGATTCAAAGGGGGTATTAATATGGGATTTGAAATTATAACAATAGTCACATGTAAATAAAATAACACTTCAGAATTGATAAAACTACGTTTAAAGTTTATTAACTTTAACCGCTTGGGAATTTCAAGACTAGGTTAGAATTTAACGTGTATTAAACCAAAATATAACTTCACACAAGGCTTGCCATTCTCATCATAAATATTATTTACAATCTCCAGAAATAGAAAAGTACAAGATTCAAATTTAGCTGAATTCAAACTTAATGAATTCAATTATTTCAGATGTGACTAAGATTTGTGACGAATCATTTAAAAAACTGAATGAAAAGAAGTTTTTTCATGCCAGTTTCTCAAAAAAATTCCTTTACGAAACTCCGTCTCCCCCCTTGATTGAAAGAAAACGATCTAATTTTAACAGCATTTAAAGTCGATTTTTGCTTATAAATTTCAATAGCAATTCATATTTATAGATTTCCATTGATCTTCGAAACACAATGAAATGGCTTCATAATAAGAGACATAAAAGAGCATCCAAACGGTTTTTTCCTCCTGTTTCCGCGTGTCTTGAAGAAATACTTAGGGAAGAATCATGAAATAAAAACAATGATTCTCGAACGGGATTTGATTACTTGCACCTTCCCATTGTGTTTAGACATTGGGAACTCTTAAATAAAGGCAGGTTATTGACATTGTGGGAGCATGATTTCTGGTTCACATGGCGGAAGTGTTTCAGAAAAAAGAATAGCTTTTCAGATAAGGGGGAAGGGGGAAATTAGGCCTATTTGGCATTTGGATGTACTCCCCCTCAGATTGATGTAGGCGTGGATGGCGATTTTCCAAGCAGGCATTGTTATTATTAAGAACCGTTTTTATCTTAGACCGTTGGCAGACATGTAATTTAATTTTCTACGTATTCATTTTGGATTTGATGATGATAGTTAAGGCAAAGTCTGTGCAAACTCTGACAAGCTTATATTGTTTTTGAAACTGAATGTTGTAGTTAAATTAAATGGAGAGTATAGTCATAGAACTTTGCATCATAATGAGAAATTTTCGGGAAGTTTTTATTTTGAGCTTGGCCCGTTCGAGGTATTTCTTTTTAGATTCCTGAACGTAATTTCTTGTTATATGTAACATGTTTCGAATATTTGTTAATAACTTTGCAAAAAAGATTAAAAAACAAGTTTGTATAATAATGTTATTAATTAAAAATGTTTGCTATACATAAACAATTTTTTCAGCAGAAAAATTCTTTAAATTTTCAATATTTACATTTTTTTGGCATCACACCATGAAAACAATGCATGGAAAGTCACGGATGAAAAAAAAAATATATTTTTGATTTTGAATAAATAAATTAAATAATTTAAGAATATGTATTTTGGTAGAAAACATTCCATACATATGAGTGCACGCGACAGCCTAATGTCAGGGAGTCGTAGCCGGCGTTGTCGAGCTTCTGGTTCCAGTCCTGATACCACTGAAGACCCACCGTGTAGAGGAACTGATGCACGTTAATTCTACGTTGGCTCAAAGTCCTCAATGATGTGGAAGTTAGGAGAACGGGTTTATTACAATTATATCTTTAACTGAGTCATTTTTTGGTAAGAATCATTAGTCAGTTTCCTACAAGGCGTTGCAAGAAGCTTCTCATTTCTAAACAATGTTAATTTCATAACATTGATTGGATGTTGATATTTATTTTATTTTCCTACATGTTCGAAAATTTTTCCAAATAAATTTTATAATCTTTCGATGTATAAATTACCAACTATCAACATACATTTCTTATCAAACAAATTAAATATCTCATTAACAAGTTTAATCGTTTGATTTAGACATTATATTACAGCGTCGCAAGAGCCTGTTCTACAGATGTCGCTGATGACCGCTATAGCCTGGTGGCTCACGAACTCATGACCAACGTGTCATGAGTTCGAATCTTGTCCCACTGAAGACCCATCGTGTAGAAAAACTGATACCAGTGACGTAACGGAGAACATTAGGGCCCCCTGCAAATTCAGGTTTTGGGCCCCAAACCTAAATACGTACTTGGAGTCAATCAGGCTTTGGGCCCCTTAGAATTCCTGCCCCCTATAATGCGGGAGTTAAGAGGGGTGCACGTTACACCACTGACTGATACACTTTAAATCTGTCGTGGCTCAAAGTTCTCATTTTGACGCGGTAGGGAAGTTAGGAGAGTGAGGTGCCAGTTCAAGTATCATCCTCATCACGTAACCGTGGCTCAAAGTTACGAGGACCGTCACCAATTGCCCTCTTGTCTATTTACAGTGTAACATTAATGAATACTAATCATTCACTCATCAGCGTCCATAATATGATTGAATTTTATATTTTTATTAATTTAATTTGCGATATTTCAGCACAAACAACATTTTCAACACAAATATTAAAAATCTTTTATTCTTTCTAATATATATAAAAAATTTCTTCTAAATAAGTCGTGAGACAAATCAGATTCTGATTTGTCAATAAGGGAGTTCACATGATTTTTAAAATCGAACGAACTTTTGCAGTAATTTGTATTTTCTTCCATGTCATGTAGACAAGATCAAATTGATAAATTATAGTTAAAAGTAGTAAGTGGAACATTCCGGAATTTAAAATCTTATATCACACACATTTGCTGTTATCCCCAAATCTGCTTCAAATAATAATAATAATAATAAAATCACCAGTAGAACAATGGAAAAAGCTTTCTTATGAAAACATATTTTCTCTTCTTTCCGTGTTTTATTTTAAAAAGAATTCCACCACGTTTTTGTGACAGTGAGATAATTAAATTGCAAAACATTTGATCGAATTATTGATAAAATATATAGAATACTATTAGTTTTAACACTTATAAAACGATAAAAATGAGATCTCCAACAAAAGTAATTTTTGAATTCTAAAGATTATAATCCTGATAAAATTGCTTAAGCACGATTATACGCAGTAAAAAGTTTCAGAGAGAAATCAAAATCTAATTTTACTATTATTATCAGTTATCAACTTTTCTATCATCAAGAAAAATACACTTTCTTCCCTCCAAGAGATAATATTAATATAAAATTTTAAAACGTTTTCGTCTGTTTCTTCCAATTTGTGAGACGGCTTCACATTTGCATTACTCATAGCGTGATCGCTTGCGTTTTCATCTAACTATCCGCTGAGAGACACGTGAATTCTGAGGTTAACAAGAAAAAAAAACCCTGGTGACGTCAGTTATTCTTTAAGAGGTTGCGTAAGATTCTATTTTTGGCATCATCTCTAACTTTTCCATAAAAAAAAGGCATAATGATCATATCAAACAATTTAACTCTTTTTCAAATCCACATCTTTTCTGCGTCACTTTGCCCCTCTGGATTTTAGCGCAGAACCATAACATTTTTGCTTTTATGTTGTTAAGAGTATCTCTTTGCAATTTCAAGGCCGTAATTGGAATGATACAATTAAAAAAAGTTATACATTTATAGACAAGAAATAGTCTTCTAAATTACACTTAAGGTCTAATTTTGAATTTAGAGAGGATTAGTTTGAAATCATTTAGAAATTATAATTCCTGATAAAAATTAACAATATAAGTACTTTTAAGGGGGTTTTTTTTTTAAAAGGTTCCCTTCTATGTTTATTTATTACTTTATTTATAGACACAAATGATTTAGATTTACACATACTACTCCACGAAGAGCTAGCTACCTAAGGCTTATTTATTTGGCTTCCAAGATATAAAGTTGTAGATTCGGTCAACCCCTCCCCATCCTAGGCATCACTTTTCATCGAACACACTTCGTAATTTTAAATCGTAAAAATCACAATTGTCCTGTATGCAGTTTGGCTGCAATGTTCATAAAACAGAATCAACTTACTTTCAAAGTATGCATCACGAAACACACGAGATCTTCAGAATTAGTCAACTTGAAATTTGGCATACATGTTTCTTTTGTTGAGAAAAGAATAGCGGAATTGACTGAAAGGGTAGAGTTATTACCCCTAAAAGATAACCAGGCTTCCGCTTTAGAACTTGAAGTTGGTCCTTTTAATCAAGAGGCGAGAGCTGTAAGAATGTTTTTCAGTGCAATCGAAAGATAAATGTAATGATTTAGATATCAATGACCTAAAAAAATTGTATATAGTCATACAACATAATGAAATACCCTGTGAAGCAGAAGGAAACAGTTAGTTCTAACTAAAGTAGTGAATTTTTTAAAAAATTAAAACCTTAAAAAAACGAATTTCTTCATATAAAACCCTAAGCTCACCCGTAAATATTTGAACCCCTTTATATATTTCAAAAAAAAAAAAAGAACAAGTACATGAGTTTACATATTTTTTCTTTTAAAAAAGGAGGAAGTTCGATGCCCCAGAGTTCCAGTGTTATAATTAATTAGTTTGAAAAACATTCTTTAAAAAATCTTGCGTTGGAGACACTAATGACTCTCAGAGGTCAAACACATGGATTCAATCCGTGAAGTGGATTTCTTTTTCCCGCTGACATTTCCTCTGAGTGTGTTGAGAGAATCAATTGTGTCACATTACGCCCATAATCTTGTCACAGTTCACATTTCTTATGTCGTAACTCTGGGAAAAACTCTGCTCTCTCATCCGAAGGAAGTTTTAATATTTTTTACTTGGGAATTTACTCTGGATGGGAGAGTGAGAGTTAAATGGGTTCATTTTGATTTTTCCTTTTTTTATTGCCTTAGGAAATAACATTGGGAACATCCCATCGAAAAACTTATCTACAGAGTTGTTTTCAAAGATCTCTCGAAAAACAATTCCTTTTTTTTTTCTCTTCATATTAAAAAGGAAAAGTGTTTTAAGAAAATTTATATAATACTAGTTGGTATACCCGTTCTTCGCACGGGTGAATTGAAAAATTAAACATTACAGATTGAAGGTTTAAGAAGTTTTTAATGAGTTTAATTTTACTTGAATTGCAAATTAAACAAAAAAAAAAGCTTTTTGCATATCTCAGCTGAGGAAAAAATCCATATTTGTTAAATTTTGTTTAAAGGTCTAATAGTTCATAAGAAGGATTTTTTTTTATTTATAACGCCCCGTAGCTCCCTTGTGCAGTAGCGCACACAGGAATTTTTCAAGGGGGTCCGGGTTCAAAGTTCACCATTCTTGTATCATGCTATTTTTGATTTTGTCGATTTTCAGGAACAAAACACAGTAACAAACTAATTATTGAATAAATAATTAGTATTAATTAATAAAATTAATCATTAATAACAAATATTTAATTAAATTTTACGTATTATATAAGAATTATAACCAATCGGGAAAAAATCAAGAGCTTTGGGGTCCGAATCCCCAGGACCCCCTGTGTGCGCCACTGCCCCTTGTGTAATAAACGCTTAAAATAATGTAAATAATTTATATCTGGTAGTGTAATACTTTAATATTACTTTCTGTTGTATTTATTTTCTGCTGAAATTGTAATATTCGCAAGAAACGCCGTTTCTTATATTATAATGGCGATTCAATAGAAACATAGCGAAATGTGGGCGATAAAGTCAAGTTGACATCATTTTTGTCGACCCTGTTGGCAACAGATTGAATGGTGTAGAAGTTGATTAGCTGTAGCGCCACCTAGTGGGGAGCTGCAGCAAAGAGGATAGTACAAAAACATTTTCCTCAAAAAAATACATATACATGCCAAATTTCATAGTCATCCGGTAAACGGTGTTGGAGTGATGCGATTTCACATAAACAACCATCCATTTTTATATATATAGAAGAAAAAGAACATTTAAATATATATGTTTTATTAAGAAAGTTAATTTACAAATTGTGTGTTTCTTCTTTCCTGTTATTAAAAAACAGTTTTTCCGATATGTGTTGGCAACGTAGCATATATTCTAGCTGAGCGTGGATTAATTAATATATAAATCTAGGAAAGAAGAGATTCCGTTATTTTTTATTTTGTTTCATACACTTAATGAAGAAGTAAAAATTTCAAATTCAGTACCTAATGTTGAATTCAATTCAATTCGTAATACCTAAGTTGTTCCTTTGAATACCAGCTTCAGAAAAAAAAACTTTAAATGTTGTTATTACCTTAAAAAAATGGAAACCCCTTTTAATTACTTTAAAAAATTTACTATTTTATTTCTAATACTTTTTGAACTTCAATCTAATATTTATAGTATGCGAAGAAAATGTATTCAAAAAGAAGGGTAAAACAGAAGAATTACCTATTAATCTATCCAAAGCTTAAAAATGAATTTTATTTCAAAGCATAATTGTTTTAAAAATGATCGCGATTGTAAAGTTATAATTGCCTCATATGTTATGTAGTTGGCTTCCTCAACAGTGCGTGATCAGGAAAAATATAAAAATATTGTGTAGTTTCATGTATAATTACAAATTATGTTTAAAAACGATGCTAGAATAAAATTCGAATTACTATTTTTTTTTCTATTTTGGAAGCATGACATACAATCAATATTGTGAATAAAAATTATGAAATTTAATAAAAGCCAAAAGGGTAAAATGATTTTAAAAGTTGAGAGAAAAGTTTTTAAATTTTTTAATATAATTTTTTTTAATTGTTCTAAAATAGAATCATTTTTATTTATTCAACACATCTTTACGGCTGAATCTATTAACTTTCAGCGGGAAGAAGATAAATGTTTCACGACAGTAGTAAATTTAAAAATTGAAACGAAAATTTTTTAAATCATAACGTTTTTTAAAAAATTATTTTTATATCTTATAATTACTTCGTGTTTTGTCATACTATTTATACATTTAGAATTACTTTATAAGTATTTATGTTTATTAAGTATTGGCATTGTTGATAATGTATATTAACATTGCTTTCCAAATAAGCGCCTATTTACATCACAAAAATAATTAAGTTATGCACAGATTATAAATGCCTGCAATTAATGTTTCTTTTTTATCCTTAGTATACATATGATATTGCTCAAAGTCATTGAAATCTCAGCTATAGTTGATTAAAACAAATCTGTATTAAGAAAAATGCATATTGAATAAATCATATTTCTTTTATTACCTTTGTCCCATAATAGAAGAAGTAAGTGAATATTTGAAAGGGAATTATTGGTGAATGCAGTTGTGAGTAAGTTACGTTGTAATGCAAAATTGCAAAGTTTTCATTGAAAATCAATGACCCCTGACACCTGTCATTTTTTTGACACATCTTTAAAAAATGTTAGATTATTTTATATGTTATGAATTATAACTACCTTTCTAATTTCATCCACTGATCGAAAAACAGTTGTTTTATATTTTGGTTGAATACCATCCCTTGTAAAAGTAAGACGAAGAAAAGAGAGTTTTTAAGCAAAGATCGAGTTGCGATTGTTCAATTCTTGATGCATAAAAGAAAAACGAAAAGTTGTGTTGTTTTCTCATGCCACCTGTCTGACATAGTCAGATCGACGCCCACGAAATTCATCGTGGCAATGGGCTAGAAGTACGCCTGTCGTTGGCTTTTAGCCTTGAGCACCATGCAGGTGACAGTACGATTTAGCTCACCACCTATCTCCACCTCCACGATTTAGGCATGAAACTGAATCGGAGGGAAATTTTCTCCAGTTTCCTGCACTCATGATTCAGCCCACAAGACTTTCGGACCCCCTGATTTAACGAGCACGTGGTCCGCGTGTACTCGGAGGGTATTTGGCGGTACGGGCATCGAACCCAGGCCTTCCGGTCCGGAGTCCGGTGCTCTAACCACTAGGCTACCCAAGGCCCCGAAAAGTTGTAGAAAGCTGTAATTACATTAGCTGCCAAATGGTTGAAGAGCAACGAAATGACCATATTAGGAATTAGGGAAAGTGCTGTGAAAGTAATTGTCAAGTGAATCTTATACTAATGTTGATTCTTTGAAAAAACAAAATTGAATTACGTTGATTACAAAGAAAAACTTGGAAAACGTAAAAATATTCCTCTTAACAGAAGAGTTAGCTCAAAATCAGCAACTCACATCATTAACATTCTCAAATCTACATTATTTCAAATTTTAAATAAAGGAAAATCAATAAAACGAGTTTCAAGCACCATCTTACACAAAAGAATAACGCATTTAGAAAAAGCAAAGCTTCGCAGACAAGTTTAAATACACTAACGAAATTACTAAGAAATCTAGGAGTGGCGTAGGTTTGTCGCTGACCTTCTGCACCCAAGGTAGCGGGTTCAACCCCGGCCCAAGTCGGTGGATTTTCATGATGCAGAAAATTGACAGCGGCCACATGTCGTATGATTATGCGGCATGCAAAAAATCCCTTGGAGTGCTCGTTTGGCTTGGGTGGCCTCGGCAAAATTAAATTCTTAAGTTCAATTTCGCATCGGCAGAGCTCAGGTGCCTCCCTCTAGTGAGGAAACTGGGCATCAAAATTACTAGCGGCAATTGGTATCGCCTATACGGTGCTGAAATAAAAAGTGGTATCAGATCCTGGGGATTGAACTGGGTGTGCAAAGGAAAGAAATACCAATACGCAGCCTCATTAGAGAGAAAAAAAGGAAAATATCTGAACTTACTAAAAATAAAAATTAAAAGTAATGTTTTTAATTTATGTACATTGTTTAATTTAAAATAATTTTTAGGTGATAAATTATAAGTTCTATATTTATTTTATTTTATTACAATTATTTAGGGTCAGTTTAAATTCATCAACTGTTACTGTTATTATGGAACAGAGAGAGCATCGTACTGAGAGCATATAATGTAACATTTACAAACAAGAAATTTATCTCGATAGAACTTCATTTTAACATATCTTTTATGTGGAACATCTCAAAGGTAATGTTTTAAAATATTCAGAAGCAAAAAATGGCAACGCTGTATAATCAAACTCGTAACAGGTTATATATATTCCAGTCGAACCACAAGAACACACACACACAAGAATTCTTATAAAATTAAAAATTCTAAACTATAAAATAAAATTATGAAAGTAAATTTCGTATTTGAGAAAATAATCCTGATTAATAAATAAAAATCAATATTCTGATTGTCCTGATGATTCTTAAACTTTCTTTTTTAAATTAAATTAACACGTTTTTAATATTGTAAAATTCGTAAGTATTATTTCCCCATTATTCCTCTGGAAAATAGCACAAATGCCATTCTAAACAGCGTATTTAAAAGTATAATCAGAAAGAATCACTGAATTTTGACGCAGGTGATTATTTTCAACAGGATGTGACACCATTATCTATGATTGTAGCAATTGAACACTAATCGTTTGGCAATGAATAGAAGTCGTTTGCTTTTACCGTGGAGTTAATTTTGTGTTTTATATCCTTTACGGTTTCGAAATATTGTGCGACTACGGAACATTCGATTTGCTTTTTAGAAAAGAGTGTGAATTTTTTAAGTTAAGTTAAGGAAAGGAAATCACAGAAAGCAAATATGGGGTATATATTTGCTTCTGCGTGCTTAGAGAATGCTGGATCATTTGGTTCCGTAATATGGAATCTGATTTTCTAGGTTATAAAAAAATTAAATATCTCAGATTGTTGTTATTTCAAATTTATTTTCAATCTCTTGCTTATTCGGAAAACTTTAACGTATTGCGGAAAATTATGAACAGTATATAAAATGTCAAATTTCAAAAATATGATGAAGAACGTTCGAATTTTAACTCTCAATTGTACTATAATATTTTTGGGTCATTTTTTGATTGAAAGTGGCAAATATTCATTATATTTCGTTTCAAGTTAATTTACTCAAAAACGAGTTAATTAAGTTAATTTACTCAAAACATTCACATTATTTTCAGAGTGACAACCAATTGAAACAATTATCGGCGTTTTTTTCTTAAAATTGCTCCCCTCTGATGTCGTAAAATATGAATAAGCCCTCTTCTAAGCTATATATTTCAAAAATTCTAGTTGAGCCTCTGCAGAGAGATCTGAGCTATATACACGCAAAATATTATTATAATAGAAGCATTTTTCACAAAAGGTATTTTAAAAAAAAATTATTTAATTTTTTTTCCCAAAATATTGTATTTAAATAATTTTTTTTCAACATGTCCTTAAAACAATTGTATACATGTTTCTAATCTAAGTGACACTAAATATCATAAAAATTATCCATTTATGCGCTTTTAAAATAAAGGGTTTCCCGAACGTGTCGGATACCTTAAAAATGTACTAAATTTAAATTTTTTTTTCGAATATGCTTTGGTACGCTTTCCATTACTGGCCTCATATCACGACATCTGGCGAAGTCTTTTGATTTGATGTAATTAGTCGGCGGTTTAATACTTAAATACCAACTTTTATTCGTATTTATGTTATTAATATAATTTTAAAAGAAAATTCAAAAATAATGTGCATCGAAAACTTCATTTATTTATGCCTATAAATAAAAACAGCGGAACATTCCCATGTATTTTTCCCTAAATTTTTGTATTCTTACATCAGTTTGTATCAAGCTTTTATTTTTTCTTACGTTTTAACATAAAAAAGACAGAAAACATACCATTTTGTGCAATTAAAGATTCATTCCTTTGAAATTTAAGTATTTTTATTATTCATTGACCTACAATGTTGTTGCCTGACCTTACAATATCGAATAAACTACTGATTCTTAAAATCAAAGCAACAATTAGTTGTACTTAATAAATAACTTATTTAGACCTATAATCCCCTTCATCCCAAAAGTGGTTCAAATCTCTTGCTTTGAATTCGAAGAAATATAACACACAAGCATACACACATACATACACATGTATATTTGTGCACATACACATATATACACAAATAGAATTTGTATAAGAGTATTAAGCTAATATATAGTATTATTATATGAATAACACTGGGGGTCAACACAAGTCTTGTTTCCCTTATTTTTATTTCTGTTATTAGGTATTTCTATGGCCCTCATTATGAAAAATATACTAGAAGAGTGCTAATGGCTTCACTTTTTGAAATATACAGTTTTATTATTTTGACAAAATAATACAGAAAAGGAATACATTATGTAAACAAAATTTCTATTAAATACAATGAAATGATCTTTTATAAGATTTCCTTGAATGAACGACTTTAGGTAGATCTCGTTGCAAACTCCCGCATTAGTCTGCCATCATATGTGAGTCCCACCGCCTCTGATAACGCTCTTCCATTGTCCGAAAATCCTGATGGAATCTTTCACCCTGCTCTTCACTGAAATCACCCAGATTTTGTGGAAATCGGTCTAAATGCGAGTGCAGGAAGTGGATTTTTATGCTCATGTTGAACCCGAGCTCTTTCAAGTTCGATAAAATGGACTCAACAACTCCAGTGGTCCCAGATTCTATTTGCCTAGGAAATTACTCATAACCAAAACAAAGGAATTCCAAGCTTTGATTCGACTTCAGTCATTGATTTGACAAAATTAGAATCTTTCAGAGTTGCCTAATCTGTGGCCCATCAAAATACCAGTTTTTCAATTTTTCTATACTTAACCCCCTGAAACGCGTGAAAGAAATTAAAAACATTCGCCCTTTTAAAGTGCCTTCAGAAACTTTTTCATTATGCCGAGTTTAATATGAAGTGATGGAATATGAGCTGTCTCGGCTAACCAAGGTGTGTTTATCACTTTTTTGGTACCAACTTTTAGCTTTCCCGTACTGGCCAGTCTTTTGTGACCAATGGTGTTGTTTATCAAGGCTGTCCCAGAGAAAATGAAACGGGGAACTTCCTGTACCCCCCTTGTTGCCCCAAAAAGAAAGTTAACCTTTTTTAGATCAACACAATGAACCATTTGTGATCTTGATATTAATTTTTCCATAACCTTGCAATATTTGCTATTCTTTTTTTAAAGTCACCGAATGTGCGATAGGTATAGACCCTACTTATTACTGTTATTAAAAAAAACACATTTTAAAACTTTTTTTTTGTGCTACCTATGAAAAGCCCCAGTCACAGGTTGGTACTTTTTAATCCCATCTGTTGCAACAAACCACCAACACGTTAAAAAAAAATAAATTTTTCTTGAGAAAAAAATGGTAACAAATTTTTTTTCGGGGAGATAAAAAGTAATGTTTGTTTCCGGGTAAAAAAATTTTTCCTTTTTAAAAAGAGATGCTAATTTTTTGAGAAGCTTTTCGGTAAGTTCAGATCTCTTTTCTAAGTCATTTAGTTCTTCTGATTAGATGGTTGAGGTTCTTTTTGGTAAATTTGTAGTCTGAATCAAATTTTCACTTGATACATTTTGTTCGGGATCACAGGGGTTTGGGTCATTAGAAGAAGATGTGCTGGGTTGTACCCCCGTGATTTTAATTAGGTCGGGGGCAAAAAGACGCAAAATAGCAACGTCATGGTGGTTTTGAGGGTTTTCGCCAAATCATGGGTGTTTCGAAAATTACTGCATCTCTTTTTCCCCTGGGCCATAATCGTAGACATACCCACATTTCTGGCATACAATATGAGGAATCCACGGCTTGTCCCGATTACAAATTTTATTTTAAAGTATTATGATACCAGTTTTTTTCAAAAATCAATATAGGTTTTCGATATTTTGCAACTACATATTCAATACAAATATAGCAAAAACAATCGGGATTAAGCACACAACATCTTCTTGACGAAGCCATGTCTAAAAAAAGTAACAAAATATATTTCAGTGTCCAATAAAAAACGCAAATCTAAATAAAAGTAGTAAATGAGGGTAGTTAACTGTAACTCAAAAACAAAAGCTGTTAGAGAAAAATTGTTGCCATATTTAAAAAATACGCAACAATTTGAGATAGAAACAAAAAATAATAATAATAATAACAGGAAACAAAAAAAAATTCTTTTTTTTTTTGTTGACCAGTGTAATAATAGCCAGAGTTTATCTCACGGAAGCCTTTCATTCTTATAACCTTACAAATAATCAAAAAGATCTCAAAATGGATGATATATCTCAAAAATATTCAAAAATTACGTATTAAATTCAACCAGCGTCGGTTATGCACATTACGCAATTTTTTTCTCCGACCAAACAAAAACATATTTAAAATAATTACAAATGATAGCAACTTAATCAATTTAACTTTAATAATAGATGATTATATACGAGAAAATAAATTAAGTAATCCAATAAATTATAGTGACATGAATTACTGAAAGAGAGAGAATTAAAAAGCAGACGATAATATCATGAAGGAGGATTTTCAACTTAAACAATATCAATAATTATTATATAATTTAAAAGTCAATTAAAAATTAATTCAAAATAGAAGAGAAATTTAAATAGAACTAAATATATGCAACAATTGTTAAATACTATGAAAACATTTTGGAAGTTTATATGAATAAGTATATGTTCTCCTATATATATATATATAATTTTATTTCGACAGCAACTTTATGCTAAAGAATAGAAGCTTTATCTCAGAACAAAACTGTAATAATGATCCAATTATAGCTCATCATTTTATAAAAAGAGAGGAGGATATTTTAATGAACCTTGATTAACGCTACCTTTTTTCTTCAAACTTCTTATATCTATGTTTTTTTCAATTAAATAGAACATGAATTCGTTTTCATTATCAGGTGTCAAAAATAGACATTTAGCGGTTAAATGAGCTGCTTGGGTGAAGGTCTATCTAAGAATAGTATTTAGAGCATAAAAGTGCAAAAAAACCATTCTTGCACGGCAAAAGTTACTCATTCTTGACAGAAAAAGAGACAAATAAAATTGAAACATTCACAACGTTTCCAAATTGTTTTCAGTCCAGGGCATTGAATCCGTGATTATTGTTTCTATATAAATGATATACCTTCAATACAAACACTCGGCATTGATATTAAAGACGAGGAAAAGTTGGTACGAGTTATTTTCTAAAAAAGTAGGAAAACATACGACATTTAAATAAATATTTCATGGATATGTCAAATGGTCTTTCGATTGGGATTTTTTAAATTTATTTAAATGTATGTTTTTAATATTTCTTATGGAAATCACACAATAATTGATATTTTTTAAAGAGAGTAGTTTGTTATATTTCTGTTTTTGCTTATGGTAACTAGTGTTATTGAATTTTTACGAATACTTAAGTTGAATTAATTATAAACATCCAAAAATATTACAACTACAAATATTACAAATAAAATTACAATTGTTATAGCTCTCCTTTTGTATTTTATCTGTTAGAATAAGTCTGAAAATATAATGAAAGCTCAATATTACTTTTTACTTATAGATTGCCTGCATCTAGGTTTCGTAATATAAAATTTTAAAAGATAAGCATTAAGAGAGAATTCCCAGTTTTTAAATATGTGAGTTAGAATGTAAATATAAAAATACAAAATCCTTATTCATGTCATTAGTACTTTAAAAATAATTCTTGACTTTTAAATGCATTTTTAAAGAAATAGTTATTAATGTAAATATAACTGATTTTGTTTTGGCAATTATAAACTATAAACTAATTTTTTAACTTTAAAAATTTGCAAGTAAAAGGGATTTAAAATTACTGCTTTGCTTCTTTATTAAATAGGAATTAGAAACTATTTTTTAAAAAACGTGTTGCTACCTCAATTTTTTTAAAATATGTTTTTTTTATGGATCTTCCAAAAAAAAGTTCTTCAGTTTGTGACGAGTTTTATAAGTAATATTATGGGTAAGTGTATCTTTGAAAAAATGTCACAATACAATTTTTTTTAAGAAAATCCAATCTCAGTTCTTGAAATTTAAAAAATATATGTAAATAACTTTTTTAAGTGATTTATTACAGATTTTAAAAGTTAATCACTGAAGTTATAAGTAATGTATAAAAATAAGTAACCTGTATGGAATTTAAGTAAGCTAAACATTTAGTCAAGGATATATTTTTAAGAATTTAAAAAAAGAACTGGATGAATATTATTCTTTGAAAAGTCGTATTGATAGGATTTTTTTAGTATGGCTTACACTAAGGCATATTCTCTTTTCATATACTATTTCTTCGTGTGTTGTAGTTATTATTTTATAATGTCAATTGTTTTATCATTTTTATCTTGTAGACCAAAAGAATTACTTCAGGTCATCAATAAAATAAGATGTCAGTCGTATAAAAAACATAAGGCAGGATGACGCACAAAAGTATTCCTGAAGTTCTTAAAGCTGAAATTATTTTGAAATCTGTGGTTCAAATCTAAGCCTAAGATGTCGCAAGAGAATATTTTAATCTGTTTCCAAATACATCGAATCATGGTAAGTGACACAGGTGGCCAAATAGGCGAGCCGATTTCCGTTCTTCAAGCCCTCTGAAGGTCATAGAAAATTATACTTTTGAAAGAAAAGGAACAGTAATACCTGAACTGAGCACTGTCATTTAATGAATCTTGCGGTTTTTCTGTGGGAATTTATGAAATGGTACTATCTTTAAAGAATGTATAGATAATTGGTGAATTTTTTTATAATTCATTCCATAATTTTTAATGTAAAAAAATTTAAAAGAAAAAAATAATTATACTTTATTTTTATGCATAGATTTTTAAACTAAAGAGTAGCGATGCATCGGGTTGATGCATGAATGAATACTATAAATATGCAATCGAAAGAAAATTACAGGATTAATAAAACAGTATATTATTATTGGATCAACTTTAATTCCGAAAGTTCCCTATTCTATTTTAAATAGCAATTACAACACAAGCCAATTATAGCATTGCGTGCATGAAATGTTCGGTTATTAGTTTTTTCCTCTGTTTTTATGTAGATGTATTACTCAGAATAACTTAAACGTAATGGAAAGTTAAGGATTTTCTTTTCTTTTTTTCTTTTTCTTTTTCTTTTTCTTTTTTTTTTTTGGACTTTATTTTGAATCTAATGAAACATTTTGATGTCTTAGGATTGCTTGGACAATTTGAAAGAATGATGAACTCTGAGGAAAATTTAATTCACATGTGAAATGAAAACATGTTCGCATTCCTCAAACAGAAAATTTCTAAATGCTCCAACAAGAATTCGATAAAAGCCATTTCTATAAATGATCTTGACATGACTAAGAAATCCAATTAATTGTTTCGTATTGTAAAACATTTAGTTCTATTTAAATTTCCTTTTTTTATTTCGAGCAAATTTTTAGTTGATTATTTAAATTTTACAGTGTTATAGATACTGCTAGGTTGAAAGTTCACTTCCATATTATTATCGTCTGCTTTAATTCAAAAATTCATGTAACTCTAATTAATCTGATATTGTTTAGTTTATTTATTGATATATAATCGTCTGCTGTTAAAGTTACGTTGCTTAAGTTGGCATCTTTTGTAATTATTCTAAATTCATGTTAGTTCAGGTAGAGAAAAGAATTATACTGCATAATCAACGCTGTGATTAAACTTAAATTTTATTACATTTTTATATAATTCCGTGATATTATCATTCATCTCGAGATCTTTTTGATCATTTGAGATTACGTATATGTACAAAAGGCTTAATAAACTTTGCGAAAGGTGGAAATAAACTGGTTACTTATCCCAATCCAATTTTTAAGAAGATGGAAAACTTAATAGATCGAATATTACACAGGTACAAATTATTTTTGTTTCAATTCAAGTTATAGTCCACAAAACTAAATTTGTATAAGGAAGTAAGAAAAGGTGCGTCAAAAAGTTAATAATCAAAATCATGCCACCAAATGAAAAGAAACAAAAATTCATTCAGATAATTGTTATGTTGTTGCTACCAATGTCACCTGATCCGCTTAGGCCAGATCGAGGCCCTCGAAATTCATCATGGCAAAGGGCTAAGTGACGCCTGTCGTTAGCCAACTTTGAGCACCATACAGGTGAAGTACGTTTTCTCATTCCACCCCAATTTAGGGGGAGAACACTTTGGGGGTGGTAGGGCCCCCCACCCTCTTCCCCTTACCAACCACACGAGTACTTGGACTGACGGCTATTTAAAACCTCCACCGCGCATGCACTATACATTTACAAACATCCTTTTCTTTCCGGGTTCGAACCGTCCCTCGGGAGCGTCAGCGTTGCTAACCATCCCCCGGGTGGGCGAATTCAGTAATTGAATCATTTATACACTCCCTCCTTGACTTACGACCTATGCGACTTACGACCATCTACATTTACACAACTACTACAAATAAAAAACAAAACTCATATTCTGGTCATATCAAAGCTTAAGAGAGTCATATTCATACATCTAATTCAGATCCTACAAGGAAAAAATAAAGCACTTAAAAAAAAGCAGAAAAAAATCTAAGGCAGAAACTTTTTTGGTTACATCTAACGCCTTTTAATTCAAACTTGATTTATGGTTCGGGGGCTCAACAATAGGCCACAGATCAAAAGGGTTTTTTTTTTAGTGTCTTTTGGGGATTTTACGTCTTAGAAAGAGGCCATAAAAAGGTTCTGCATGAGTTAGAACTATTAAGGGACTTTTACCATAGGATTTTCAAAATCATTTTTATATCTGATATCGTCACGAGTATTTTTATATACACTGTATACAAGTTTAAAACAAATGCCGTAATTGATATTTGATGCAATATTCGTAATATGATATTTACTTACTAAAGATAACGAGATATAAGAATAAGGAACAATTTTACAGATAGGATGAGACTATTTGTAAGATTGCATGTATTTATCTAAAGTTGAATAAAATCGCCTTTAGTTGAGTTCCGATAATGTATTATTTTACAAACTGTGTGTTTATTTATTATATTTATATAATTATGTTTCAGTTTAAAAATTCTTCAATGTTTCTCAATTTTAAAGGAAATAGAAACCAGCCAATTAACGATTTTATATCACATTTTTTTTAAAAAATTCGAAGTATATCTTGAATATTAGTAATACATAATAGTTACTTATAAGGAACTGTTAATGAGAGAGAGACAGACAAATGAATAATATTTTATTTAAGAATCATTAATTCATCGAGATAAAAAAAATTTAATTATGAAAATGAAGGAAAATTATATATCCTACGAAGTTTGAATGTGAGATTCATTCTTCTTTTATACACTCATGGACAAAAAAATTAGCGCACCAAGAAGGAGTCTTCAAAATGAAACGAAGTTTTACATACGTAATGACTACTTTGATATAAGTAAATGATTAGAAAATCAAAGAAAAAGGATCATTTATTTCACAGAAAAAGGCAAAAGAACGGAGGATTTAATACCCTGTTGAATCCCCTCTAGCGCAAATGCACGATGCAATACGATCGATCATTGAGGCATACAAGTTCTGTATGATGTCGAGACATTTCGTTCCATATTTGCTGTAACCTTGCATCTAGTTCGTTAAAACTCATGGCATGCCCAACTCGCCATCCCAAATGATCCCAGATATGCTCGATTGGAGACAAATCTGGGAATCAGGCAGGCCAAGGAAGGGTAGTAACAGTGCGAAGACATTCTTTTGACACCCTTGTCGTGCGAGGCCGAGCATTGTCTTGTTGAAAATTGGCTCCTGGGAGCCGTTGCATGAGTGGCAACACATGTGGTTGCAGGATGTCATGGACATACCACTGGGCTGTCATGGTGTCACGGATCAATACTAGGGGTGACCGTGTGTTGCAGCCAATGGCACTCCATACCATCACATCATCTGTGGGAGCGGTGTGTCGTTGTAAAGCAAAGGCAGGATTGAGGCGTTCACTACAGAGTCTCCACACACGAACACGATAACACGATTGTCATCACTGCTGAAATTAAATCTGGATTCGTCGCTAAAGATGACCTGCTCCCATTCCGCTGCAGTCCAGTTTCCTCGTGCATGGCACCACTCCAAACGGAGGCGTCGATGGGTGGGCGTCAAGGGCAGCACACGTAATGGGCGCCACGATCCCAAATGTCCTTCAGCCAGGCACCTTCGTATGGTTCGAGAAGACACAGGGGCTCCTAATGAAGGTGCTACCTGTACCTGGAAGGCGGTTGATGAAGCAGTTGGCTGTACGCGTGCATTTCTTACGATGTGACGGTCTTCTCGACAACTGGTCTGTCGAGAGCGTCCTGAGCCTAGTCTTCGCGTAAATAACATTTCTCGGATCCACTGGTCCCAGCACCTCCTCACAACACAATCAGAGCGGCCTAATTGACGAGCTACTCTCCTAGTTGACCACCCAGCATACATCATGCCGATGATTCTCCCCTTATCCAACTGCGACAGCTGCTCATATTGTCTTCGAAAACGGTGTAATGGCATGTCTGCCCCAACTCTTCCTTTGTGAATGATTCAGCACACTCAAACAAGCTTTGGTTACCTGTTTTATACTCCACGGAGAACGACGTTAAACGCCCTCTACCGCTATACGTAATGCGCAATCACGTTGCATTTCTAATCATTTGCATATCTCCCCGACATGTATCTTCATGCCAAGTTTCGTTACAATCCCGCAATTATTTCTTGGTGCGCTAGTTTTTTTGTCCATGAGTGTATTTAGTATTTGTGAGGGATTTTATTCTGCTTAATTGATTCTCCTTCAAATTATCTCACGTTCATTTCCCAAAACATGCAAAAACTAAATAAAATTCTTTTTATTCCAGTGTATTATATATGACCATTTTTTAATGCACTCAAGATGAGAGTTTGATGACGCAAGCTGCACTGTTCCTAAAGAGGAAAAGCTGTCAATCCCCATTGCAGGTATTGCCCAAAGTGAGACAATTTAAATTTAACATATTTTCCAGCATCATGAATTTCAGTTTCAATTCGTATTTCTTATTTTTTTCCTGTTAAATTAAATTAAATTGTTCGCTTAGAGTGATGACTGAAAAAAAGGTCTGAACTTGAAGGTTTTCCCTTTCAATTTTTACTAAAATCGATAGACTCGACTTTTATAAGAAGTTAGAGTCCGGAGAAATTCATTTAGTCCAATTATGAGAGCTATTCTAGTTTTTATTTTGAGCTGTGGGAGCTCAAATTTCATATGAATTGATATTGTCAAAGCCTTATAAAAATTTCTGTTGCAACCATTGTTCGATAATTTTGAAACTTCTATTTCTTTTGTTTTCGTTCAAAAAAATCTCGTTTGCAAGTGTATTATATGGCAGAAAGCTAAAACTTTTTGATGTGGATAGCTGAAATGAGTTTTAGGCAGTATATTTCATTTTCGAAACTATTTATCTCAGAATGCAAACTCAACTCACAGAGATTAATTGTTTCTTTTCAGATGAAAAAAATATTAATGAGAATTTTTTTTACTTGTATGCTGAAAAAGAAGGAAAGAAAAATTTTGTACTATTACAATTCCTTTTTCCTAAAACGTGTGTAAAATGGGATACAAAAAGCTATATAAATACACAAAAAGTACATTAAATGAATTTTTCCAAACATAAAAGTTGGAAAGAAACCTGTGGGTTTATTTAAAGGAAATATAAATTATTATCATTTTTTTCATTCGTAAAGAGTTTTTGAAGTATTGAACAGGACATATTCATTAATAGAAAAAATGGACAATTTTACATTCAATTCGAATTTATTCTGCGCCCCTATTACACTGTTTTGTTAATTACATCTTTTAAAATATTTTATGGAAGAGCACTAGAAAGAATATATACATAATGCTATGGCTCATTCCTGGACATTATATATTATGTTTCAGAGATGGGAACCTTTTTAATATTACTTTGAGTAAAAAGTATTCCGCCAAAAACAAAAACAAAAAAAGTGTGTGTGTACTTATGTACGCACGTAAGAAGTTATTTTTGGGGTAACAAGTTTAAAAAATCTTTCTAAAATTTTGAGCAGGGCAAGCTGGCCCAAAGGCGAAAGGCGGTCAAGCAGAGTTGAACGATACTAATCTTCGGTCAATCGGACCAGCCAAACCTGAGATAATCACGATTTAAATAAATTTAAACACCCCGCACCGGGACAATAGGACCAAATATGGGGGTCGAAAGCGAATGATTGCCCGTTTTTGCATATTTCTAGACAAAGCATTCTATCCAATCCTACGGAACGCAAAGCATAAGATCTCTGACAGGGTGATAGCAGTGGAGAGCATTCCCGGCCGCAATCAAAGGGTCTCCGGTTCAAACCCGGGTGTCCCTTTCTTCAGAGAAGAGAAATATTTTTCTGAGAATTTTGAAGGCAGGAATGAGATTTGTCCCGTTCTGTATATTTCTAGACAAAGGATTTTCGCATACGTGACGGTGTGAGCGCGCATTGTAAAAATTTACCCTCATCCTATTTCTCTAACGCCCCAAAAGAAGTATAACTTCAAAAAAAAAAAACAATCTTGTGTGTTAGAATGATAAATGCATACAAAATCAGCAAAGCTATGAGTATAGTAATCTCCATTCAAATACACAATAGTTTGCCAGCGTTTTGGCAACTTTTCAATCCCTTCTGCCAAAAATTTGGCGTGTACAAGTCCAGAAAGCGATCGATCTCATTTATGACCTCGCCATTGGAATGGAAGATTGTGCCATCAAGATACAGCTAAAGATGGGAAAACAGATAGTAATCCGAAGACACCATGTCTGGACTCCATGGTATCCAGCCGAACATCTCACTAACATATGGGGCCGGACGTTATCTTGATGAAAGAAAACCATCTCTTCCCTTTTATTATTTACTTTTTTTTTTTGAAGTTATACTTCTTTTGGGGCGTTAGAGAAATAGGATGAGGGTAAATTTTTACAATGCGCGCACACCGTCACGGATGTGACGCAAAACCGTTACGGATGTGACGCACACCGTCAAGGATGCGAAAATCCTTTGTCTAGAAATATACAGAACGGAGACAAACCATTACCGCCTTCGAAATTCTCAGAAAAATATTTCTCTTCATTTCCCTGAAGAAGAGAGCATCGGGTTTTGATCCGGGGACCTCTCGATCTGCAGTCGAATGCTGTACCACTGAGCTATGCCCCCCGGGTCAGCGAACCTTTGTTTTTCTTCCGTAGGAATGGGTACGAAAATGCTTTGTCTAGAAATATGCAGAACGGACAGATCATTCACCTTCGACCCTTCCCATATTATTGGTCCTATTGTCCCTGTGCGGGGTGTTTAAATTTATTTAAATCGTGATTATCAGGTTTTGGGCCCGGTCCGATTGACTGAAGGTTAGTATCGTTCAACTCTGTTTGTGCCCACCTTTCGTCCTTGGCCCAGCTTCCCTGCAAAAATTTAGAAAGATTTTAATTTGTTACGCCAAAAAGTAAAACTTCTTACGTGCGTACATAAGTACATACGCACTTTTTTTTTTTCTTTGATTTTTAACGAATGCTATTGCTAACTTTAATTAGCATAGTGCTGTATATTGTACTGTTGATAGTCTGCCCGCTCTTTTCAGGCACTCCTCTCAGATAATTCCACGACAACCCCACCAGATAAGTGGAAGCACCTCCTTGTTAGTTAGAGGGGTCTGACCACCCTCCCCCTTTTCGGCTTGTATTATTGAAGTACAAACCCCAATTCTGTCCAGAATGTTCCCTTTCCTTTGATCTTTGAGCAGAGCAAAACAGGCCACTTTTCTCTTGCTCCTGGCTTCAGTGGTCAATTCTGAGGAACCCAGCAGTTAAACTTTAATGTTAGATTTATATGTTTGAGAGTATTAACTATTACTTTTTGGCAAACTTCAAGCTCTAATGCAATCGTTCATGTTGAAAGGTTTCTGTTTTGATCAATGATTTGTGTGTGTGTGTTTTAACTTGTCTCAATCAACCTCAATAGAACGGCCGGAACGTGGTTCATCATCAATGTCGAAATTCCCAGCTTTAAACTTTTGAAACCAAACTTTTACCGTATCCCTTTAAGACCCAACCCGCACGATCATGCGGGTTAGATATTCTTATACGTTTTTACTTCTGGAAATAATCGTATGTAAGAAAAAACGAGAATCTAACGATTGAGCCAGTTTGCAGAAAGT
The DNA here is from genome assembly GCA_019973955.1 of Trichonephila inaurata madagascariensis. Taxonomy (NCBI): domain Eukaryota; kingdom Metazoa; phylum Arthropoda; class Arachnida; order Araneae; family Nephilidae; genus Trichonephila; species Trichonephila inaurata. Next base: position 126,536 of record BMAV01000911.1, on the reverse strand, counting down.
GTGAAGTGTTACTTTTTTATCAACTGATGATAGTTGTGGTCCATGTTTTACTTTCAGCTGGCAAATCTAGCTTGGTTTTCAAATGCCACGAAAACACGCCTTCTTTTTATCTGTCGCAAAAAGGTAATTACTAATATATTTCTAATGGCTTAGATACACATTTTCTGTATTAATGTTTAAATAATTGTAAAATAGAAAAAATATTAATTATACTCTATTAATGTTGCTTCTAGGACTCGGGATTTCGTTACCCGAACGATTGGGCGGGTTATGCGTTACTTGAGTCACTGCAGCTGTAAAGGTAAGTACTCACCATGCAAATTTTCTTTTCTGTTTCAATAATTTTGATGAAAGCCTAAATAAAAATGAAATATATATAGTTATATAATTTATACCAAATTTCTTTAGGGGTCGCCATAAATGAGTTCTTTCTTTCTTTCTTTCTCTCTTTTTTGCAATTAATTTTCTTTTTCATACATTTGTTGAGGAGTATGGCATTTTTATTCTCTCCACAGATGTCTGCATCCATATCTCCCCTCAAAAAAACTGGGTTTTCCAATGGGAGTTAGTATGGTGTGGTTTCAAAATATTTTTTTTAAATAATAAAACTTTTTGATACATTTTACTATTTTTCATAGAATACTGTGGTAACGTTTAACTAAAATTTTTTGCAAGTGTCTAAAAGGAGAAAAATTCTTACAGAAGAAGAAATTTTGCAATTGATGAATAAATCAAATTGAACTTAGATCAGAAATTAATGATCTCTCGGATGATGACAATGCTGCGAACAAAACATATGAATCGCTTATACTGGAAGGAGAATCAAGTTCAGATGAGAGCGATGAAGAAACACATGGGAATGTGTGTTAAATGAAAAGACAATTTTGTATCATTCTTTATCATAAAAGTCTCTTGAACACATTCATTACATTCATTTAGCTGTTGCAAATTCTTGGTTTCTGTGCAAACAAGATGCAATATAAATAAAACTCCTCTGAAAATCAAAATGGATCACTTAAAATTTAAGTTAGAGATAATTAAAATGTTATCAGCCTCTCCACCTACTAACAAAAGTATTTTAACTGATGATGAAGATAACATTGTTGTTATTCCACTCGCAAAAAGATGGAAGCGTTATACTCCACCTGCTATACATGTTATGGCTTTTATCCTGGCCATTCCAGGATAAAAGTCTTAACATGTATAACCCTTTTCGATGTGTTGATGACATTCCAAGGCCTCGTAAGTGCAGATTGGAAAAACTACGAAAGCAATTCGAAAACATGCTGTCAAAAATACAATGGCTGTTTATACTTCTCAAAAACAAAAGAAAATATTTTTACAGTAAATAAATAATAATTAATAAAAGAGTTAATTATACATCAATAATTTCCTTATTTGTAACAATTTTAGTTGAATTAAGATTGTTTCTTCTATCAACTTTGAGCTAAAAATGTATGACTCGTAAAATTTATACGTGACCTGTTTAAAGATAACGCCCAACCCACAGATCGGCAAATACCGTCTACGTTGGGGGGGTAATTTTTTTTTTTTTCATGTCTTTGGGGTCCATATAGTATTAATAACAGTAGAATTTAATATTTAAATATAAAAATAATTCGGATCTTAAAGGTTTATCATAAGAAAAACAGTATTGAAACGTAAACTTTTACACATTTTTTTTGGCATTGAGTTGCACTGAGTTTATTTCGGAACTCATAGTACATAAGCGTTCTGATATGTTGAAGTGAGTTGAAGCTACATTTTAAACACTTTTTTGGTGCAAAATATAATAAATTTTTGACAAACAAATTACACATCCTTGTCCAGATTTAAAATGCAAAAACTCTCCTGGAGAAAGTTTAACTACCGCAGGAATGGCCAATGTTTGCGAGGAGGTATCTCCCCTTGGACGAAAACTTTTTACTCAACCCGATATTAGGGGTCATATTTTAATTAGGTAGTAATAAAGACGCCTGACTAGAGTTTAGCATTATGCATTTAAATTTAAATACAAATTTTGTATTAAATACCACTTCAGATAAAAGAAAAATATTACTGTCATAAGTATAGAAATTAAATTTATTACATTACAAGGAAAAATTAGAATTTTTAAATTATAAAAATTGAAAAGTTAGAATATTAAATCATAAAAATTTAACATAGCAAGAATATAAAAATAAGTTTACAATCCAATCGAAAAATTAAATTAGTGGAGCATTTGAATTTTTTTTTTACTTGTGTTGAAAAGTTATTGAATATTTGGATTAAGTTTCGTAACACGTCACCTTCACTTATCCTCTAAATGAGCATCTGTAATCTGTCTTCTTAAACTAGTTTTAATTTTTATCATAAGAAAAAAATTTTTGACTCGCATCAGTACTTCTAAAGCAGGAAAGTTAGCGGCATGAATGCTTTCGTAGACAGGAATATTCGAAAATATTTTTGCAAGTTTCTATACAAATACTAAATTGTTTTTTTTTTTTTTGTCATGATATCGCACAAAAAAGGCAATGTTTCTGCAAAATGCTGAGTTTCATAAATCATGGGAGGAGGTGGGAGGGGGTGTTCTCGATAAAAGTTTTAAATTTGTTGTCGAAGAGTAAATTTTATTAAAACTTATCCTGTGAAAGCCAGAGAGCCTTTCAACACTGTAGTTTCCTCATCTAAAGTTAATATCTGCCAAAATTTTCGATGACACATTTCATTTGCTAGAAAATAGTTTGCAGTCACAATGGTTTTATTCAGAGCGTCTTGCATAAGAGTAGGCTTTGAGAAGAGATTCTGTTGACGCAAAATACAATGAAATGATATCAAATTTTTCAAATTTTTAAGCGATCCTTTTTAAAAAATCAACGAATATCTTCCTTTTGCCTCTCATGAAAGTTGTGCCATCGGTACAAACTCATTTCCATCGGTGCTCTTTCTTCTAAAGCTACCGAAAAATAAAAGTCTTCATTTTGCATTGTTTTACAAAGTTGCTCAAATACATTTTGAGCTAATTCGTACTGTCAATCTATTTTAATTTTTGAAAGCGCCAATTATTTGTATTTATCAGCATTTTTATGCCTCTGACATACCTACTGCTTTAATAAACAATCCCCGGCGTATATATACGTCTCGCTCAACCAGTGTGTTAAATATCCCGAACGTATATATACGTCTTTCCGAAATTCGATTCTTTTCTCCGTGCTGCTATCATTAAAACTATTCCGAAGAATTTGAAATTCAATAAAATGACTTTGACCGTGCTTGCGAAGGATTTACTCATTTCAGAGAAAAATGTGCTTATTTATGCCTTTTCTTCCTCCTCCCCCCCTTCCTAATATACGCATACGCGCGCCTATGTGAAAATGGTGGCACTGGAGAGTGAATAGCATAACTTTTAATCGATATATTAAAGGGTTAATTCTACAACATTAAGTGGTTTGCCTCTTTAGTCAAGTATGTTAACACCAACTGTGTGAGTGCAGTGATATTTTTTAAATTTTTTTTACAAAATCACTAAAAGACGCCCATTGATGATGTTTTTCATTTTTCAGTTCCTGAAGTACAACTGTTCGAGATGCATCTTCTAAATTGGTGAATTTATGCTCTTTTTATATCAAAACATATTTATTTGCATCCACTTTTTTAAAGTCGTTTCGCACAACCGCGCCATTTTATCTTTCACAAGAAAAAATTCGAACTTCCATTCTACATTAAATGATCCACTTTCTTCGTTTAATTTTCTTTTATTGCAATTTAACGAGATGAATAAAAAATAGTTAAACATCTTAAGAAAGTGTAGACTTGCTAAAAAAATACAATAACATCATGTTTTAGATTAAAACCATAGAATAAGTATTGTTATGACACGGAGTTTTTGCTTTTGTTTTTCAAACATTCGGCATATTATCACATCACAGCTCAAACACTCAGATATTAATGAGGCTATTTACGGGAATATGGAAATATAATGATACCCCTACATTTTACAGATAAGTAGCACCGAAGTCTTTCATTTAAACCGTACTTAAAGCAGCTTTGTTTTAGCAAAAGGAACTTTTCCCGATCTTAGAATTTCAAAACATAACTTATAAATTGAGTGACAGATTTCAAATTCAGATGAATGCAAGTAATAAGGAAAGACAAACAGGAAATATTAAAAGGAGCATGAATGGCAACATGTGTAACTATAACAAAGCATGATTATTAGCGACAAACGACAAGTTGTTGTGCTAATCCCAGATGAATCCAAAAAATTTCAAGAAAGTCCAAAAACAGAAGAGTCAAAAAATCCAAACAAGTCAAGATGTGGGTAGCAGAGACCAGCTCGGAATAACACAATGGCACTCCGGAAATATCTTTTGACCCTGGCGGAAAGTGAGAGCTTGTGACGGATCTATACGCGTTTTTCCATCTAATCCTCTTGGGGAAAATCTTTGGGCTATCAATTCGCGTTATTCACAACCAACCCTTCGAAAGAAGAGAATCATGATATGTAAATAAACTTACTATAAATAGGCGAGGTTTTCTAGTTTGAAAGAGGGAAGAAGAGAGGATAAACCAGAAATCAGGTGATATTGTTAATGACAGGTATTATTATTGAATTATTGTTAATAAATACTTATTAGGCGAAAGATTTAAAGTGACGATTGATCCCTGAGATTAGATTGATATTATATTAAATCGGATAATACTTTAGATCCGAAATAAAGTAAGGATGGAGACTGATAGTCTCCTAATCTTTCGTGTATTTCGGCGTTGTTCCACTTTCGCAGTTAGAGACGAGACATTCTCTTACTGTTATTAATTGAATTTGTGTCGTTATATTGTGTGATCAATAAATAGATTAATTGGATCATGGCTAGTGTTTCTTACTTACCAGGTTAGATTGCTACTGAAAGTATAATATTGTGACGGGGCTTTCATCGTGATTTCTATTAATGTCCTCTTGGGGTTTCTTTGGGGCCAAAATGGCAATTCTTTCCAACCAACTCAAGAAGAAGAACGTGGTTATGTAAATTAGGAATAATATATATATTGGAAGTTAGCAGTAGAGCGGAGTCTATGTCCGGGTCTAATGTCTATGTGCAGAAGTGATTGTTAAGTGGGAAATGAAGTCTCTAAGTAGAGAATTAGCTGTAAAGTGATTTAAGATAATGTTAAAGAATCCTAATTCCGTAAAATAGCCTAGCCGTGCCGGTACTGTCGAACCAAAGATAGGTTCGAGGCCATAAGGAATACAGTCGGATTAAAGTCACATCAGAACAGATAAAGAAAGTTGCTGGATTACCTAGGATATAGCGGTAAGCTAGTTTTATATAAGCTATAAGGAAAGGACGTATATTAGTGATAGAGAAATTATCTATAAAGTTAGATTCAGTGGTTAAGTACGCGACTATTTGGTAATACGTGTTGCGTCTTCTCATTCTAGATCAACTTACTTAATTATTATTGTTGTGTATTGTGTTTAAAGCAAGACCTTAATAAACGGTTTTTAAAAAAATGAATGACGGGCCCGTTTTTTTCCCCCACAGAAACAGGTCGCATAGATAATGTAGAAATGAGGTCCCCACGGGTGGGGGCTTCACAATATTAGAATTATAGTGCTTTGATTATTATTAGGAGGAAACTTTTAAAGTGACGATTGTTCACAAAGATTGAATTAAGATTAGATTAAATCGGATAATCAGTTAGATCCTTAATTAAGATAAGGATCAAGTTTATTAGTCTCCCCAAACGCTAGTTTTACCTGTTGTTCCACTTTCACTGTTAACATTGAGACATTCTCTTAATATTATTAGTTTAAATTAGGTCTGTTCTTAGTGTGGAAATAAATAGATAAGTTGAATTGTAAGACAGGTACCCGTGGGGTTTGCCCTACTTCTATATTATCCTCGCGTCCTAGAGATGTGGGAGTGAATGAAGAACCAGACATTGACATAATCTTAATATCTCTTTATTAAGATCTTAACTTAAACAATATACACAATTATAGTATTAATATTCAAACCAAGTGAATCTGAGGTGAAGAGACACACAATATGTATTGCCAGTCAATCTCTGCGCAACTGACCACTATGTCTAACTCTTACCTGACCAATCCTAATCTCAACAAATGCACAGCCTTATAGTTTAATTAAATGTTCTTACCGCTCTTCTTTGCAAGCAGCAATTGCTTTGAATCCTAACTGACGTCGCTTTAACTCGTGTGGAATGGTATCCACTTTCAACTTGAAAGCACTGGCACGATATATTAAATCTTGTATGTGGGATTTCCTCTCGCTTTAGCTGAAAGACTTGTACACATAGACCTCGTATATTCACTTTTTATAGCCACACCGCGTAAGCAAAACTTCTACTATTTATAAGATTCTTAATTTGCATATTTCCCGTTTCACTTCTCGAGTTGATTGGAAAGAATTGCCATTCTGGCCCCAAAGAAACCCAAAAGGAGTTTTAGTGGAAATCGAGATGAGCCCGTCATAGAATCATGTCGTGTGTTTCTTCCCTTCCCCCTACACATCTAGGTGCTCGCAAAAGAGGCACGAGTCTCTTACAAGCTTATATTTGGCCGCTCGCAAAGCGCGAGCTCATATTTCTTAGGCATAAGCCTGAATTAACCTCCTGGATTTCTTCCGAAGCACCAAGGATAGCTAGGAGGAGTTCATTGAGACCAATCTTCTTGAGGGAGGACAATTCGTAAGAGACCCAGTAGATCTCACCCCCTCCACAGCCACCGACCAGATCAAGAAATTGGCTTTTCATTACCATCAATCCTCACGTGGGATGAGACTTGAAATGTACACAATGATTAGTAGAAATCCAATCAAGAAGATTTTAGGAATATCAAGGCTAGTCTGGTCCCACCAGTAGATGTCCAATTGAAAAGATGCTGAACTAAGGCACAGCTGTCAGTTAGAATCTAAACGCCTTGAAATTGAACCTCGGCTTCACATGCGAATTGCAAACCCCTTCAGATAGCAATAAGCTCCAATCTAAAAATAGAACAAAAATTCAGATTTTTTTAATTCTTTTTTACTCCTACCAGTGCCATGGACATAAAGATTGAAAACACACATTCACATTTCGACAAGTCAGCTTACGATTATTAATGTGAAAATGGTTTTTGTGTGATCAGGTAACATGTCCGGTAGTGGTATGCTATCATTTGAAATAAACAATTGGCGATAACTACCAATAATTATTGAAACTTATAAATATTTATACGTTTCTTTATTTAGTTCTATAAATTTTCAAATTTCGTTGCCTAGATAAGTTGTGACGGGTCTTTCCGCGACTTTCAACTACTAATCCTCTAGGGGAATCTTTGGGCTAGCATTCGCGTTTATTTATTTTTATATTCTAATTTCCCTGAGAGGCAAATTAGTTATTGTATATAAAGATAGAGATTAATAATCGTAGGCGAGAAGGACATCTGAACGCAATGTTACTATGATAAGAATTAGAATTACGCATCTTGACTAAAAGACGGATTTTAGCTACTAGACTAAATTAGTGAATCCAGAATTAAAAGGATAGGATTGATTAAAGTTAAACTAATCGGATTTCGTGCGCTTATTCACGTAAGGTAGTTGCTTTCTTTGTATCATTCCTAGGGCTCCCTTTTATAGATTACTTGTTCTGGAATATTATAATTGATAATAATAAGATTTATCATGGAGAGTCTTGGTCATTCATCGTTACCTCCCACAGCTTTAGATAGAGAAGATGATGAGGAAGCGACTTCAGGGGTAAGATCATTACAAAGTGAAAATCAATAAGCATCATCTAGCTTCTAGCTAAACATCTAGCTTCTGTAAAATCTACCCAAATCATTCATGGAGGTTCCATGCTCTAAGTGAATGTTCCATGAATGTGAACAATCCTCTAGAAATTATTCATTTAATTTCTCATTAATATTTATACGAGCTAAATTGAATAATATAGAATATATCATCAAGTCATGGGTGTAACATGGATAATCTCACGAAAACCACATTGTTTTTTGAACCTTGAATATAAATAATACCAAAGAAGAAATAAATTTTTAGGAAATAATTTTACAATAAAGCTATTCAAAAACATCATCTATAGACAGAATCAGTCATAAATTAAGCCAAAAATTAAAGATAAATAGTAAAAATGTGCATTATTTTACCCTTTTTTTCTTTGGTTTGTCAATAACATTCATAAACATAAAGGGAAAACTATTTTTTGTGCATAATAACTACAATTAAGAACTTTTTCTGACTGACTGATGATATTTTCTTGTGATATAAAAGTGATCAGTCATCTTTACTATTTACTGTCTTAAAGTAATTATAATAAGTTTTAAGGAAGTTGCGATAAAATCATGTAACTCTATATGAGACAGCTGAATTGTAAGGCAGATTCTGTTATCTACTATTCAGCTTAAGGTCAATGTCCTCGCTTTTCACTAGTTTCTAATAGTATTTGAAATTTAAGAAAAATGTATCATAAAGGAATTTTCGGCACTTTTTAAATAATTTCAATTTTTAACACAAAAAAATATCGTCAATCAAATACATCAGTTAACATGATAATTTTGGTAAAATGAAATTTTTTCCGTAATATGCAGTTTATTTTTATTTCAGTTTGTAAGAATTCAGAATCGTATTGCTTTGTTCCTTCTTATATTCCATATAACGTAAATAGGAAAAATCAATAGAATGCTTATTTCCATTTGATTCTTATATCCATTCTGCTGATTGTTTAGATACTCTGATAAGTCTGGGTAAAAAAGAGAGAGGTGTAGATTTAAGAATCCTTAAAACTGTTTAATCTAAATTATAAAGTTCCACACTTGCAACTTGTTCTTAGACAGAAAAATAAAATATAGCAATATATTTCTCAACCTCTTAAAAGAACCCCTTTAAAGTCCCTTGCGAAAATATTTCATATTAAAGTAATTTAACATTCTGATGAAGAAGTCGAAATGGGAAACATATTTAACACATGAAAAAAGGGGAAAAATCCAAACAAGTGTTAGTAGCACATTAATAATACTATTCCCTTTCAGAATGTGATGTCAATTTAATAATGGCTGGGTCTTTTATTTGAAAAAATACTTTGAATTCCCCATATTTTTAATACTAGACGAAGACAAACGTAAATACATGTCATATTAGAGCTCTATTTCTGCCTTCATTCACAGAATGCATGCTATAATCAAGTTACAAAAGCCTCACGTTTCATGATTCTCTTAGAAGTAGGGAAACCCTGACCTTTAACCAACATATGGTCTCCAAGGTCTTTAAGCACAGTCTATTAAATGAATTGGAATCGTGGAAGGAATACTTTCATTCTCTTTAATGCGTTCATTTCTTTATTAAAATGATATAATTATCTTTAACTGTAGATATAAAATTTCAAAATGCATAGTAATTATTTACTTTGATGTTGCTTACATCCAAGTTCTGCACAAAATATTTTGCACCCCAACACAATAAAAAAATTAAGATCCAAATATTATTAAAATTAAAGAACTTTTGTGTTGTGTTATAGGTAAAAATTTATTCAAATATAATGTATCCGTCTTTAAATATTTCTGATTAAACTTGAAATTCCTGCTTTAAGAGATTATATATCAAAGAGAGAGATAAACCCTTTTATTATTTTAAAAATCTACTAAAATCACCTTTAAGAAACCAGGACATCATACACATTCAAAAAATCAATTTTAATTTTTGTATTAAAAATGGTGCGTATTTTTTGAATCTAAAAATGTATAACACTTATATGTTCGTTGATAAAATAACCTTAAAATAGGAAAAAAGTAATTGATAAAAATGTAATTAAACGACCACGTCTCCTTTGATACATTTTAAAAGATAGTTCCTTTTCTGTTTAATATACGTAAACCATTAATTTGTTTTTATTAGAAAAGAACGATAATATTTTTTCTCTTTTAATGTCTTTTTGAAAACTAGTTTTGTATGAGAAAAAAGTAAAAAATTTGAGATTTTCAAAACTTTAAAGTTTTGCGGGTTTTTTTTAGAGAAATTATACTATAATTTTATCAAAAAAAATTATTTGAGTATATTTTGTTCATTCTTTCATATATGTATATATATAATGTTTGTAAAATATTTTGCATATCCAAGAAATTTTTTTACAAAAAAGGTACCTAAATGAAAATATATTTGTTCATGTTCAGTTATAACAAAGGAAAAAAAATTAATTTAAAATTTCTATTGTAATTCTAGAGAATGTTTAAAGTATCATTATATGAGGTATATAAAAATAGGCAGGAAAATATTAGTCAATAGTATGATATGTGAAAACATTGCTACTTTTAGTTTTTTCACTTTTTCTTCAAACCATAATTTTTGCTTTTAGGTACTCTTGGAAAAAAAAATATTGCACTATATGGTTCAGAATTTTTTTATACACTCTATACAGGATACCTGTGCATAGAGTGAACAATTTTTTTGTCTAAGTGCTACATATTTTTATGTATGGAAAAAAAAGGGGGGTATTATAACTTTTTTAAAGAAATTATCTTAATATTTTACTAAAAAAATAGTTTACCATATTTTGTGTATTGTTTTATATATGTGCAAAAAATATTTTACATATTTAAGAGACACTTTTTTAAAAAGTAGTACCTAAACATAAGCATGTATTATGAGATCACAAAAATTATGTCAAACTTAAACTAAACAGAAAAAAAAATTTTAACTAAAAAATTATTTTTTGTATTTCAACAGAATGATTAAAGTATCTTTATTAAGATCACACAAAAAAATCTAAATTCTATTGGAAATGTTTAAAGATATACGTCCCATAAACAAAGAGTCTTAATTTTGACATTTTATTCTTTTGAGCATATGTCCTGGTACCACCTTTAAGAAGCATTCTATCAGACGTAAAAATAGCGATGTAAATGCATTTGATTGTTACTAAAAGGATGGTTTGAAGCAATACGATGGCTGTTGGAGAAAGACCTTGTAATTTTGAACCATGGTAAAGTTTTTTTTTTCTTTCTGTAATGGGGCTGCGTATTGGTACTTCTACCTTTGCGGACTTAGTACACTCCCCAGGAGCTGGTATCACTTTTTAGTGCGGCACCATTTAGGCGATACCAACTACCGCAAGTAATTTTGACGCCCAGTTTCTTCTCCAGAAGGAGGCACCTGAGCTCTGCCGATGCGAAATTTGTACTTAGGAATTTAGTTTTGTCGACAGCATCCAAGCCAAACGGACACTCAAGGGATCTTTTTCATGTCATATAATCATACGACATGGCCGCTGTCGATTTTTTGCTTCAGAAAAATCCACCGACTTGGGGCGGGGTCGAGCCCACAACCTTGGATACAGAAGGCCAAAGACAAACCAACTACGCCACCCAGCTGGGAACCATGGTAAAGTGGCGAGGATGGCAAGTGGGCACAAGCAGTTTCCAAACTACCACATTACTCCAAAGTGAGGACTTTGAGCCTCCATAGATTTAGCGTGCATCAACCCCTTTACGCGTCGGATCGTCACTATACCAGGAAGTGTCGTACACAGACTATTTTGCAAAGGAGGGTTACATTTTAGACAAACGTTGATGAAAGTATCGAGTTGTAATCTTTATGCCAAAATTAAGAATATGTTAGTCAATGGGGGTGAGATTTATACCCTCAAATTTCTCACCACAGTAGTGGCGTAACATACAACCCCCATCAGGGGGGGGGCAGGATTCCAGGGAGCCTAATGCCTGACTGACTCCACGTACAAACTCGTTGTAAGATCCGGCTTGGGTCCCAAAACTTTGCAGGGGGATCCTAATATTCTCCGTAACGCCACTGGTACCAGGTCTCGAGGGAAGCAACACTGACCAATAGTTCACGATAAAAAAAGTAGCAAAAAAATAAAATGTAATTTTTTTACTTCAGATTCTTTTTTTCAATTAATTTTTCAATAAATATATATTTTTCCCTATTTATTACAATAATGAAAAGAACTAATATTTCGTAATGACTTAAACCAAAGCTATTTTATTATGACTCATGCGCACAATATGAGAATATTTACGGAAATGAATTGGGAATCAAAAAAGCCATTTCTTTCTCACTATTAAATAACTCTTTCACAAAAGATTATGCAAATGTACCAGAAAGTGAATCTTTGTGATTTAATTTTATTCACAGAAATTTATTTTCCTTTTCATTCTGCGTGCATCGAACACGCTCTGTTTAGGACTCGAGAACCACAAACGCAAGTAAGTGAGCGCTCTCGAATACTTCCAAATGCTTCGAATTGATGTTTTTTCCTTCCTAGAAATCCCACGCAGTCCAAAATGCAACTTCTCACACCCTCCATCCTAGATCGGCGATTATCCATTAAAAAACTCTATGAGGACGACCCAGATCAGACAGCATCGCTTTTCATCCATCCGGAACTCAGCGATGAAGAGGAAGTGACGCAACACAAGAAACTCCGCCTAAGCATGCATTAGAAAGTGACCTCAGAATGTGCTAGAAAGTCAATCCTATCGCCATTTGGCGCCCATTTTTTAATCATATGAAATAGAAGATATGGACTTCCTGTAAATGAAGCGATTATACATGTTCTGATAAACAAGCTAAGGAAGCTTTGGTAATTACGAATATTTTGTCGAATACTGATTAAGGGGATGATTTTGGTATATTTCCTTGATTGTATTAAGTTTCGGAAGTGATGTTTTGATTGTGTGTGTGGTAGTTCCCAAGGAAATGAACCGAGAGATTCAGGCCCGCTTTTCCGCTTAGGCACGCTAGGCATATGCCTAGAGCACAAAAGATTTGGGGGCGCAAAAAATTGGAGGAAGAAAAAAATTAAAATTACAGAGAACGTACGGCCGCCTAGTGTTTATTAAAAACTCAATTTATTCTCTTTCATTTTCATATCTAAATTATCAAATCTTCGTTTCGCTATCGCCCAAATTATTATGTAAATCACTCGACTTTTCTTCCCAAATCATATTTTGTGTGTTTCAAGTATACGGTCACATTAAATTGTTCTCAAAATTCGAAATAAAGTCTTTATAGAAGCATTTCTCAAACTGTGGGGTGCGTCCCCATAGAAGGGCATGATAACCCTACTTGGAGGGGGGGTGAGCATATCGCGAAAAAATTAAAAAGTTGATAATAAGTTCATACAATAATGTATATTCTATACTGTAATTCCCTACAGTTATATTAATTTACTGTACTTATTTACAAAAGGATGGGGGGCTCCGTAATGCCAAAAGGTAAGAAATGAACAAGAGTGACCTAACCACATTACTCTCTTTCCTTACGGCTGTCGGTTGCCAGTCTGGGTGGATAATGGAAGGACTCTCTCCTTTAAGAAGACAAAGAGAGTAAGAGAGTTGAGGGAAAACCTCCCGAACCAAAACTGGCAAGGTAAGAACTGAAGGAGGGGTGCTCTGGAAATAGGGATAGGGTTGCGCAACAATTTGAAGTGCCTAGGGCACCGGGGAGGTTAGAAACGGCCATGGAGAGATTAGAATCTGTATTTTGCTGTTTATGGAAGGTAGAAATCCTTATAGGAGCAATGTGATAATATGATGGTTTATAAAATGTTCATACCTCTTTTGCTGCTTTGGTCTTTCAAAGATCATCATCAAGAAACACAGTCTGTACAAAATTAGAGATTTTTTTAAGTATTTACACAACAAAACCTGGACTTAAGTATACTCAGAATGAATTAGAAGATAAGTCATTTTTCACTATGCCCCGTTCTGCTCAAAATGCTCGATAGAAATCTACTTTATGATGATACTTTTTACCATGTAAAAAAAAAAGATTGTTCATTTCTTATTAATTTTTAACCACGAAAAACATTTTTCACATATCATATTTTATGTTGGTCAGGCATTGCTGGATAAAGCAGACTTTTAACATGAGTGGAGACATTTTTCCTATCAGTTCCTTTAAAGTTTCTGATCAAAATTAAATATTAAAATCCTAAAATTTTAATGTAAATCTAAAAGTACCTATAAATAAAAAAAAGTTAAGCCTCAAATCTAAAAGTATGTAAATAAAAAAGTCAATAAGTAAGATAAGTCACAAATTCATAATAAATTTGATTGAGTAAATTTGAAGTACGAAGGTCATTCATCTTTTATCCATCAAAAAAATTTATATTTTTCTTAAGTTATGAAACAATTTACACCTTAATGTTTATTTTAAATTTGTGTTGGGGAAATCGCTTTTGTCTCATCTCGTATTCTAAAAAGAATTGCATAATTTATTTTAAGAAATATAACCCTGACATTATATGCACAATAAAATAGTTGAGTTAGATATTTTTGCTGCCATAAAAAAATCTTTCCCTCATTCCTCTCATGATCTAAAATATAATACATTTTTCTCAAAGTTAGCAGAGCAACAGTTTGTTTACCGGTGAATCGAAAATTCATCACTCGTTTTCAGCAAATTCCAACATATATGTGCCTATTAGATTCAGTTTAAAATCCCTTCAATTAGATCAGGACAAAAAAAAGCATCAACTTGGGTATCGTATTCTAAAATTTAGAACCATGGTATAAACTATTAATTTGATACTGGAAAAAAATTGGCAAATCAGCCCCTGTGCCTTCTACTTGATTCTCAGAAAAATATTTCTTATCTTTTCGAATATTTTAAAAATTCTATTCCATTTTTGGCATATTGATAGCACAAATCAATTCTAGTAATATCTTTTAGACAGTGGCTTACGCAGACCTCTCTTATAGAGGGTTACATTCTAAAAAACACATAGATGGAAGCGCCGAGATTTAATCTATATGGTAAAAATTAAAAATCTCTTTGTCTAAGGGGGGTGAAACTCTAAGCCCCCCTTCCTCGCGAATGCCACTGATTTTAGAAGCTTCTGGGATATGAAGTTGGGACTCAATGACATTAATGAAATGCAATAAATCTTAAATGTTTAAAAAGGATTCTATATATTCCCTTGAATTTGAATAATAATTCGCTTTTTAAAATGCAGTCTTATTAAATTCGCAAGAAACTACATTATACAAGATATATCACTCGAAATTTTAGTACACAAAAGAGTATTGATAGCACACATAAGGTAAAAAAATATTTGTCATATAGTGTAGGATCACTATTTACTCCTACTAATTTAAAAGGAAATATTTATTCCCCAGAATAATCATTTATTATAAAGAGAAGAAAATGAGAGAAAGGCTGAACAGTATGTCACACAATATCCTCCACATTAAAGAAATCATTAAAGTATCAACTCAAAAGGACGATTGTGAGCTTCATTCAAAAAGCCAGAGTAGAAAAAAAGGGATTTTAACAACATGTGGAACACCTTTGGTTCGAATTTAATCTTATCCTCAAAAGCAAATTTGCAAGACGAGATCTTTTAAAGGGTTCATCTTTTCCTCAGTTATTCCATGCACTTTCAAGGACTAGAAATCGGAAGAACTCAGGTTCAAATGTCTAGTGATAAAATTCTGTGTCCACTATGTCCCAATCATCTCAAGATATACGTCGAGTTCCCGAAAAGCTTTCGATTTCATTTGAATAATAATTGTCAACTCTATTTCAGCAAATGACTTCCTAAGTTCTACGAATGGACCGCAATAGCCGAGAAGTCATGGTCACGAACTCGTGGTTGATGCTGCTCCTATCAAGTCATGTTTCCAATAAAGATTCTTCGTGTAGAGGGGCTAATGCACCTTTCGAAGTTTAGAGAATGGGGGCCAGCTCAGGTGTCATCTTTGTTACTTCTTCGAGATTTTAAGGCTGTTTTCGGCTAATGTTAAAGAATAGGATCCGAATTCAGAATATTTTTTCAGATGTAAAAATACTCACACACACACACAAACATTAATATCATATTCTCTCTTAACTATTCTGTAGAGAATCCCTTATTTTATCACACTACTCACATTTTTATCCGAATTGTGGCACATTTTTTTCTTTTATAAAATGTATATATATATATATATTTCGCATTTTTTCTCCTATACTAAATGAGCTATCCCTTTACATGTTAAAAGGAAAAACAAATTATTTATGAAATATTTTGAAATTTTAAAAACACTATATTATAACCAAATGCATGAGTTACAGTGTCACAATTTTTTATAAAAACTGATCTATTTTTCTGTCCAAAAATGTGCTCGCGTTGAGTTCGCGCTCTAGTGTATATGGCGAAAACAGCCTTAAAATCCTAAGGTCCATCAGCAGTGTGGGGGTGGTTGTTTCTCGGGGGATGTTTTGTAGTTCTAAGCCCTTTTCGGGGGAGCTCGGCCCCTTTAGGCATTCTGCCAATAGGCGCCCGTGTTGCTTCACAGTGCGACGTTAATAAAGAATCAATCATGGCTATTTGAAAGGATTGCAATCTTAGATTCTGAAGACAAAAATGTTTCTTTTGTTATGTTCTGTAATTAACATATTTGGCTGCAAAAGTTCATGAACGTTCTTCCTATTTCAGGCTGTTATTTTTTTTAATTCTTGCTATTTTCTTATAAAAAACTCATGTAAAATATATAGATATAAATATTATATGAATATTGCAGAAGACTGCCTTTTTTTTCCGAAATAATATAACTTAATGTTCTTAAGTTTCTCATTAATTTTTAATCTGATTCTGCTTAACATTTTGCAGCAGATGCTCGCAAAAAAATCGAAAAAAAAAATAGGAAGGGAAAGCGACTCCATTTTTCAAAGCTGCCATCATTCCCAGCCGTGAGTTGCCAGGTGCAACAGGTCAAAACCAAAAACAAAAGGAGGCCCTAAAAGGGAACTAAGCACTGATTTATCTGTATAATAATCTTAAGAATTACTGAAATCCATTAGTTGGGGAAAGTTTAGTTCCGTTGTTACTGCATATCTACAAATTTCGATTTGAGATAAGAATAGAGAATTGTACATCATCGTTATAAATGTATCAATTTATCTACGCTAAATAAGATTCTTATATATATTTCAATTAAAATAAACAAATAAACACAACTTTTAGATAAAACTAAAAAAAAATTGTAATATGGCATACTTTATAAAAGTTTAATATATAAAAAAAAATAATTGACTTTCAGGAAGTCTGAAACTTGAACATTTTTAACGTTTTGCTACCATTACAGATCTAGTATTTTAAACTAAGCATATAAAACAGTCGAATTTTTCCTAGATATGATTTTAGAAAAACTGCAGAAGTGCAGTGGAACCATCTACAAAGATTAGAAATAGAACTACGTTATTAAATGTATCTAATGCAACGCACGTAAAGTTAAGATTATACTATTCATATCTCTTTCTTTTCCTGTTGATCGTATAAACTATAACTATTTTTATTTACTTCCTTCTATTTTTCCTTTCCCTCTTCTTTATCTTAACGATGTATTAGAACTATATTTCTGTTATTAGCTGTAATAGAAACTTGAAGTGAAGGTTCCGGGGAAATTGAGCGCATAGAATAGGATAAATTCCTGAAAAATATATCAAAAAGGACAAAAATTATCCTAATCTCTACAATAGTAAAAAATATTGGAAGAAATTGTAAAGTGTCGTCAATTGGTGAATAATAATTTTTAATACTATTTTCTACAATCCTCGAGATCTTCTCATACGAGAACTGAAAGTATTTCACTAAATTTTTTAAAAAACAACCCCCTCAAAACATGTATTTAAGCAATTTAACGATCAAATAAGTAGAATTTTGTTTAATTAGAAGAGATTTTATGACTTATTTGCTGCTTGATATTTCCTTTGTAATTTCGAAAAAATTCAAGTAGCAAAAAAGAAATGCATAATTTATTTGCTTTTAAACTATTTTTTATTACTTGTACTTGACCTCTGTAAAATTTAAGTTTTTCAATATATGAATAACCATAGTTGAAATATTAAGATACTTAAAAAGAATGATTAATACTTATTGAAGTTTTTTAATTGATTCACAAATAAGAAACAAAATGATCAGTAGCTAATTAAGAAATGCGTTATTTATTGTTGCTTATTTGTATTTTAATTTTTCCATTTAAGAGTTGCTTGATAAGCATTTAGTGCTAAGATTTTCGGGCATTCTTTAAAATCAGTTGTTCAAACATAGCTTCAGAAAAAACTCGGCCTCTCCGTCCACGTATAATTACTAACAATTAAAAATGATAAAACGCTAGATATTTTAAATATCTAGCGTTTATATATATATCTTATTCAAATTTTTCAATCGTAATAAAATACTTTTTATTCATCCATTCAAGTTCAGATACTTTTTTAAATTTGTAGTGAATGACACTTGATGTTAATACAGTTTTTTAAAATGTTAATTCATTAATTCTATTTAAATAATGAATAAATAGTAACAAACAAAAATAATAGTACAACACCATATATAAAAAGGAAAATCACTCCTTGTAGCGCAATACAAGCGCATTTGACTTCTAATCCGAAGGTTGTGGGCTCGAATCCCCTGGGATGGTCTAATTTCTGAGAATGTGATTTCTTTTTACTGTACTATTTTATTGAAATAATTAAATTTAATTAATGGATACGTAGTAACAAACAAAAATAATAGTCCAACGCTCTATATGAAAATGGAAAATTACAAGGAAAAATCGCTTTCTATTTTGCCACTTAATATTGTGATTTTGTCATATACATTTTTTATATTGATTGTAATTATTTAATAAAAAGTATTTAAAATAAAAATTTTCTTTGTTGACCTTAGTAGGAATTGACTTAATTTTTTTTATATATTACTTGTTATTTTGAGAATTTTCTACCTTTAAACTAAAAGAGTCTTTAACTGTAAAACAATGAAACCAATTTTTTAGAAGAAAAGAAGAGTGAGAAGTTCTGTAAAATCAAAAATTGATTTTTAATTAAAAAAAACTGCATGCATACAAATAATGGACAAGGGTACAGTGGCCACCTATCCGGCGTCTAAATCGTTCCTTTTTTCAAGTTTCCAATCTTTCATATATTTCAGAATATAAACTCAGGAACTTTTCAAGCCTGATATTTCTTTCCTCTATATAAAATTGAGACACAGATGAGTGATAGCCTTAAAAAAAGACGACAGATCGCAACGCATGTCCAGGCGACGGAAAGGTCATCATACCACGCACCCAATACACCCACTGGAGTCATTTAGTTCCGCAACGATTTTTCTTCGTTTAGAAAAACCATTCTTTTGCGTCTCTAAATATATAAAAGTTCTTTCTGCAGCGAACATGTGCCTTTGTTTTGTTAAGCTTTTCTTCTTTTTCTTCCCACCGAACTGGTTTCCGTTTGATCAAACAAAGCAGAGTCACTGCGTTTATTCCACGAATAGTTTGGATCGAACAAAGATCGGGAATCATGGCACAACCTTTTTCCTTTCGTTCCCTAACATAGAAGATACGTGAAACAATCACTCAGGCATAAATGCCACTATCAGGATGCATGACATTTGCGTTTGGAATCATTTCTGAGCCGACATTAAGGGATTAAAGAGTGTATCAACCTTTGTAAAATACATGGGCACTTTCGAATGCTATCCCACGATTTGGAGATCTTGTCTGGTTTATCAGAAAAACATGACGCTTGGACACGAGTTCGAGAAATTTCGCTTTCGAAGTTTGATTCATTTTGTAAAGGATTATTTTCTGATAACTCGAGTTGAGGTAGTTCTGTGTGTGTTGTGTGTGTGTGTGTGTGTGTGTGTGTTGTGTGTGTTGTGTGTGTGTGTTTGTGTTTTTGTTTTGTTTGTTTTGTGTGTGTGTTGTTTTGTGATCTAATCTAAGGAAACCTTTAAAACAAAACATCTACAGAAGCTCGATCGGTTTTCTTTTTTCCTCTGGTGTAATTTTAAATCATTTAAATTGTAACATTTAAATATGGTTTACACGAATATAGAATTAAGTATAAATGTTTTTACTACATGTTACTGGAAATCGAGGAAATATTTATTGTGAAAAACTGAGCTAATGTTTACTCCGTTTTGTATCGGGTGAGTGAGTGAATATTAACGTCGCACTGTTAGCTACACGAGGGCTTTTGCGACGGACCACGTAATTTGAACCATGGTCAGTGACGTGGACGACACCATGGCACCCCTTTCCCAAATACCACACCACCCAACGGGAGGAAAGTTTCACCCCGACAGTTTACTGCATCGCTGCCTTCCTACGGGGTTTTTGGTAATTTTCGAACTCATGACATTTGCCATGGTCCGATACCTTAACACTGGCTAACCAGCCTCGTTTTTTATCGGGTACGGAGTAGTTGTTTAAACTAGGATTGTTTGTAGGAAATCTATATAAATTATATCTTGAAAGACCTGATGAACATTAAGTTAGGTTTGGATGTATGCATAAAAAAAAAATAAAAACAAAAATCAAGCAACTTTTTGCAAAATTTTACTTCCCTTTAACAACATTCTTTTTTGGGCGTATGAATTTGCTTAGAAGCGTTTTATGCTGTTTTAATATTACAAGAAATTTTCTCATTAGAAATTAGATTTTTTTTAAATTAGGATTTTATCTATTTTTAGAAGCGATTCATATCTAGGATTTAAATAAACGAAAATTTAAATGAGTTTTGGTAAATAAATTTTTAAAAAAAAAATTTTAATGTTTTTTGAAAGGGGCGTAAATTAAAAAAAAATTTTAAAATTTTTTTTTTAATGTTACAGGATTAAATACAGGAAAAAGTATTACAAAAATTAAAAATTTGTTTTATATCTAGCTTTGTTAAACTGTGCGAAAGTTTATATCATGACATTAAAAATAATTTTCGGTTTAAAAAATTTAAATGAATCTTTTATTTTACCGCAAATTTGAGGTATATTAAACACTATACAAAACAACACGAAAAATTTTTGGGAACGGTCATCGTAATTTGAGCCGGCAAAAAGAAAGGCCACACCAAAGGGGCACGGCCCCCCTCCGAAAATTAAACCAAGCAACGGGGGAAAACTTTAGACTAAAGATTTAACATGCATCAGACCTTCTGCAAGAGGGGTCTTCAATGGAACTAGGGTTTAACTCAAAGCAAAACAACCACGAGTTCGTGATTATAACTATTAAGCTACCGTGTCCTTTTGGTACCTGGCATTTACAAAGTAAAGTGATATGAAATATGATGTAAAGGTTTTACACTATCTTATACAGACATAAAATGAACCATTTTCTTTTTAGAATTCCTCTCTCTTTATCTCTGTATGATTAATATATGAGTTAATTGTTTTTGACTGATCGATCAATTGTTTATTAAAAGTCGCTAATGTATGACTGAATATTAACGTCGCCCTGTTCAGCTACACGAGGGCTTTTGGCGACGGACCTCGTCATTTTGAACCACAGTCAAGTGACGAGGACGACACCTGAGCTGACAACCCTCTCCTAACTACCACACCACACCAACAGAAGGACATTCGAGCTCTAGACAGATTTAATGCGCATTGCTCCCCTACACGGAGGATCTTTAGTGGTACTGGACTCGAACTCATCACAAGCCATCCATGATCCTTGACTACTAGGCTACAGCGGCCACTATTAAATGTCGCGCAGCGAAGTAACGTGGCGAAAAATGGGTGACTGGAAGCCTAGTGGTCAAGTTGACGGACTCGTGACCGGCGTGCCATGAGGTCGAGCCTAGAACCGCTAAAACCCACCGTGTAGGGAAGCGATGCACGTTAAATCTGTTCGAGAGCTCAAACGACTTCCCTTTGGTGTGGTGTGGAAGTTAGGAGAGGGGGGTGAACCAGCTCAGGTGCCGCCCTCGTCACTTGACCATGGTTCAAAATGACGAGGTCTGTCACCAAAAGCCCTCGAGTAACGGTATAATGCGAAGTTAATATTCACTCACTCACGAGGGGAACAATGGCAAGGGTTCTCGTAATTTTGAGTCCCGTTCAGGTGAGGAAGATGGTACCTGAATATGTACTTTAAGCTTCCACACCAAGCCTATGTCCCCGGTGCCTAATGGTTATAGTCACAAACCCGTAGACAACGTATCATGAGTTAGAGCCCTTGTACCACTATATAGAGGGTTGATGCACGAAAAAGTCTTCCCATTGGCATGATGTGGTAGTTAGGAGAAGGGTTGCCAGCTCGGGTGTGGTCCTCGTCACTTAACTGCTGTTCAAGATTACAAGGACCGGCGCCAATAGCCGTTGTGTTGCTTTGTAGTGTGACATTAATATATTCGAGCCGCAAGTCCTCTCGTGAAGTTGGTGGCAGGGGATGAGAGGTGGGAAGCCCCTGACCCTCCCAGGGTGTTCTTGATAAAAATTGGGGTTGAACCGAGCTAAATCGTACTGTCACCTGTATGGTGTTCAAGGCTACGGCCAACGACATGCGTACATCTAGTCCCTTGCCATGATGAATTCCGCGGGACTCGATCTGACTACGTCAGACAGGTGGCATTAGCAACACCAACAAAACTTTAATATACATGACGTTAATATAACGGTACTATTTTCATACCGTTTTTTGAACAGCATTTATTCTATCTTTTTGTACATGATATTTAATATTTAAAATATTTCTTTCTTGTTTTCAAAGATACTTTTGAATCTAGCGTTTTGAGTTGTTTTGTTACAAACAATTTCAACGCAATTTCATTGCATTCCAAATAAAACCACGAACAGCTTTAAATGACATTATTATTCTTTCTTTAGAATTTTTTTTTCGTAATATACTATCAACTAGTTCATTACCAAAAAGTGAAAACAGACCATTTCTAAATATGGCTTTGTTACTAGAAACAAAAGTTGCAAGGGAGGAAAAACAAATTTGTATATTTGTTTAGATACTTGGGTAAAACTGCAGAGGAGTATGACACTGAAAAAAGCAATTACGAAAGCAATGTCAACAAAAACAAATGATCCATCAAAAGTTTTTAAAGACATACCCACACAAAACCAAGATTTTTTACGATTTTAGTGAGAAAAATAAAAGATTTAAAAACTATTTAACAACTGTTCAAAATTCTACTTTTAAAAATGTTAAAATAGCAAAATATCTTCTCGGAAAGCGTCGAATAAGTTGGCTCTCCCCTTACACAGATGAATGCCCTTGGCATCATTTTAACTTCTACTTGGCGACATAAAGTTTGTAAACACGAATAACCCCGCCAGCACGCGATCCTTTCAAATCAAGAATCGGGTCCCGATCGCAACGGCCGCGGGAAGTGATGCTCTCATATTATTCTCTGAAATAAAATGTTTTTTAGTGAGTCGCGGTTGCCCTGGTGGGGAAATACATCTGGTGGACATCATGTAAATTACTGCAATGGATAAAGGGCTGTAGAACTGGTTGGAATTTACATGAAAATAATTTACAAAGAAAAATGTATATGCCGACATAAACATTGTGTTTATTGAAAAGTAGTTGAGGACTTATATTTTTGACAAGTATAATTTTGCATTGAGGATTTACTCCTGTACTTTTAGGTGAGTAATTTATTTAAAATTTAATTAATAGTTTAAATAATACTATTTGAGAAAAATTAATTTATTGTTGGGGAAAGATACATTGTGTTGATTGCTTAATTTCTTGCATAAGAAAATATAAATATCTTTTTAAATTTTTTTAAAAATCCATGTTTGTTAGTATTACAGTAATACTTCATTAAATTTAGTGTTTCATAATTTTCTTGTAAAGTCCAAAGATATTTTTGCTTCATAATTAGACTTTATGTGTTTGAATAGAAACGTGGTTAGCATTAATCGGGTGATTATTTGAGGTGTGTATTTGAATTCTAATATTTCTTTTAAATTAGTTCAAATTAGTTTTTAATTATTCATGATTCACTACACATGCATAATTTAAATAACGGAAATAAATTTAATTGAGATTAGAATTGCACAATTTTTCATGCATTACTTAATTATAACAAACTTAATTGACGTTACTTATGTTATTTGATTAGCTATGGATCAACTATAATTTCAAAAGAATTTTACTAGATTTATTTTTTCTTAAAATTTGTTTATTTTTGTTTTAGAATTCGGTGAAAGAATAAGGGTTTTAGACTCTTCCAACGAAATTAAAAAGAAAAAAAATCAACTTTATGTCCCAAGTTAAAAAACTATAAATTGAATAATCGAAAACCTAGAACAAAATCTAATTATAAAACACAAAATCTTAAGTGATCGTAATTGATATTATTGAAAATGAGCAGTAAAGGGAACGGAATGAACAAAACTATACCATTTGAACTAATTCCTTAAATTATAATTTAGCTTAAATATCGGGGGGTGGGGGAACGAATTTTTTAAATAAACATAAAAATAAAGTTTAGAATTCGTAAAGAGCCATTGTATACAAAAATACTTTCCGATTTAATACCAATTTTGAAATTACTCGTAGCTCATATTTTGAACTTGTTTGAGTAGCATATTTTGTTCATTGGTTCAGCATTAGATTCGATTAAAAACAATATGTAAGGAATAATAAAGGTGGTGGTGTATATTAAATCTAATTCTGCCACTGAATACAGTAGATTCGTATATGAAATGTATCACTTAAGACACTTATCATTTCAGCCATTTTTGCTAATTTCAAACACCAGTAAAGATGTATATTCAATACCATAGAAAAATATATTGCTTTTGTTCATTAATACTGAAAACTTAATGCAGTGAAAATCGTTTAACATGAAACTGAGAGGACTGTAATATTTTTCGTGTTAAAAGAAATTAGTTTTAAAGGATCTTGCAAAAAAATCACATTCAATAAAATTTAGTTTATATAGAGTACATTTATATATGTATATATGCATGTATTTAAGTTCTTGTGAATACTTTTGTTTCATTGATTTTTATTGAAATAACTTAATACAAAATTTTCAGTGTTGTGAAAAAATAAAACATTTATTTTTTCATGACACTGATCATAAAGTGATCTGATAAGTTTTCATTGCATTGCCTTTTTTAGCAACAAATTGTTCGATATCGTCCATTTTGTTATTCATTTCAACATTGGAATTTGTGTCTAAATAACTGCACATACTTTTCATGATGTTATTCATTTCGGATGACATGGGAACAAGAGCTGCAATATTCATTTCATTTTCATCGTCGGAATCTGCGTCAATTATATTTTGTGAGCTTTGAACAAACTCCAAAATGCCCTTGTCTGCCATAATTGGGGCTGTACACACATTATCATCATCTACTGCAACGAATTCTTCCGATGATACAGTAGGATAGTCCAATAATGAAAAAAATTTCTCAAACATTTCATGAAGTGTTGTCCCAATTTCTCAATATCCAGAGGGAAAATCTTTTCGTGTTAAGCGATTTTCATTTCGTATTAAGAGAAAAAATGCATGAAAATACACAGTAGTTCGTCGGGAATTCTGTATTATTTCGTCTTAAGCGTTTTCGCATTCAACGTATTTCACTGTAATAGCTTCTGATCATATTAAGTATATTAAAAACCCAATTTCGAATCAAAGAACAAAAATCGCCAAGGTTTTCATTCATTGCAGAATCTTCTCCAGCACCTTAACTCTCAAATTTTATACATAAATATTAAGTAATTTAAAAAACGATGGTTATCTATAAAACATCTATGGATGTTTACAGTGATTTTAGATATGCGATCCTGCAATTAAAGTTTTAAACAAAGAAAAATAGACATGTGTTGAGACCCTAAGATTCTTTTTCTGTATTATCATTCATTAACCCTTACCAAGCAGCTCCCAGGCGATTTAAAACAATTAAAGCAACTTAACAAAATCAAACTAAAAGATAGCTTATTATCTATTGTGTTAATAATGGATGTGTCTTTGAACTTTAAAGTTCAATCGCGAGAAGAATTGAACACTTCCTGAACTCAAACGGTTTTTCTTTTTTCAGTAATTTAAGATAAAATCGACTGCCCATTATTTTTTCTCATAGTCTTTTTCAAATTAGAAGTTAACACTTTGATAACAAATTGAAACATTTTGGGGGTTTCTTGATAGATTTATTATGGAGATAGACCCGTTCTTGACAAAATTCTGTCTGATATAGTTGAATACAAACAAACATAACTAGAGCAAGAAAAATTATTTTAGCTTGAAAACTTTAGACAATAGAAAAACAAGATTTTCAATTTTCTCTCTTCTTAATTGCTACATTGAATCTACTCGTATTTTCGAGGAGGGAAAATTAAGTTTGAAAAACTAATATTCCGGGTAATATTGAAAAATAATTTATTACAGCAAAGAACATAATTTGGAAATGCTGAGAAAATTCCCAGATCGGTGTTTTTTACTCACTTTAGAGTTTGATATTGTTCCTTAAAAATAATTAATGAAAAAAAATAATTCAAACAAAGGAACTGGGAATTTGATGAGTAGGTCAAGTATTAGTTACTGTGAAAATTCAGCACTGCAGACGTTTGGAGGAATTAGCGACGACAGAGGTAGTAATTTTTATCTTTCCTATATGAGGCCAAAAACTATGGATCTGACCCTGTATGAATATATTGCTATGCAAGCATATTCTGCTCTTATTAAATAAAGGAAAAAAAGTATTGCTTGCCTTTCAAATTAAGAAAACCAATTCTTAAAGTAGTTCCTATGTTCTATATACTTGGAAAAAAAGATCGCGGGGCAGTATAAAGCAGTTTAAACTGTTAGTGGATTGAAATCATTCCAAAGTTATTCCATAAATCAACTTTAAATTCTTTGCTTATAGTTGTTGCTTAATTTTATTCGCAAAATTCGTGATCTCTTATATGAATTTACTTATATTCACTGAGCCACACCACACACACACCCATCCGGTATAGTGGTTAGTGACGCTGACTACGAAGCCGTAGGGCCTGGGTTTGAATCCCGGAGAAGGCATGGATGTTTGTAAATGTAGAGTGCCTTTGCGGCATGGGGGTACTCAAACAGCCATCGAGTTGCATGTCCTCTCGTGAGGTTGGTGGAGTGAGTGAATATTAACGTCGCACTGTTTAGCTACATGAGGTGAGGTTGGTGGAAGGAGAAGAGAGGTGCGAGGTCTCTGACCACTCCTAGGGTGTTTTCCCTCAAAATTGGAGTGAAACAGAGTACTTTAGCCTGTATTGTGCTCAAATCTACGGCCAACGACAGGCGTAGAACTAGCCCCTTGCCACAATGAATTTCGTGAGGCCTTGGTCTGGTGTTACTGTCGATCAGGCGGCATAAGTAACAACACTTATCTCTGAATATTTCCTTTGAAGTTCACATATACTGGCCGGAGTAGTCATGGTCACTCGAACACTGAACAGGCATTCTTTGTAGTCGGTTCGAGTGGTTCACTTGTAATTGAGTCGTAGGTTCGAGTCCTGATGTTTCTAGAACCTGCCTTATAGATGGACTAATGCACATTACATCCATCTAGGCTCAAACTCCTTATGTTGGCCTGGTTGGAAATTGTCACCCTCATCTCTCTAGATTCAATTTTACGAAGTCCGTTGCTAATAATCCTCGGGTAGCTTTAAAATACAACGTAAATAATTAATTATGTCTCATTTAGTAGGACGGAACTCGAGGGGCAAAATGGCTAACTTTGTATTGTATATGAAAAGTTTAGGCCTCTATTCTTTGGCCAGAGCTGTTGCAATATAAATTCAGCTCCCTCTAAATTCTCTTCTAGTTTAAATTTTGAAATTGGAAATTTGGTGTCATTTTCATGGAACCGAAGACTTATGGTAGTTTAATTATTTAAATTATGCGCTCCGTTATGTGTATCAAGTCGCTATTTTGAGTTCTGATAGTTCCAAAACCCTTTGTGGGATCAGTGGTCATTGAGTATTAAATTTAGTTCATTATTCCGATCCTTTCTTGTGCGGTATAGAAATTAGGAAAATAAGTTATTGATTCAGTGAGTAAAAACCATTATTAATATTTAATTGTCCTTGGATAGCTACTTGTGCTACATTAATTCAAACCTGTTCCAGTAATATTTTTTTTTATTTGAGAAGCATCCTGATGAGTGCCCACAGTCGTTCACCGTTAGAGTTGAGTTGTGGGTTCAATTTCGAATTCCCATGTGGCTGTGGTAGCTTAGTGGTCAAGATACCGGACTCGTGGCTGAGTGTCATGAGTTCGAGCCTTGTACCACTGAAGAACTGCCGTGCATAATAAGGCCGATACAAGTTTAAAATGATGTGGTGTGGACACTGGCGTAGCTAACTCTGAAGGGGCCCTGTATCAAAATTCTTTCGAGGCCCTTTTTATATAGGGAAGCCCTGTTAGTGGGACTGTAGTTACAAATGTTGGGGCCCCTGTAGCTTGGGGGCCCCGTATCGTTGAAATGGCGGTAGTTACGCCCCTGGGTGTGGAAGTTAGGAGAGGAGGATGCTCTTCTGTCGTCCTCACCACTTGACCATGGTTCAAAATTACAAGTTCCGTGTCCCAAAGCCCTCGAATCGCTGAATAGTATGACGTTACTTTAATATTCACTCGCACACTTCTAATGCCCGTGTAGTGGAACTAACTAGCATTAAATCTCCGAAAGTCCTATCGTTGGAGTGGTGTGGAAGTTTGGTGAGTGAGGTTCCATATGTCATTTAAAATTACAATGCCTGCAGCCCTCGTGTTTCCAAATGGGACATTAACAAAACAATTACTAAAAAATATCATAAAAAAGGGGTTCTGATGTGGTTGGATTGTTTTAATCCTCCGTGGTTAAATTGTGATGTCTGTTCTCTGCAGAGATTACTTTTTGTAGTTTTAAATATTTTAAAAGTACACAGTGGAATTAGTAGCACACACAGGAGTTTTTCAAGGGGGAGGTCCACGGTCGAAAGTCCGTTTTTGTATCATGCTCATTTTGATTTTGTCGATTTTCGGGAATAAAGAACTAATTATTGAATAATTAGCTTTAATAAAGTTAATCATTAATAACAAATACTTAAATTTTCGTACTATATACTTAGAATTAAAATCAATTATGAAAAAAATCGAGGGTTTTGGAGGGATGGGGGTCCGGACCCCTAGGACTTCCCCCTTATGGAATTTTTATAGTATTTTATTTTGCATTCTTCCAAGAAAGCGCCATCCTGGTCCTCATAATCACTGCCTAAAATGACATAAAATATGTACAGGTATAATATATTCTCAATTTTTTTCTTATAAATATAAAAAAATATACCTTAGAGTAAAAAATAGTTTTGTATTTATATTTTTTTCAATTATGTTGCATGACTTTCGAGATTTTTTACCCAGTAGGAGTTACTTACGATATGACTCGTCGAAACTATTGTAAAGTACGTATTGTGGTATCAAAATCCCACAGCGAAAAAAAAAGTTGATGTTTAAAATCAATGCGACAGGTTTTTTGTTGTTCATAACAATGGAAACTCTTCCGATTCGCGTCATGTCGACCTCGTCATCTGAGTGTGGTTTTGAAATGACGAGGTCGACTGTTATCCATTTCTTAACTTTAGTACGACGTAGTTTAATCGAATAAAGTTGAATTAAATGGGAAAAAATGTGTGAAATTTTTTCAGCTGAAAATATTTTGAACAAGGAGGTATAAAATAGTCATGGGGTTCTTTCATTGTGTTTTCCATTGGTAAATTACTCCAAATTAGATTTTAGGAAAATCTTGTGTACGTTTGGTATATACAAATTTTTTTTTTAAGCAAAATGGGATTTTCTTTTTATATAGTTGAATTTTTAATTTCTTTTAATGAGTTATCCTTAAGTTCAAACGGTAGCTTATAAGATAAATTATTTCCAAAAATTGATTTAGTCTTCACAGCATTTTAATTGTGTATAAAATAAACATTTATCCATATTTAAGATATTTCTTAAAAAAAATTCTTTGGAAAAAAAAATTGTTTACTAAATATTGAGCGTTGTAATTTATATTAAAATATTCAAAACCAAGTTGTGATTTTGTTTAATGTAAGTTAATTCTTTACCTAATTTTATCACCCTGTACTTGTGCAAATGTTTAAAATGTTAAAACATTTGAGAATTTTAAATGCTTTTGTTTCTCCAAAAGTGTTTCTAGTTTAATCTTCCTAGAATATTTTAGTATTCTAAAACATTTACAAAAAAGTTATAAATGGAAGTTTCTGAGAATCTTAAAATTCGTTCTTTTGATTAAGTATTTTCCAAATCTACATCAAAATATATTTTATGGAGAACCCTTTCATGCCTTCTTTAGGTAAATACAGAATTTACCCACACACAAAGGTGCTTATGTGAGTTTTCTCCTTCTCCCTTAAAGTTTATTTTCTTTCGTAAACATTTCGTAAACATAAACTTTTCGTTTATTTTCTTTCGTCATCCGTCCAATTTTCAATTTACCTTGTCATTATTTACGGTACATACTAAACTATTATATTAACGAGTGTTTACTGCATCTTGACTCAACATAATCTTGAGACAATAAAAACAATTAACTTTCTTGTAGCCCTTTTTCTAAAGCATGTTGTAGTGATCGTGGATCAATTCAGAATTCTCTTAAGCTATGTATCCATCTATGTAATAATAAAAGATGTTTATACAAAGCAACATCAGATTCAGAAGCAAAAAGAGGAAAGAACTAATTCGGACATTTTGTTGCTAATCCTCCAGGGTTTAACGAAGTCATACAAGATCAATTAAATCGTTGATTCTCAAAAAGTCGAGCATAAGAAGGGGATCAGTGTAGATAGCTTTGCTTGTGAGATCCATGCAAGGTACCAAACATGGTGATCTTGGCACCTTGCACAGATGGAAGATCTTTTTGCTCGCTGAGAATGAGAGACACTTGATGTGACCACCTGCATGAAAGGGAGAGGTAAAGAGTGTAGTCTGGGAGCATCTGTCACACTTAAGGATTAGGTCCATACCGGGTCTTTTACCAGCATACCAATGATGAGTGGAAAACATCATCCACTCCACAAAATTTTGGATTTTTTTCAACGAGTATTAATTCAAGATAGTAAGTTGCGGATGTGGAGAGAGAGGGTAGGGGAGTTGGAAGATCACAACATTTCTTCGCTAGTTTGTCCGCCATTTAATTGCTGTAAAGTTCGACATGGAATCTGCTGAAAATGGATATCATGGTGCAGCGACATGTTTCAGTTTGTGTAGGATGGAGATGTCGCAGTAAAATGAGATGAAATTAGGAATCTCATTAAATCCCTAAGGGAGATGATCACTTGAAGGTTGATGTTAAAATAACGTTTCTTCAAGGTCATTTCCCTGATAAAAGTAAGGGATTTGAACGAATCCCTGAGCTGTTTCAGTGAAATGAAATAATATTGTCAAGAGTTTAAAAGTGTTTATATTTAATAAATAGGGTGCATTCTTAAACATAGAAATAAGTAATACAACAATAGAGTCAATGAAATACGAATTATTTATTCGAAACTAATTAACAAATCATTAGAAAATTAGGCTGGTATTTTTCGCCGTATAACATCTTTTCTCTCGGTTGCTTACGCACTAAAATATCAATCCCTATGTTAATCCTATGGTGCCATTTTTTTTAAAGATATGGTGTTGATATTTAGGGGATCGGTAGTACTACCTGTAGGGTTAGGAAGTACAAGGACTCGACCCCACAAGTGTCTCTCCTCCCCTTCCCTGTATAACGTTTTGCCAATGCAAATCCTGACTAGTTCATTTCATCATTTCACTGAAACAGTTCAGGGATTTTATCAAATCCCATATTTTCATCAGGGAAATGACCCTGAAGAGACGTTCTTTTAATGTCTCCCGTCAATTGATCATCTCCCTTAGGGATTTGATGAAATTCCTAATGTCACCACTTCCCTGCGACATACACACTGGTTTTATCGCCAACAAAAAAAACCATTTGTAAAGGGATTGAAGCGCACTACGGCTATCGGAGAGAATACAAAGATCGCCGTAATTCTTCTGAAACAGAATAATCTCAAGTCCCGTGTCAAGGAATATTAGTTCTCTTCTGAAAATTGAGCAGAAATATCGGACATTATATTCATTATAAATTATTTAGTTGATATTTCAAATCATGAGTAGTCCACGTGGTCATGGTAGCGAAGTCGTGATTGTCGTTGCTTCCTTCAAATCGCGTGTGAGAGTTCTTGTGCTTCTAAAGACACTTCTCCTCCCCCATGTAGAGGGGCTGATGTACGTTACATTTTTCGAGGCTCAAAATCTTCGTTGAGTGGAAGTTTGGTATGGTGTATAAGCCTGAGAATAGGGACGTCTTCAGACTTATTAAGACCCCTACACAAATGTTTGCCCCATCTATGACCCTTAAAATATATTGTACAAAGCATACGTTGTCAAATACCAGTACAAACAGTAGCCCGAAACAAATGTGCATGACATGCAATTGCACAAATAGGCTGCACTGACTGCCGCTTTTTGACCCAATGAGTAATGATGGTGTATGGTGGTGAACATTTGCCTAAACATGGATGACAATCATCACATGTAGCCAGTTGACATATTGTCCGAAATTCCTAGTTTTTCGGAAAATACCGGCAGGAAAAACGTTTGACCCACTTGAAATTATTAAAGTCATTATATTAAGACTGAGTCGAGAATGAGATGAGGCCCTGTACCCCAGTTAGTCTATGCCTTAAGTCGTCCCTGCCTGAGAATGAGAGAGTCCCAGGTATCATACTTGTCACTTGACGAGGTTTAAAATTAATTGGCTCGTCGCTTATATCTTTGAGAGTGTGTCGTTAACAAGCAATCAAAAGTGAGTCGCAGTTAATCCACTGATTAAAACTGAGAGCTCAGAAATAAATGCTATTTTAAGTTGAATTTCTGATACTATAGTACTCGTCGACCACAGAATGGAAGCTTTAAATTAAATTAGATCTTCGTCCATCCTATGGTTTTTTTCCAATAGCCCTCTCGTGTAGCTTCTGCTAAATTTATTCAAACCAAACTATACATAAAGGAAGAGTGGAGTACAGTAGTGCACACAGGAATTTTTCAAGGGGAGGGGTGCCGGGGTCGAAAGTTCACCATTCTTGTATCAGGCTGCTATTGATTTTGTCGATTTTCGGGAACAAAACACAGTAAAAACTAATTATTGAATAAATAACAAGCATTAATTAATAAAATTAAGCATTAATAACAAATACTTAGAATTATAATCAACCGGACCCCCCTTGTGTGCGCCACTGATGGAGTATCATTCAAGTGTATAACCCGTATCACTTAATAGTTCAAATTTATAGGCTTAGTCGCGTGCCAGTATCTTTTGCGTTGCCAATGAACTATGCTAAAAAAAATTAATATTGATTCTTATAGCAATTAAACTTAAACAAATACCGAGATTAATATATATTTTTTGGAATTTGACTCAATTAAAGAAAATATTTTAATTATTTCGCTTGTATCTAAAATTAGAAAGTTAAGTTAAAACTAAATAATTGTACTAAACGTTTGAGCTGTATATAGCTGATACCAGAAATTGTTAGATGACATCATTCGAAATAAGCTAAAACGCTTCAATTTTCCTTTTTAAGTTTTTTTAAAAATCTTTTTATAGCTTTTTAACCTTTAAAAGCATAAAAAAATTTCTAAATAAATTTTTGGTGTTTTATTGCTTAAATATAATTTGTGGAGAAATCAAAGTAACATTTTTTTAAAAAAATCTGAAATTTTTCAGGCTAATGGCATTTTAATTTTTCTCAATATTTTTCTCGATAATATTTATAAGGATTTATAATTGTTTCAAAATTTCGTGAAGGAATTTACCTTACAGGAAAGCTCATTTATACAGAGAGATTTTATTTCAATAATTTCAACCTCTGTAAAATGTTTTTATTACAGAGGTTAAAATTATTTAAATAAAATATAGAAATTGCTGAATATAGAAATTTCAATAATTTCTGTTTGATTCAATTTATAATTTTATTCGCATGTGAGGAATTTCTTTTGATTTACTTTTTTACCATAATAATCATGTTCTAAATCTTAGTAATCAAAATGAACATTCTAAAATATTTTAATCCTCATTTAAAATAGGAATCGATATTTAATTTTTGTGGTACATTGACTGTTGAAAAGGCTATACCAAAGGAAAAATGTTGTGCCACTGATTGTGTGGAGGCTTCATAAATCTTTAAAAATATCTTTTTTTATACGTCCTTCCTACGGATTTATTATGGGGTTATTGTTTGCTGAATTTGGCATTAAAATTTTTATTCCACTCTTTCATTGCACAAAACTGCCTTTTCTTCTGTTAAACAAGAAAAAATCAATTTTCTATTGAGTGCTGAAAGTTGTTCTATTATCAAACTAAAAAGTCCTTCCAAAAGCATCAAGATCTGTCATTCTTGAAGCATTCATTCGATTTTTTTTCTGTCCTAAAAACGATCCAAGGCGATATATTATTTCTTGTCATGAAAATATTGATTATTGACAACACGTGGCTCTTTCCATTTTCCTTGACCAGTTTCTGCAAATCTTTATTATCTTGATCCGAACTAATGACTTGCGGAAATTAAACATCAAAACATGTATTGAATCATTTGATTTTTTTTCTTTTTGTAAAGCGGCTTTAGACTTATTTCATCTAAGGGTCTTTTTGTTTTCATTTGTTTTTATAAGTACAGAAAAAATTGTGATTTCTTGTATTTTCTTAAAAACCAACAAAAATGATGTTTGAATCGAAAATTGTTAGTAATCCTAAGACACTTCCATTCACTCATTTTGCAATTTCATAATTGAATATCGTTCATAATTTGAGTTTTTAAATAAATTACAAATATTCTATTACATATATATATTGAATTGTTTCACCTTCGTTTTACTAGGTAGTTTATTGTCAAAAAATGCTCAAAATTGTCCCAGGTAGTACAATTGAGAAGGGCCAAAAAGTAAAATAACACGGAAGAATTAGGCATTTGCTGCTTATGTATCAGATTAAATTCTTTGTAAAGTAATAAAACAATGGTTCTCTCAAACATTCATTTATGGTACCCTTTTGCTGCCGTGGTAGTCTAGTGGTCATGGTTACGAACTCGTGGCTGGCTTTGTCAAGTTGCGAGTTAGTCTTAAGAGGACATAGTACCTTTAAACCTTCAATTTATTGATTTTTCAAAAATATTTTTAAAAAATAATTTGAACTGTTTGGAACATTTTAAAACAAACCGCATCAAAATCGGAGAATTATTACGTTCTGTACAAGAAAAAATGTAAATGTCTAAAGAGACTTTGCTCTTTAAATGGTATGTAAACAAACCACGCCTCTCTCCGTAAGTTTCGGTTTCGACCGGGAATAAATTACTGCATTCTTTCTTAAATTTTCAATTATATTTATAATTGTCTTTTGATAGAACTCAACACATTTCGGAAAAACTATCAGATGGCAAAAGTATAAGTGGGAAAAGTTGCCGGACAGGTAAATTAATAGATAAATTCACGATATACTATGGAAATGCTATCTGTGAGAACTGCAGCTCCATAGATGATATGCGTAAATCCATTTGGGCCATTTATTGCCATTACCGCTCAACAGATGAAGAATCAATGCATTACTTCTGCCTGGTTGGTGCATCCTCATGGTGTAGGTATCAAAAGGCAAAATCCTCAGAAAATACATCATACAAACATAACAGTATTGTGCCAACCTCTGTTATGGATGCAGTAAAACCAATATTTGCAGAATTATCCTCACCTAAGTTATTAAAAAAGTGTTTAGGGGCAACTCCACGGTTTGGAAATACTGCCCTCAAACATCAGGATCTTCTAAGAATATAGTTGATGTTGCAGTGAATGAGGCAGTAGTAGTAACGCCTTACGTACGAAAGGTAGTGCATGTTAAATATGTCGTGGCTCAAAGTCTTTCCCTTAGCGTAGTATGGGAGTTAGGAGAGTAGGTCGCCGACTCAAGTGTCGTCCACGTCCCTTCACCGTGGTTTAAAATAATGAGGCTCCTTTCCAATAGCTCTCGCGTTGCTTTAGAGTGCTGTGTTAATCAACAATATTTTCTTATGTGCTAACATTTTACTTTATTTTGCACATTTCGAATCTGGCTAAATTATTAATCGACGTGAAATGGTTGTTGATTGGTATTTCTTAAAGCTGATCAATCTTTTCTGGAAATTCCAGAATATGTTATGCTCTAAATTATTTATTCTCATTTACTAAATGCTAAAAATTATTTATATAAGAAAAAGTAAAATTGCAAAGCATGGAATCTTTACTAAAAATATAATTGCTATTGCCGTTCCGAGGTTAATTTTTCCTATATTACTCCCCAAACACACTTATAAGATGGTAGCATTTTTGAAAAACATGGAACTGGATGTATTTCATACAATCCAGAAATTCAGTACATACAAGATATTCTGGATGTCTGTTTCTATCTCAGTCTTTCTATCTTTATTTCCGTTTTCTCGGTCTGATTTCTACTTATGTCTGTATCTGTTTTCTCTGCATGACTCCCGCCTCTAGGTTTTCTCTTTGTCCTTATCCTATGCTTGCCTAATGAGGTCCCCCCCCCTTCAGTTTTGAGAACCACTGTAATTATCATCTGACTAGGCTGTTTTCTGATAGAATGGCACTCGTTGTATTCGTTATTCCACAGGACTGTCAAAGTCCCAGTTGGCGTGGTGTAAAAGGTTGGAAATAGGGTACCAACTCGGGTTTCTCCCTCGTCACTTGAATGAGATTCAAAATTATGATATACGACTCTAATTGAATCATGTTATTTCTAAATGTGACGTCAACATTTGTTCATTCATTCAACCAACCAAAGTCCCTGAATGATTTTTCTTAGAGTTTGTGTGTGATGAAAATTGATGAAACGACTTCAAAAAATGCCTCGAGAGGGTTTTTTTTTTAATCATCCCTGACTTGCGTTTGCAGAATTTTATTTAGATTGCAGATGCTTTTTTTTCATAAATTAAGGAATATTTGATACAGTTTGGCAAAACATAACTCAATATATATGGACAATCAAACCATCTAGCTCTAATTAATTAGTTATTATTTTAAACCACGAATAGTTACTTGAATTATAGAGTTTTAAGGTATCCGACTACGTTTGGAACCGTAATTTTAAAAAAAGCTCATAAATGGATAATTCTCATACTATTTAATGTCGCTTAGATTAGAATATATGTATAAAATTGTTTTAAGGACATTATTGCTATAAAAAATTATTTAAATGCAATATTTTGGCAAAAAGTTAACTTAGAATGACTTATTTCCAAAACGTTCTCCTTTTATAGAAAAAGGCTTCTATAATAATAATATTTTTTTCTTATATAAAGTAAAGATTTTGCTAGAGGGTCTAAACTAGGATTTTTAAAAAATTCACTTAATATTTTCACTTTTTTTTCCAGAGTTCCTACCAATTGAAATAATTATCGGCGTTTTTTCCTTAAAATTTCTCCCCTCTGTTGTATTAAAATATGGATAAATCCACTTCTATAAGATATGTGTCAAAAAGCATTTTCCATAAAAGGAGAATGTTTTGAAAATATGTCATTCTATGTTCATTTTTTGTCGAAATATTGTATTTAAATAATTTTTCGTTATAATAATATTAAACGTATTTTATACACGTATTCTAATCTAAATGACAGTAAATATCATAAATATTATCCATTTATACGCTTTTGCAAAATCTCGGTTCCGAACGTAGTCAGATACCTTAAGTAAGACAAAATTGTGTGAAACAAAAAATAAAAAATCTTTAATATATTCTGCAATAAAGACGTTACTTTCCTTACAACAATCGCTGTTTCTTTGCGCGTATATATATACAAGTAATATATACAATTAAAATATTACATACATTTCAGTTTTTAAATGTGAAAGGTAATGTTTTTGAAAAAGAGTGGTTCTTAAATTGTGGCGTTTGCCTTTGTCTCCTCGTAATTGATGGGTTCTTAGATTAGAAATTTGTGGGATCTTTCTGAGTGTAATATGAAGGTTGAAAAATAAAATTTATTTCAATTATATTAATACGTTAAAAGATCAAGCAATATTCATAAAGCTAGAAAAATGTACATATTTAACAAAATAAATGGAAGAGTTGATCAGTAGAGTAACGTACACCCCACAACCCCCGCATTGCGGGGGGCATGGTTGTAGGGACCCACAGCCTGACTGTCGCCAAGTGTAAAATCTTTGGGGGCCCAAATGTTCTCCTTTACGCCACTGGTGTTGATATCAATCGAAAGCATTTTTATTTCCCTGAAAAACGAAAGAAAAAAAAATGAGATTTCTTATACTATAAATGCAATCTTATAAAATGTTTTTATCAGGATACGTATTGAGATTTTTAGTTTTCTTGGCATAAAGTGAAAATATAAATAATACGAAAATAGTTAAATATTTCCCATAGCTATGTGTGTGTGTGTGTGTTATTAACCAAATCTTTTCATATTGCTGACACAGTGGACATTTTAAAGTGAACAATAAAAATTTTGAAACTTTTTTTTGTTAACATTGGTCATTAAAAAAGTGAATTAAATTTTGAAACATTGAATAAAAAGAAAACAATTTTATGTAACTTTTTCAAATAAAAGGATTCGTAATACAATATCATTATATATTCATTTGGAAATGTAATACAATCAACTAACTCATTGCATAAATTCTAGTTTACAATATCAAATCATTATAATTTCCATTTCATCCTAACTTGTTCAAAAGGTTGGCCTCCTTACTTAGATGACTGTGAAAACTTGTTTGAAAGAAAGAAAACTATGCAAATAAGAAGAAACTTACAAAAAAATTTCGCATCAGGAAATGATTTAGTATTAAGTATGCGAATTTCAATTTGCTAAACATATAATTTCATATGCATAACAACGAATTATTTCCTTCTGTTCTGTCGCATGTATTTTCAAAGTCTTTACAGCGTAAATGAATTTCTATTTCTTCTGCTACAAAGTAAGGGTTTTTCCCCCCTTACTCTTAAGCAATAAAATGAAATTCGCTCTCATTAGAAGAAGTGCTCAGACTTAAAACTAAAAAAGAATGCATTGTTCTGAAATAAAGATGAAATAAATACTATATAAAAAATTAAAGCATAATATCTCTGTACAGAGGCTGAACTAGAATTTTTGAAAAGAAAACTTAAAAGTGGATTTATCGATATTTTACAACAACAGAGGGGAGAAATTTTAAGAAAAAAATGCCGATAATTATATATATATTTCAATGGGTTGCAACTTTGAAAACAATGTGAATTTTTCAAAACTCCTAGTTCACAGACTCTCTGGAGAATTCTGTACTTTATATAAGCAAAATATTATTATAGAAGCATTTTTTATAAGAGGAGAACGTTTTGAAAATATTGTATTTAAATAATTTTTATTGTAATAATACTCTTAAAAAAATTTTTTATACATGTATTCTAATATAAGCGACACTAAATATCACGAAAATTATTCAATTATGCGCTTTTTTAAAATCACGGTTCCGAACGTAGTGGAATACCTTAAAAGGTCAGATTAATTCGGAATTTTGCTCACTTGTCCAGGACCGATGACAATACAATAGTTTAATAATTTTGAACGATGTCCCATATTCAGATCCCATCCCGCATCTGGCGACTAATTTCGGAGCTCATTTCCTGATTAAGTTACAACTTAGTTCGATTAACTATAAAAGAGTGTTTTCTTAGTTTTTATGAACTATAATTTATTTTTTTCCAAATTGCATGAAAAACAAGGATTGGGTCGTTACCATGTTCGTTGAATCGCAATTTTTTTTTTCTGTTGAATTTGAAAATATTCCACTTCTATACATTTTTTATTCGCATAGTGGCTCGTTTTCTACCTCATAAATTTTATTTCCTAACGGGTTTTATTCAATCCGTTACGAAAGATTTACGATCGAAGGAATTCTTTTGAAACCACGGATAATCTGGCTTTGAAATGACCCTGCCGGTTTGGAAAAAAAAAAATTTTAAAAAAAAAAAAATTGAAAACTCTGTCTTCCGGGAATGTATAAATAAAATGAAATTGTTTTACGCGTGATTTGCTTTCGTCTATCATAGTTTGAATCTTTTTGTAATTCGATTTTGTATTTTAAAAACTTTCAATGTTTACAGCTTATGGTCTGGTCAAACCAATTTTGTAATTTCACCCTTTATTACGATTTTCAATTTTGATTATGCGTGTGGTATCATGATACATTTTTATGAGGTTCTTATTGAAACTACATGCAAGATATTTTGCTGAATTTTTCCGATCGAAATAAATTTTTTTTCCTAATCCAATTTGTTTAGTTATTTGATTACGAAAATGCCTTAAGTTTTTTTTTTTATTTATATTCTGATTTGAAAAATGACTGTCAAAAATAAGTCAAGTGGTCACAGCCGCAAACTGGTGACCGACACTACTTTTGTCGAGTTATAGGCTCAAATCCTGGTTCCACAAAGACCCGCCGTGTAGAGGAGTTGATGCGCACACACACATTAACTCTATCGAAGCTAAGTCCTCACGCTGGCTTGGTGTGGGAGTTCGGAAAATGGTGTAGTAGTTCAGGTGACGTCATTATCACATTACCAGGTGTACAAGTTCTGTCGTCAATAGCATATTGCAGATGCTAACGATTACGAGTTCTCATGTTCTATAACTTGACAAATTTCCTCCTCATTTCACTCTTCATTTAAAAATCCTGAAGTAATTTGCATCCACTCTATCAATGAAAATCCTGTCGTTCATTCTAAACTAAAATCATGTATAAGAATTAACTTAGCAATCTGTGACTAAATCCCTTAGTTGAGATTGGAGGGACTTTTGTTGAATTAGTTTATTAAAAATGCGGAATCGGGAGTATTATAAAGAATCGCTTCCTTTTCGGATTGGGATTAATTTATATAAATTCGTAGGAAAAGTTAAGAGGGGGGGGAAAATATATTGACAGTAAATAGTAGCGTCATTTAAATAGGTGCATCCGAGTTTCATGAGACAAATTTTCTTTTGTTTCATTTTTGTTATTTTGCCCTTTATTTTTCTTTGACCTTGTAATAACTGCATTAGAAATATTGGATCTGCATTAGAAATATTTGTTGTACATGTTGTGTTTGTAAGCAGATTCGAATATTTTTTTTTCTTTCTCTTTTTCCCTCCTCAATTTTAGCTTTTTTATTATTTAAGTAGTCATTTTGAAACTATAACTCCAAGATCTTAAGAAATTTTTCAAATTACTGGCAAGTATTAACACCATATGTTCAAACTTTCTTGTTAAAGTTTTTTAAACATATACTTTTGGGTTCTTCTCCTGTAAAAAAAAATGTAAACGATAAGGTCTTTGTGTTCCATAAAGGCTAAATGCGAAGGCGGCTGTTTCCTGGGAGTTTGTAGGTCTACGCCCTATTGGGTGAGCTCAGTCCCTTTGGGCTTTCAGTCGATATTTCTAGTATTGTTTCTAAGTGTGACGATAATAAATACAATAAATCTATCTTAATAAAAAACATTGTTCTTGCGAATCTTGCCACCAACATTTTATTTTTTTTTTTCTCATGTTATACTATCAAATCAGTTCTTTATTCCACTTCAAAGAACTATTTAGTAACAAAAAAATCTTCCATTCCACTAATAGTCAGAAAGCCATTTCCATACAAGGGCGGTTCTCTGGAAATAGAAGTGCCCCACCTCTGTAACAGGCGGACACGTATTTCTTGGTATTTATTATTGTTTAGGCGGGGTTACTGACGTCTAATTTAGATTTAAGTACCATCTTTATTCGCATTATTTTGTAAATATGTTTACTTCGGGATGCATCCGCAAAAGATTTTAAACTGAATCGTTAGTTTCATAATCGGTGGATAGTTAATATTTATTCCATCAAAGTTCAGTTTGCACATTGAACTAAGTATAAATTAAACTTAGTGGCGCAACAGCCCATGAGGGTCAAGACCTATTGTGCCTATCTCGGTATACGTGACCAATGGGCGCTGAGGTGCATGAGCGAATGTCTCAATCAGGTGGTCAGTCTGAAGCGGAACCCCCAATGTTCAGGCCCCAAGCAAACTTTGTACCCATTTATCGACCCACTGAAGGGATGAAATGCTGAGTCGACCACGGCCAGCCCTAGGATAAAACCCCGGACCTATGGTGTAGAAGCGCGATACGCTACCACTGGGCTTTCAGTAAGTGTACTAGAGAATAATTGATGCATCAAAGCGTCACTGCTTCACGATTTACGGGTGAAATTCTAGAGAATATGGCCCACGGTAGTCGAGTGGTCATGGTCACGAACTCATGGCTAGCGTTGTTTCTGTCCAGCTGTGAGCTCGAGTCCTGGTTCACTGAAGACCTACTGAGCAGAGGGGCTGATGCATGTTAAATCTTTAGAGTCGTTAAGTCATCAAGTTCGAGTGGTGCTTAAATTTGGAGAATAGAGTGTTATAGATCTCAGGGATCATCCTCGTCACTTGACAGAAGTTCGAAATGACGAGGTCCGTCGCCAGTAACCCTCTCGTAGCTTTTAAGAGCGACGCTATCATTAAATCAATTAATCAATCAGGAGAATGTGTCATTACGTCTTGGATGTAATCTTTCCATAATGGTTTTCTCTCGAATATGTAATTCCTTTTTATATAACCTGACAAAATTATTTTCTTAATCACTTTTCTCAAAAGAAATGCCAGGTTTTTTTTACCCCAAACCATATAAAATTATTGAGTTTTTCCAATCGGTAAAAATAAATATTAAAACCTCAAAATTCAAAACGTACAAATATGTCCATATATTTTTCCCTCGGTTTAAAATACCGTGTCCTATTAATTATAACTAAAAGAAGACATTATTATTTATTTTTTTGAAAAAATATTGTTGATACCTTTATTTACTTATTTATTCATTTATTTTGCAAAAAAAAAATAGGACCTGGAAAAATTTTGAATTAAATGCAGAAATGACATTTATAAAAAAAAATCTTAGAATACCAAAAGCGTAAGAGAACTAACCTTAAAGAAATGAAGTACTTCATATACATCTACTTATAAAATGCTAATAAAGTTTTATATAGCCTAAAGAGCTTGAGTAAGAATTGCAAAATTATTTTAAACAAAAATGCGTAAAAGTACTTATGGAGTTTTTAAGTTAAAAGGAAATAGTGTTGTTATCTGACCATTTCCTATTCAGCCTTTCAACTAATGTTCTTATCCGCACTTACAAAACCGGCTTTGTGCTTAACATCCGTTACCAAGCAGATTACAAAATCTCTTTTCTTTCTTTCCTACCTGTCACAGGTGCTTAGCAAAACGCATTCAGGTAGGACCTTGAATTCGAAGCGTTCCCTCAGTGGAGCCTAAGTCAATATTTGAATCCCTTGTAGGCCTCAACAAGATATGGATTCCTGTTATCAGTGTTCTTTTGCGGTACATATTTGCGTAGAAATGTTCTTGCTATGAATGGATTAGATTTAAAAACTGTTCAGATGTTATTTTTACTATAATATCTATCTAGTTAACACAGGAAATGTTGAGCGAACCCTCTGATCCAAACTTCCGTGCAATTTAATATGCATGTTTACGAAGATATATTTTGATTAACCTTTATAAATCATTATATAAAG
Source organism: Trichonephila inaurata madagascariensis (assembly GCA_019973955.1). Classification (NCBI taxonomy): domain Eukaryota; kingdom Metazoa; phylum Arthropoda; class Arachnida; order Araneae; family Nephilidae; genus Trichonephila; species Trichonephila inaurata. Next base: position 83,151 of record BMAV01000911.1, on the reverse strand, counting down.
AGTCAATCTGTGTATTTTCCAATAGAAAAATTATGTGAAATATCTCGATATATCTTTATAAAAAATAAAAAAATAATAAAAACATTAGACATTTTAGCGTCAGTTATATATTTGAAAAATGTGTAAACAAAAATCGTATTTGCTCCAAAAATTGCTTTTTAGTTTTAATAAATTTCATTTATGAGCCTACTATTTCGAAGAAAATCTCTTGTATCTTCGAACCGTAACGCTTCGTTTTTAATTTAGGGCACTGTTTCAGGATCATAATTAAGTTCTTCATGTGCAGTGAAATTTAGATTTGAAAAATACGACTTGGTTATTATATGAAAGAAATACTTTAAACATTTTTAATGACTGAAAATATGACACGGTAGAATTGTTTCAATAAATATGCAAAAATACAGATTTGCTTGAAATAGGTTAAAATTTTACAAATTATATTCAAAATTCCGTATTGTAAATGGCCACGGTATCTTAGTAGTTATATGGTCACGAACTCGTGGCCCGCGTGTCGTGGGTTTGAGTCCTGGTGCCAATGAAGACCCACAGTGTAGAGATGGCTGATGCATGTTAAATCTAACTGAAAACCCTTCTGGCGGCATGATGGAGGTTCCAGCCAGTGTGTCGTCCTCGTCACTTGACCGTAGCTCAAGATTACGATGTCCATCATTATTAGCCCTCGTGTTGTTTTATAGTGCAATATAACATACTCTTACTTATTCATTGTAAATACAGTAGAACCTCTATATTGAGAATTTTTCTATAGAGCGAACTTTTTCCTGGAACCTTGAACATTTCACGATTTTCATCGTAAAATAACCTCTTTACAGCGAAGTGCATTTTCTATATAACGAACTTTTTCTTTTGTGATTCAATTTTTGTTCTTCCTTTTTTTTTTAAAAGTATTTCTGAAAAAATTTCAAGTTATTCTCTCTTTAACGCATTTTACGGTGGTCACAAATCTTGAACTGGTTTTATTAGATCCTAATTCGCCGAGAGCAATGGAGTTCTGAACATTTCATCAAAGAAGTGTAACCTTTAATCTTCATTGCCCAGTTCACTAGAAGCATCTTCGATACCCTCTTTCACCCTCAGTGGAGTTGTCCTGTGTCCCCGTGTTATAATAATAAAATGTTTGTTTAATATTACTTGTTTGCTTTAAATTATAAAATGTCCTTAAAATTCCCTGATTTTAGTATAAAATTAATTTTTTAATACTGAAAATACAATGAATTCGACATTTTTTTTTTCTTGTTTTCCTTGCAGTTTTTATTTATTTCTTCTTTGATGGGTAAGATATATAAAATAAACATATATTTATTTAAAAAAAAGGTGTGAAAAATTACTTTTTTTAATATAGTGTTTATGAATTTAAAATGTGTTTTATGTGGTTTATAACGAGTATATTAAGAGATGAACCTCTATATAACGAATTTTCCATATAACGAATTTTTTCCCGGGATTTAGCGACTTCTTTATATAGAGGTCCGACTGTATATTACAATGGATGTTAGGAATATCAAATCTACAATTTAATAGATTTTAATTGCAAAAATGTTATAAATATTGTATACAAAAAAAAAAAATTGAGCAAAAAACTTCTTTGGAATTTGAATGGAATAAATTCATGATGGTCACATGATAAAGGTAATCACGTGTTCTCCATTGATTAAAAACTGACATACTAGTTGTTCAACTTGTAAAGTTTAGACATAACACGTGAACATCTTTAACCAATCACATCAAATTTTAAATATTAAAATTTTTCAATTAGTTCTTAAAATTCAAAAGAACATTTACATAATACGTGTACTTTTAAATCAAGCTCATTTTGTTTAACTATAGGCATTATTATTGTTGACAGGTGGATTCTTTTTGAAAGAAAGTTTCTGAAAAAAATCAAAAGTTGGCAACAGCATATGAGCTAATTGATGGAAACGTGTGATTACATTTAAGATAACTGTGACGTCACATGAATTTATGAACTGATTGGCTAGAAACATGAGAGAGAAGTTAACATGTGACTATGACGTCACGTGAATTGAGTCCATTGCTTGTAAAATTTCGTAACTCATTCATCACAGGTTTTAGTTGTTTGTAGTGGAATTATAAAACATTTTCAAGGGAATGAATAACTGGAATGCTATTCATTTGTTACTTTCGTTTAATTTTTGTACCTCATTATACTTTAAAAACTAATATTTGTAGCATATTGTTTCTCCATATATAATACAATAATTTGTATATAAACTTATTTTCAAAAAAATATTATGAGGGTGGCGTTGTAATTGTGGAAATCTAATTGCATTTAAATAAAGTTTAAGCGCAACTAGAGCTAATGAGCCATTTTAAAGCGTTTCATTCAATTTCATTGTTAATCTTAGCTAAATAAAATTGTTATTTAAGGACCTTTTTTATTTCAAAACCTTTTCCATTGTTCTGTTTATCTACATAAGGATCGAGTCGTTTATAATCTATAAAAATTCGCAAAGGACATCATAGGGAAATTTTAAGCGTAAGTGACCAGGTTAGGTATATAGTTAGCGTCTTGCAAACGAAGTTCGAGATCACGAGATTTGTTTCTTTCAAAACCTATTACTTTTTAGTACAACTCGTTAAAGATTAAAATTATCACGCGTAAAACAGAGCATACAATTAAATATCCTTCAATCTTATGTTTATTTTCATATTAATGCGTAGGAACTACATTAACGGAATGTGATGTGCTTAAGAGACTTTTTAACTACTTAAATAAAAATCCGTAATTAAAACTTACATTATATGTTTCATATTTAAAAAATAATTAACATTTTTGTTTCCTAGAAAAATTTGTCATTCATCATTCTTTCGTGACTAATGTATTAATTTGTTTCTTTCAAATTAACATTAGATGTAGTTTTTTTCATAATCATTCTTAAAAAAAAAATTGGATAATTAAAATAATGTTTCCCTTTTAAATGAGGTTTAATGTACTCAGTTTATAATATATGTATTTAATATGGAAGTTTTCATTACATTTTATTTCTCCAATTTATTTTGACTTAATATAACATATTTTTCATTTAACATTATTACGTGATCACACAACTAAAAAACTGAAGAAAATAATTTTTTAATTTAACTTTAAAATCTGTTGTATGTTTATTTTTTAGTTGTTGGATACTTTAAACACTTTATAAAAAAGGAAAAATCCTACAACTGTAAAAGTATTATCTTAATATTACATTAGCCATGATAGAATTTTCAGATTGCAGGGCCATTATCATGATGTTAGAAAAACAGTCTCTTCTTAGAATGTTTTGAACGTATTTTACGATAGGTTTCACTATCATGTGTTGAGAAGGAATATCCTTTTATCTGTCTTGTAGAGAAATTTTTTGCGACTATATAAAAGGAATTATATTTACATTAGCCTGCTTATCACAATGCATTAAGTGTTATATAAATATTAAACTAAGGAAGATGTGTAATATAACACTATTGTTATCAAAATAATACTGCCATTTGAAATATTTATTTTCATATTGTACAGCTTATCTTTGTGAACGAATAATTTAGTTTTATTTTGATGTCTCTGAATATTTATCTTATAAAAAAACGTCATGAAACAGCATTCTGAAGTTCAGATACCTCACTTGTTAGTATTTCGGGGAAGAAAAAAATATTAAAAAATTGACATAATTTATTCTAACAATGTTCTTTTCAGGAAGAAATCGAATTTATTTTCGCAATTTCGATTAAATTTTTCCTTTTGATGTCAAGTTATCCAAAGTTTTAAAAAGCTAGACGAGAGCGTGGTGACTTAGTTTAAAAAAAAACTTCATTATAAAATGTTTTAATATTAAATGATGATTTTTTAAAATAGAAAAATGATGTATAAAATGTGTGTGTATATTTAATTAAACTGTAGGAATATACGTATAAGAGCTCACTGAAAATAAATTTTATGAATAAAAACTCTTTTTATTGGCCATATTCTATTTTCTGTTAATAAAATTTATCTATTTAGCAAGTACTTGGATTCTATATTACAAAATTCCTTTCTTTTCCTCATATATTTGATTTGAAGATATAAATTACCAAGATTGTTGTTATGTACTTTCAACTTGCTGTACTGCAATTTTAAAAATGCAACTGATTTCATTTAGTGCGCAGTTGCAAGATATTTTTCCGTTTAATTTCCTACTATCTGCTATTTCCACAGCAAGGTGTGAAACTCGCGAGCCACGTGCGGCCCACAACGAGCATTTTTACGGCTCGACCAATATATCGGTACAAAATAATACGCAACAAAATATCAAAATTTCTCCTGAAATAGGAAAGATTGTAGCAAAAAATAAACATAACTTGAATCTGCGATTTTAAGTGTTCATAATGAATTCATTCTTTTGAATACATTATGCGCTATGTTTGAAATTTCATCTCCCAATGCATCGGAATGTCGATTTTAGTTTCAAATTTTCAAGATACTTTGTTTAAACTTAAGAGAATTTCTCGATTATCTTTAGAACTACTGGACAAATTTTAATGAAATTTAGTACGTATATAGGGCTGATATAATGCAAAACAAGTAATATAAAAAAAATTTTAAGTCAATTCCTAATTAGATCAACAAAGAAAAATTTTATTTTAGCTATTTTTTATTAAATGGTTACAATTAATATAAATATGTATATACATAGGACAGAATCACAACATTAAGTGGTCATTCATTTTTATTAATTATCATTAAAGTATCGTATTGTCATCCAAAACAATCGTGTCTGTAAAATTTCAGTTCAACTGAATGCTTTAAAACGTGTGTCAAAACTTGAAAAGGTTTTTTCGCAAGTCGCCAAAAGGATCGCTAAGTCACCAAAAATGATGCCAACGTGGCTGTGTATTTGTAATTCTTTAAATAATTAGTTTTAATCAATTAATTTTTATTTATTATTATATTATATTGTATTGTCATTCAAAATAATCCTGTATATAAAATTTCAGCTCAATGGAGCGCTTTCAAATGTATTTTATTAACGATTGAAAATTCCACGAAGATAAATAAATATATAGAGAGTGTGAGCTATTAGTAGGAATTGAAAAAAAAAAATAACCAACTGTCATAATACACACGAAGGATCGTGACTAACGGATTTCGGAGTCGGAAGGTGTGAAACGGCAGTTGTAGAACGTAACAAAAAAAATTGGTTAATAGTAGGTATGTGGTCCCCTCTTTCAAATAAACTTCTCTCCATATGAAAGTAAGGCGAGAATATATGGAGGGGCCCTCTACCTGCCCTTCAATGCCCGAGAAATCGACCATTACTATGGCGGAGGAGGCTTGATGATCAGGGCAGGCATCACGTTGGATGGCCGCCCACACCTCCATGTCTTCGCAAGAGGCACAGAGGATAGGGATGAGGTTTTGGAACCTTCTATGTTGACCTTTTCACAGGCGCAATTGGCCCTGATTTTATTTTAAGGGATGACAACGTGAGGCCCATAAAGCTCATCTGATCGATGGATTTCTGGAAAGTGAAGATACTCGCCGAAAGGATTGGCCAGTTAGATTTCAAGATCTCATTCTTATAGAGCATACCTGGGATGCTCTAAAGAGGGCAATTGCAACTCGCCAACCCCCTACGAGAACCTCCCAAGGCCTTACAACAGAGTTGTGGAACGAGTGGGATTAATTCCCACAGGCTCATACATTCCTTTATTTCCGGTATAAAACCACGCCTGTTTATCTGAAAGAGGGAACTATATCCTCTGTTAACAATTTTTTGTTAAATTCTGCACAACTGCTGTTTCATACCTTCTAACTTTGACGAATGTTACGCATGATCACGTGTGTGTATTTTAACTGTTGAATGATAATTTTTTGCATTATATCAGCCTTATATACATACCCAATTTTATTAAAATGTGTTCAGTAGTTCTAGAGATATCGACAAAACCCTAAAAATGCTCTTAATTTTGAGCACCATTGTATATTAGACTACAATGTTGCCCTTTTTCTGATGGTTTCTTAAAAGAAAAAAAAATGTTGTACATGAGTGTAAAAATTTTAGTTTCTGAAAAAACTTCCTTCCGAACTCATTTCTCATCCGTGGTAATCGAGAGACCATAGAATTGAGCACACAATCAGACACACTTAAGTCGAGCCGTATGTTCGAGTCTAGATTCCAATGAAAACAAAGTTTTCAACAGTAACAATGTTAAAGAAGGTAAATCCTGCGCAATTATTACCAGCGGTGAGCTCCCAAGCCAAAACACCACCCAATGTAATAGTGAGAAACCTAGCTAAAACTTTCGCGGATTCCTTGATAGATAACAAGGTATGATCGAATTCTTTACTATAATTCCCGATCTCATAAAAAGAAACCCCAAGATTTTAACTTTACTTTCTAAAATTTAAAACGGCTCAAACAAATCAGGAAAAAACTTACCTTCTTCTGTAAGCTAAGATTGAATGAAACTAAAAATTTCCTTTGACATTTAAACTTAAAACCTCTTTCAATAGTACTCTTATACAAAATTTTAAATTCTTCTAAATTTTACTTCATTAAAATTTTTTTATATTATTTCCATTTTTGTTCTTAAAATAAGTTCTAGTGCAGTCTACCCTAAGCTTACTACCAACTTCCAACAGCCTATCAGAAGACAAGAAAGAACTTTCTCCCTCAAGCCACCCCATGTGGCCGCGGTAGCCGAGTGG
>BMAV01000911.1:0-32500 GCA_019973955.1 Trichonephila inaurata madagascariensis | reverse complement strand
CTTGATGTTAATACAGTTTTTTCAAACATTAATTTATTAATTAAATTTTCTTTCAATTTTAAAATTATTCTGCACTATTTCTGGCGAAGTTCGATTTATCTGCTACAGATGGCACCAGTAAGTTTTTCTAACTAAGTAGAAATTGACTTAATTTTTTTTTTATATTGTTTATAAAAATTCATTTGAGTTACTAGATTATTAATTAAAAGTCACAAGAGGTCCGTAGCCTGTAATATAAAAGTCAAGTAGTAGATTTGGATCGCGGTTTTATTAATAATAGATGCTGTTACACAATAAATTAGACGATGTTTATTATAGCGTGGTATGGAACTTTTGTAAGAGGAAGTCCAATCATGTTGTCGTCTATGTATTATTTTAGAGAAGGATATAGTAATTTCGAATTCGCTAAAACAGCGATTATTATAATACGAATACTATAGTAAAATAATTTACTACTCAGTTCTTAAAGTAATACATACAATGGTTTATATAGCCCGAAATATTACTAAGGATTAAATAAGGAATTTAAAAAAAACAGTAAAATTATTTTATTTAAAGGGAAAATTACATCCAAAGTACATAATTTAAATGTTTTTTTTATTATTATCTGGTTTTATAAAACTGTCATATTAATGTTTCATTTTAAACATGCCTTTATATGTGACTGAAACATGTGATCGGGATGGTTCAAAATCATTATTACTTTTTTTTATAATTGAACAACAAAGAAGAATAGATATTGTTCTATGGAATTATAACAACTATATCTGATAACTATCACATTAATAAAACTAAAAAAAATTATAAAAAATTACTATCTAGGATGTAAGCTTGCGAATAAAATTTTGCAAGATGTTGTTTGCATTATTAAAGCAACTTAACTTCCATTTTTAAGGTTTCATTTTCCTTATTTTTGCAACAATTCCAATATTTTAATTTTGATTTATTTTAAAATTTCAATTTTATTAAAACATAATTTATTCTTTGCATAAAAATAAGGATTTTTGTTTGGAATTTAGTAATGTTTCACTTTCACTATTCTGTATTATTTGATCTTGAGCAGCATATATTAAATTTTAATCGAAGTATTTTAAAACTACATCGCTAGATGGCAGCACGAAACTTAATTTTGCATTTTGAAGAGGGAAAAAAAAAAACGAGCCACATTTCATGCAGAGAGAAATTTTATTTTTCAAGATCTGAAAGAAAGAAAATTTTTACAAAATTTTATGAATTTATTCTGTGGGAAAAAAACTAAATATATAGAAATTAGAGAATATCTCTTGCGTTTTTTAAGCATATTTTTTCTTGAAATATATTTTAATAAAATAATGCTACAGCATTACCATTTGAAAACAATAAGATATGATATTCTATGTTTGATGTATGATAAATAACTTAGCATTTTTTTCCCAACTATTGGAAAAATGTCGTTGTCCTTAATAAACCAATGATTGTAAAAATGTTTAAAAATTAGAAAAATTTGTTGTTATTGTTATAAAAATAAACGGAAAAAATTTCAATGGAATGCACTTTTCTAGAAAAAACATTCTTTGAACATACATCAGGCATGAAACTTAAATATAAGACAGCTTAGATCGTTCTTTAAAAAAAAAAATATTCTGAATAGTTAATAGTGCAATGAAGTAAGACATTTTCTTAGTCATATTACATAAGGCAAGATCCAAGAAACAAAATTACCATAGTGAATGTTCTCCTATTAAATTACTTGAAAAGTGAATATTTTTTGGAAAATTTATATTTATTCAATAAAACAAAAAATTCTTCTTAATCTGTTTAAAATTACGTAATTGACTTTTTTCCTATCCAATAAACGTGGGCGTGGTAACCTAGTGGTCATAGACACGAGCTCGTGAGCAGAGTGTTATGAATTCGTGCCCAAGTGTCAATGAAGACCCGCCGTGGAGGGGCTGATGCATGTTGAATTTGTAGTGGCTAAGTCTCCCCGGCCCCCCAATTTAGCGTGATCTAATAATTTAGAGAAGGGAAGCCCCAGCTCGGGTATCGTTCTTCGATGTTCATGTGACTGAGGTTCAAAATTAAGAGGTCCGTCGCCAATACAGCTCTCGTGTTGCTTTTGAGTACGACTTTAATAAACACTAATCTATCCAGCCAACAATTTGTGGATTACAGAATCCATGAGCCATTCGACATTCTAAAAATATTGCTAATTGATAGTTTTCTTTAAAAAAAATTTCTTTGTAACTTTTGAATTTACATCAAAACTTCTTTTTGTAAAAAAAAAAATTGTGTATTGTCCTTTTTTGTTAATCGGATATCTATGTTTTTTATTCAATAACAATGAAATTTTATTATTCCTTAATATAAAGTTTTAGCATAGTATTTTCGATCTCAATGAAATATATATGTGTAAAATTGATTAATAATATGTATTAAAAATATTTTTCTTATTTCTATAGGATGGAAGAAGTATACGTCATCCGACTTCGTGGTGTGCCTTCCACTTCTACATCCGAGTCCTCCACATCCGCCATCGACACCAACGATCTCATCCGAGGCTCGGTTCTCGGCCTCGGGGTCCTTCACGTCATATTTGGACTTCTGGTCGTGGTCTTCGGTGTTTTGCGAACATCCATCGACGACGAACCGGCGGCCACTTTTTTTGGCACCATCTTTGGGCCCTTCTTCGTGGCAACGGGTATCTGTGCCTTCCTGTCCTGGAGGCGCCCCTTCAGAAAATTGAAGATGAAGGTGTTTTTCTTCATGTCCTCACTGTCCCTCCTCAGTTCGACAGCCTTCCTCAGTATATGCTTCTTGGGAGTGGTTTACTATCACAGTGTGCCAAGGGTCTTTGGGGACACCCCCCATGTCACGGCCAACGCCATCGTGGCGACAATGGGCGAGATGATTGTTGCCTTGCTGTCTGTTCTAACAGCTGGGGGAGCAGTCTGGAAATTCTGGCAGTGTGGTGCCTTCAGACCGACCACCGTTCATCAAAACTCTGCAAGACAAAAAGTAATAGTGAAGACAGACATTATCGGTGGACAATCCGTCGAAGGCGTCTTCGACGATGAAATGATTCGACACGTCAGTCCTCACTGTGTGATATCCCTTCGTGCTGGCGATGGGCAGAGGGAGGTGATTAAGAAGGTGCAAGATTATTTGCACTCTCAGGACGAGCTTAGTTTCACGTTTTCTGACCCGAGCAGTCTGCATGACGAGCAGGACTTGGGGGTCGACTCACAGAACTGGAGGAATGAAGTGATGCCAGTCACTTCGAGTCAGGACTTGGGTGTCGACTCACAGAACTGGAGGAATGAAGTGATGCCAGTCACTTCGATTCAGGACTCGGAAAACGGTGAAAATAATGTCTTTGAGAAGGATGATGAGCCAGAACAGACATTGCCAGAGAAAGAGACTTAACTCAGTTTGGACATTGGGAAAATTAATCCTGTACAAATGTTTATATTTTTAAGTGAGAACTGTTTTTCTGTAACAGTCGACAAACAAAGTCAAGATTTTTTTCTACGCCATACATGCCGCTAATATTTTATTGTCCATGTGTTGTGATAAAAGTGTGTTATTTTTAGTCAAATAAAGGATTTTCTTTTTTACACGATCTTAAAGCTGGTCTTTTTATCATTTGGTTTTTTTCCTCCCTTTACCATTCTCCTAAATAAAAATGTTAAGACATTTTCTCTCTCCCCTTCTCCTTCAATGGCTTGACAGCTCTGGGTGGGCCAATACAGGTTTAATATCAGGTTACAATATCAGGTTTGCAAATTTTGTAAAGTTCTAAGTTAAATTTTCTTCTCCATGATCCATTCACTTGGATCCCACCAAGAATGCAGCCTAATATCTTTCTCTCGAAAATTCCCAGTTTCCTCATCGCATCAAGTCAATGGTCAAGTCTCTCATGAATAAGTCAGGACAGATCTTACGAGACTTTTGTAAAGAAGCAATTGAGTTCTTAATTTGAGAAAACTGGATTTTAAATATCTCTTTAAGGCATAAAAACATCTATTTGCAGCAATAATTCTTTTATAAATTTCTGGGGCCAGCTCACTTTTATTATTTATTTCGGTTTCCAAATAAGTAACACTGTTAACTTTTTTCAAATTTATAATTGCTTATTTCTATGCGACTAAGTTGTAAGTCGGACTTTAAACAAGGTAAATATTTAGTTTTATTCTCGTTTACAGATAAGTTCATTCTTTTAGCACTTTGTTTATCTCTCTCAGTACTTAAAAATGGTACTTTAAATTATCAGTTTTATTTCACTTTCATAAATTTCAGTAACTATGTAAACTCTTATTATACTCTGTACCCTATTAAACATTGATGTCACAATAACTAATAAATGTTAATGATTAACAAACGTAGGTGAATGAAGACAAGCCTGGAACGTCAGGTTATAAGTTTTTTTTTTAAAAATCTAGTATATCACGATAGTAAAGTTAAATTATCTCTTTTGTGAAACTGTTTATCATTTTGCTTTGTCTTATTTCAAAACGTATGTTCTATTTGTTGTTCAAAGTACTTAGACTCGGATACCAAGGCTTAATGGGAGGTTGGTTAAAGGTAAGCCTGAGGTTGCGAGTTCGACCCCATCTGGAGTCGCTAGATTTTCTAGATGCGAAAATCGTAGGTACGCATGTCATATGATTATGTAGCGTGTAAAAGATCCCTTGAGTATCAATTAGGCTCTGGTGCTCTAGGGAAAAATCCTATCACGGCAATATTTTTAGCATGCGACGAGAGCTTGAATTAAATTAGTGTCCAAACTTAGTAGCGAGAGCCACTACTAAAATGGGGCTCTCAAATTTGGGGACTGCAAAGGCTTGGTCGCTAATATGCAGCCCATTAGAAAAAGAAGTGCTTAGGTATGTACTTTGGTTAATTTTATGGATTATTTTGTTTAATTAAGACATTCATTAATTCGGGGGTCTAGACTTTCATTTAGTCAAGATTAGTGAGGTTTTACTGTACGATTATTTGTGTAAAGAGAGAGAAAGCACAATTTTCGTTTCTACAGAAGGATTTAAACTACTGTAACTAGCACCAACTTGTGTGGTGTTCATGGTCACGAACTCGCGACGAATACAGCGTTGTAGAGTCATGGGGTTCGAATCCTACTGCCACTAAAGACTTACTGTGTAGAGGAACTGATGTGCGTTAAATCTGTCGCGGTTCAAATTCCTCACGTTGATGCGTTGTGGAAATCAGGAATAAGGTCTTGGCTCATGTGCTATCTATCACTCTTGACTAATGTTCAAAATTAGGAAATTCGTCGACAATAGCTCTCGTGTTGCTTTAAATACAACGTTAATAAACACTCCCTCAATGGCACCGACTGAACTAAGTTTTTAAATTATCTAATTTCATTTCGAAATGTTAAGTTCAATCAGGAGTTTGAATCCTGACTCTACTTAAAAGAATAGTCCAAATTAATGAGGTGAATATAAATGCTTTTTAAACTCTACAGGTTTGAATTCGCATGAAGTGTCAAAAATGTAAGATATACTTAAAGCAGGGGTACACAACCTTTTTTCTGCTGAGCCGCATACATATGTCACCTATTTTACCCGGGGCCACATACATATGTTAGGTATTTCCCGCGGACCGCAACATGAGGATAAATGGGGGAGGGGGGAATGATTTGAGACCAAGATAACACATTAGAAATTTAAAATGTGGAAAATTGATCGAAATATTATTGCTCTTGTTTTTTTTTTGTTTTTTTTAATTATTATTTTTAGTATTTTTTTATGTTTGACATTAACTCTAAATTAGCATTTAAGAAGCACTTCTTCACAATTTTTGCATCAGTAAACGGTTTCATACGATTATCAATAATATAACAAACTTCATAGGATGTTTTTGTTACAGCTGTGACTGAGAAGTTACCACTGAGAAAACACGTTGTTGCTGTTGCAAAGATTATACAAGAAAGCCTATTTATCACCTCTTGAAAGAGATCCTTGAGAGGAAAAGTGTCATTGAATGTGTTTCCTGTTCATTGTTATTTTTTAAATACAGCTCTTTCGTGACAAATCAAACAATTACTGATCAATGTTGGTTTTTCACAACAAAATAGTCAACCTCCCAATCGTCTTGAAACGATATTTTTCCTTCGAATATCTTTCGCTTGGAAGATATGAAAGATAGTTTAAAATTAGTTCCACCCATAAAATGGTCGCTACTCCACTGTTGTCTGTTATCATAACCGTAACCGTTCCAAATAAAAAAAGAATATCATTTCGTACCTGTACGACACCGACAGCAAAATCGATATATTTGATTTCTTGACAAAGAATTTCCCACCAAATTTTTAATACAATGTTCTTTAAATAAGTAAATTTCTCAGAGCAATGGGCCATGACCGGGCCACTTAAAAGGGCTCGGTGGGCCGCAGGTTGAGTATCGTTGCTTTAAAGTATCTCCTGAGTAATTTAACCACAATTCGAAATGAGCTCTATTGTAGATAGCCTTTTGTGTTGCTATTATATGATAATAGAAGCCATTTATGTGTCATTAATTTAAAACATATTTTTATTGTCCTGTGTTATTTTCATTGAGAAATAATACCTACTTGTGCAGTCCATATAAATTCAAGTACTATTAAATTTTATATAGCATTCCTAAAGTATTTTAATACAGATGTAAATAAAATAATTTTATGCAAACATATGTCTGTTGAATGGGTTGTTAAAAAAATGTAAAGCGATTTCTACTTTGTAAAAATAATTTATTAATTTTTACGTTAAATCAATAATTGTAAAATAATTACAATCTTCGAGTTGCAAATAAATAAAGCAAATATTATTTTAAATATTCAAATTTATTAATTCATATTTTAGTAATACATACAACATTTTGCATGTTTAGAAATAGTACGCACAATATTTACCAATTCAGGATCAACTGATGAAGTATCAGCGAGATATTTTATGCACAGGTTTCTTAACAATGGCCATTAAGGGGCTTATGGTCACTAAACAGTTCTTGGTTTTAATATCATTTTATTAAACATGAGGTGATAACCGTCATCTCTTAACAGCAACAACACAAGCAATGATAATACAGTTACAATATACAGTTAACAAAGTTCACGTGCAGTTACAGTAAGCATGACAATGCGTATCAATTCAAAAGAGAAGTAGTATATGTAAAAATTATACAAATCAATAGGTACAATGCCTAGTAATTGTCCTCAAAGAAAAGCCTTCTTTTATTAAGGTCAATTCAGTGAGGATTTTCACCGGGTCTATGTACCTTTTTAAACCTCTCGATACCTAGAGGTACACCTCCTGATCTTCGAAAAGAGAAAAGTTTCTTGAATTAACATCGACCCGGATATGGTTTCACATATAGAATTGATAAGATTTTCTTAAATTTAAAGGACATTTTAATTCACTACTTTTTTTAGCTTGCATAGACAAAGATAAAATTCTAAAAAAAAAATGTTTTAAAATATCGCATTAAAGATGTTGTTTTTAAAAATTTCCTTGCCTTTTTAATATTCAATTTATAAACTGGATTGTCGCATTCGCCTGACATTGCTCTTTTAAATGCATTTGTGCACGTGTTCAATAATTTAACCTTTTTAACAAGAAAACACAAGTTATGATAAATTTAGTCTGAGAATATAAGATATATATATATATATCAATGTATTTTTTGATGATTTTCCCGATAATTTGCTTAAAAATCTTTAAATAAATTAATACGCTGAACAATAACCACTATTTGGTAAAAATTGTGGCTAGCCTCGGCACCCACCTAATTCCTCTTAACTGGAACCAACCGGCGAGCAGGAGAAGTGAATTGATATGAACGGACACTTGCTCAACTTCTCTCTCTGACTCTCACGAGGAAAGACGTGTTTTCCCTTTATTCAATTTCCATGTTTCAACCTAAAGTAACTAGTAATTCTTATAATATTCTATAATGCTGTAAATTAAAAATATGTTTAACCTTTTTTATCATTTTTACTATTTATATGGCGTGTAATAAACCTTTAACATATTCTCACTTCACGCCATAAAAATGAGTTTAAAAAATATTAAATAACGACACGGCAATGGAACAATATATGAGTGAGAACGTTTTAAGTAAATAAATTTTATTTAATTTTACTATTACATAACAGAAAATTAGATTGTTAAAAACGAAGGGAAAGGCTATACGGTAAAAACTAGTTTGAAAAACAATTAATACAAAAAAACAAAAAAAAACTTAAATGCTGAGACGTAGAAATTTGTAACTGTTTCAATTCAAATTTAGCACATTTAAAAGAATATAGTACTATATAGTTAGTAAATATATCAATGAATATATAACCGGTTTTGATTACATTTTATATATTTGTTCAATTAATTTTACAATTTTATCATTGACATATTTTAATACTGGGTATTAACGTATAATTCTTTAAGAGGCAAGGATTCTTAACATTTTTTTAAACAATTATACAGAATTCCTTTTTCAATAAAAAGACAACAGCTTCAGCTGGACTCGACGTACACTATGCATAACATGGTTCCTCAGAACAGTTTATCCAGGAATAAGGCCATCTTCTGCCAAAGTGAAGGCGACTTGAATTCTTTATTCTTGCCTAGAACTGGGAGCTAGCTATTTATTTAAAGTGAAGCATTTACTAGAAAAATAAATATTTAAATATAAAAATTAGAAGGTATAATAACAGGTAGTAGATATATAATGAATGTGTGATGAACTAATGTGTTCACGAATGTGTGATGTAACTAAAATACTTTTATATTTCCATTAGAGAGTATAATTAAGTCTTTAAAACAATAAAAAAACAACAATTTTATATAAAGAAATATACCATCTTCCTCAAAACAGAAATAATTGAGCTAACGTTTCACTACACAATTCCTGTTCTTACTTTCAAACACGATTCACACTTATAATAGAAAAAAATTTTAAAAAATAGAGTATTAAGGAAAAAAAAATTTTTTTAAGTGGCCTCCCCTTCCCAAGTAGTCACCCGTTGCTCCCACATACCTCATCAAAGGTACAAATCTACAAAAGAAAAAAAAATCTTTTCTACAAGCGACATTTCGAGCAAATTTTGTTTTACTGTAGTGTCGGTAATCTTAAGGATTACTGACACTACAACCATCCAAAAATAATTGCAATTTAAAAAAACTTAGTCACTATATAAACTTAACTTCTTGAACTTCAGGCATCTTTACTAAAACCATCATTCTCATTTCAGGTTATTCCTCTGCCTACGTTAAAACCGGAAGAGACTACTCGACAAACACACTGTCGAAGATTTGTATCCGCGACGGATAGAAACCGCGACCTATGGATTCGTAAGCACGTAACATACCACTAGACAAAAGTGATCACCCTGTCCGGAGGCTGTTACTGGCTTATGTTAGACACCGCTACAGTACTCCCCCACCAGTGAGGCGGTGGATAGGCGAACGAACGAGATATTTGTATGGCGAGCGTGGGAGTTGCTGCATCAAGTGAGTCTGAAGACTTTTGGTTGCTCTTCTTGCAGATAGTTGGCGCCACGACAGATCAGATGGTTTACGTTTTTCTTTTAAGCCGGAGATTAGAACCGAGTACCTTCCGATCCGAAAGCGAGTACTTAAGCAACCATGCTAAAATGATCATCCCTGTTCGGTGGCTGTTACTGGCTTATGATAGATTCCGCTACACACACATACCATTTACCTAGAAATCGGAATATACAAGGGTACCTCAGTAAACTATTACATTATATTTCTACATTTTAAGTTTAAAATTAGAAAACTAGCAGTATTTATCAAAAACGTTTCTTTATTTCCTGCAAACTTTATCCATACACGCATGTAGAGTTAAAAATGTATTACCTTTAATGATATGCACACCGGAATATTCCACTTTAAAAAAACTCAAATCTTTATGTATGAAAGGCAACACTGTGTGAAAACTCACGACTAATTCTTTATTCGTACTCTATTCAGTAATTTTTTCCCCTTAGAGTATTGGATCTTTAAATACTTATTTCAAGATGGTCGCTCCTCGACCTCATCGCTAACATTGAAAAACGATGATTACTATTTATATTTACACTCGTAAAAACACATTAAAATGCTACTTCCAATCATTTGGAAATAATGATCACATCTACCTAACTCTCGGATATTGTGGGCTACAGTTAAGTCCCGTTCTTTCTTTTATTCTATTCCTACTATTAGTTCACTCTCTCTATATATTTATTTATCTTGTTCAAGTTTTCAATCGTTAATAAAATCTTTCTATTCATCCAATCAAGTTCAAATAAATTTTTTAAAACTTGTAGTGGATGACACTTGATGTTAATTCAATTTTTCAAATATTAATTCATTAATTAAACTTTATTTTTTAATTTTAAATTTATTCTGCGTTACTTCCCTCGTAGTTACAGTTAGCGGCAACAGATGGCGCCACTACGTTTTTGTAGGAATTGACGTTATTTTTTTTTTTTTTTTTGCGAGAGCTTTTAAACGTACTGATAAAATACTTTAAAACTATCAACAAGTAGCAATATGACAATGCATTTAAGATACTCGTTTAGCACTCTTTCAAATTTGAGCAAAATTTCTTTCAAGAGATAGGTTTGGAATTTTATCTTAAAGTGGATATTGAAAATTCTGAAGAGTTAATTTGTCAATATCGGACACTTCTTTTGGGGATAATAGCCTTTGTTGCGCAATATCCCACAAAAATAACTGTAACTGACACGTCTTTTGATAATAATTAAAAACAAATACTCCCAAATGGAAGGTAAGTCACTTGAACAAATAGCTTTCGAATTTTGCTCTAATAATTTGTTTTTCTCGATTAATTACACACAAGGGCCCTTTCATTGCCTTTGGTATAATTAAAGGCACGCATATAGGCTCATAAACTTTCTTCATAATTATATGCATAAAGTCAAATCTTGTCACAAAGAGCTAAAATTGGAAAAATAAATGGTTTACAATTTCTAGATATTTAAATTCTATTCAATTCCTCTATTTTGTGTGATATTATAAGGACGAAAACTAAGTATAAACTGTTTCTATACTGTTCACCTAGAGTGGAGGGTGTGGCATGTTTCAAAGTCATCACTGGACATGATTACCAGCAAGCTCATCTGTTTAAGATTGGCATGGCTGATTCACCGCTCTGTCCTCTCTGCAAATCCATGCCAATGACTGGGAGCATCTATCCGATTGCCCAACTCTACTTTATGTTCCCTTGCAAGACAACTGTGGAGTTCTCCTCCCTGCTAGAGCGATATCTGCTTTATATTGGACTACAAGACACCTTATGTTCAAGAGGACATTGTCGAACGTAATTTTAAATGTATATATATATATATATATATATAATGGCCTTTCTCTAATACACATACTCTGCCCAAGATTTCTATTCTTAATGGACTATTCAATTCATAATGGTCACTCCACAGCCTACATTATAAAAGACAGGGGCATATTTATCATTCTGGAGGAACTAAAATAAAGGGGATTTACTTTACTTTTAAAATTATAAAAATTATACAATAATATTTCAAATTATTTTAGCCTCCATTGTAACCTCAATTCCTCTTCAAAATTGCTCAAAAATATTCTTACATTGAAGTATAAAAAGAAATGCATTGAACTACGTATATTTTGCCTGAATATTAACTGAAATATAATTCCTTTAAATAATACTCATTTTTCTTAAATCGGCCAAGCTTCTACAAAATGCAAAATTTTTAGGCGAACAGTCACCTCTCAACACATTAAATTCTGATTGCTCTAATCTAAGAATTATTTTGTACATTCTTTATATTTCTTTATTCTTATTTATTGCATTACTAATTTTACCTTTAATTTTATCACATATGTTGCCTTCTTAAATTATTTCAAATACTTTATCCAGTGCCCTAAATTAGAACTTAATTTTAGAAATTCGGTTCACTACAACTATTAAAATAAATTACTTTAAGATATTTAGAAAATTAACAAATTTGTTTTGTAGATCTTATAGCTTTCTTAGTGAAACTACCTTGCATACAGGGTCACTCCTCTGCCTACATTAACACTGAAAGGATACCTCAACAATTGCAGCCATTACCTTGAAAAGCACACACGTGCAATCGTACCTTAGTGGAAACATTGCACACTTTAGGGAGCTGTGATTATGACTAAAGATATACACTGATAGAGTAATGCAGCAAACACTTATATCAAATTTTTTTGAAATATTTGGTCACACCTCTACCTCACAAACTTATTCACTTAGGAATGGAGTCAATTTATAAAGCCCATTTTTCGTCAACATAAGCAAAGATAACTTTAAAAAATAACAAGTGGTAGCAACACAGCATTGCATTTAATACACAGGGTCACTACTCTGCCTACATTAACACTGAAAGGACACCTCGAAAAGCCCACACTACCAGACTTTTGATTATTACTGGGGCATATAGTAACATAGCTAATACTTATTATGAATTTTTTTTTAAATATTTGGTGTTACACCTCTACCTTATAAATTTATTCTCTTGGGAATTGGGCTTAAGTTATCATGTACATTTCTTCATCAACCACACAAAGATTACTTTAAACAGCTTAGGTAGCAGCACAGAATTACATTTAAATTTCTTAACAAGTACCGTATCAAGATGTCGTACTTAATTTTCACAGTTTCATTACCTTTCTGACACATAATTAAAATGAATGGTGGGAACTAGCAGCAAACCTGACTGATCTAGGACAATATATTTATTTAAAAAAATGTGTAAAACTGGCTGACAAAAAAATAATTAATTTTAAAAAAATTAATTTCACATTCCTACCATTAAATCTTCATTTGTTCTATCTTCCATTCACTCCACTGACTACCATGCAATTTAAGGGATTTATCGACACACACCTTTTTTATTGAACATATAATGCTAAACTCGACACTTTTTGTGACACTGTGAAACTAGCAGAGTTAGTGCTGAATCAAAAATTGCAATTTTAAATTACACTTAATGAAATATTCCAACCCCCCCCCCCTCCCTCTAGTAGATATCAATTACCTTTAATATTATATCACAATATTTTTTCAAACTAATTTTGAGTACTTTTTCACACAAGTTCAGATAATTATTCTATACCTCATCAGAATGTATCAAACTTTACATTTCTCAATATAAGCTGTTTCTATACCATTTATAAAACAAATTTCTTTAAACTTTCGATCACCCCCCAAAATTTTGAACACTCCTCTCCAAATTAATATTCTTGATTGAAATATACATGTTCTAGTTGTTTTTCATTGGTGGCAATTTAGTGATCTAGTCTAGAATGGCACATCTCTCAATTTTTCTATAAGGTCTTTCCGAGTCTGTAAAAAGGGAAATCTTAACATTAAACAAAAGACCTTTGTGAACCCCCTAGAAAAGTGCTGGGGGTCAGTGGGCCATAGTTTGCTGTTCTAACATACAAATTCTGTGTAGGCTTTCTATACCTAATTGAATATTCACTACTACCATGTTCACTCAACAACCTACCTTATGAAAACAGGGACATTTGAAGTTAGGAACTTATGAATTATAAATGCTATGGCAACATCTAAAATACATGATCATTAGGTATAATCTCACTAAAAAATATTTTTTACCTCCTCAACAATACTTTTCAATAAATGCTTAACAATACATTAAAAGTTTAAAAGAATACTTTACACTATCTATTTTGCCAGAATATTGTCCAAAATGATCGTGAAGAAAAATTCATTTTTAAAATGGGATCACTCCTTTACAAAATGCAATATTTTTATGAGAACTATATAACCTCTCGCCATATTGATACAATTCTCACTGATAATGTAGGAATTCTTTCAAATCATATCAAATTTATATACTAGACGATGCCAGCTTTGCAATAAAGTTAATGGGACAGAAATATCTTTAAACCTCTTTCATGATTAAAAAAAATATTCTCTTTATAAAATAAAATTTGAAAATATTTTGACAAAACTTTACTTTTTCCATTACAATACTAATTCTTTTATGAATTTTACCATATGATGCCTTCTTAAATTATTTTCAATTATAATTTTTCCACTGCATTAATTAGGACTAAACCTTCACAAATAGGAACATAAAAAATATTTTTTTAAGAAATTACTTTTTTAAGATATCGAGTATTTTTTAGGGATTTTGTTGCATTCGATGTAAAACTAACACACAGCATCACTCCTCTATCTGATTTGAAACTAAGAACACCTCGACAATCGCAACCTTTCCTTCGAAATAAAAAATACTGCACACTTAAATTGTAAACAGTTATTACCAACTTAAAAGTTTCTTTTTAAAAGATTACATCTTAAATTAGATGTTAGGAACCTGAAAATATGAAACAAGGATGAATGCGTATTAAATGTTTAACACAAAGCATGTCTAACATAATTTTTCAGTCCCATACATGAATATTTTTATGGCCAGGATATTTTTTATATAAATATAAATAAAACTAAATAATCTCCACTTAACATAACGGAATCAAGTATGATACAAGCCATTTGCCGCAAGCCCTGGTAATGGTCCTAACCGAAAAGCCTTTCAATACAGGTCAATTCAATAAGGATTTTCACTGGGTTATTTGCCCCAACTTAAAATTTTTTTTAAATGGATTGGTAACATCATTTAGGGTGCTTAAAAAGAGGATAACAACTTTCCATGGGGTGATCAGACACTACTTTAAAACGCTGAACAACGGGCAAGGGTTTTGGAACTTACTCAAAGACCTAGATGGAAAATTAAAACAATGTAAAGTAAATTTACAAATATACACTTAATTCTTATTAATCCTTCATAAATGCAATTATGTAAGACAAAACAATTTTAGATAGCTATAATGCATGTAAAAACAGACTATTTTACTCTTTTGAAAGGGAAATAATTATACCTCTGGAAATGAGTAAACAACAAGCTGAATGACAACCATTAAAACAATAAGGAACCTTAAATTTTTAATCTTCTAAAATTAATAAACGTATATAGGTTATATATCTGAGAATCAATAACAACTCATTTTTCTTCAAGTAAAAGCTATAAATATTAGTTATAAAAAATTATTCTAGACCAAAGGAACTGAAGTTCTACACATTCAAAGCGTTATATTTCAAAATGAAAATGTCTCAAGTATAGGTCTGATATATTGACTAATGTATGATGCCTTGCAACTGAAGTATTTGATTTCAATCAGTGTAAGAAATGAGTCTTTAAAATAAC
Organism: Trichonephila inaurata madagascariensis; assembly: GCA_019973955.1. Classification (NCBI taxonomy): domain Eukaryota; kingdom Metazoa; phylum Arthropoda; class Arachnida; order Araneae; family Nephilidae; genus Trichonephila; species Trichonephila inaurata. The sequence goes on along the minus strand of BMAV01000911.1, from coordinate 17,256 downwards.
AAAAATAAAAAAACTTAAGAAAGATATTTCTTTTTAACTATCTTCTTTCTTGAAAGAGAATTTTCACTCCCATTTCGTTTATAATTCCTATCCTTACTTCCAAATCAAATATAAAAAAAAACACTTCAAGATTTTAAAAAAAAATTTTTTTTTTTTAAGTGGCCTCCTCCTCCCCAAATAGCCACCCGTTCCGCCCACAAACCTCAAAAAAAGGTAAAAACCTATTACAATAAACCAAAAATTTACTAACTAAACTAACATTTACAACATCACTATATGTGAAGTGTTTGAAAGAAAGAAACTGTGATCACGTCACAAATTCAACTGAAAAATGTAGTTTCTTTTTCCTCAATTCCAAAATCTTTGTACGTAATTCATATTTGCTACTTTTTCTCAAAAATGCAAATAAAGCAAGTTGTATACATCTCAAATCTATGCATCGCTAACAAATTTTCGGAACCCGGTATTACTATTAATATTTTCACTGTTAAGGGGGTCACCTCACGAAAATCCGGGTGAAAATCGATTTTTCAATTTTGATTGAAAAATAAAATCCCACTCTTTTTCTTTCTAATGCAATTTAAATTTTGGTTCTAACTGAATTAGAAGTATTTTTAATATTTTTTTTAAAAAAGTTGTTTACACCTGTCAAACTCCAAAACAGCGGATCGCACCGCCCCCCTCAAATCAAAACAAAAGACACATGCTACTTTTCAGATAGTTTAAATTGATTAAAAGAATTTATTTTGATCAGCAACTTATTCAGGATAGAAGCGAAGTGAATAGTTGTAGATGCTTGTTTACCTTTTAAGAGCCGAATGCTATTTTTTTACCTCATTAAATACAACGAATTTCTGCTATCGTGTGGAATAGTGTTTTCCATCAAAAACAATAATGATAAAATGTTTAAAAAACGTTTTTACAACTCGGTTAAATAATAAAACGCTTTAAAAACGAAAGTTTGGAAAAAAATGTACAAAAACCCAAACTTTCGATGAATTAAACGTTGCATAACAGTCAGACGATTTCAACGAAAATAATTCAGCTTTAAAAGGAAAGTTAGGTAAGTTTAATAAAGAGTGTGTTTCTTTTTTTTGATTCATTTGAATGTTTGTGTGAAATGACTGACACTGTACTGTTTTCTTGTGCTTTGAAACAACATTAATAACATAAATAAAATGTAAAAACCAAAGGTATTCACATAAATTTTGGCTACAAAATTGTTAATATGTTGTGACTTTTGTGGTCTTAGTAAACCTGATATTAAGAAATATTTGAATAAAACAGTAGTTAATCAAAAAAGATACAAAATTATATGAAGTGAACAATAGACTTTCATATGCTATGAGGTATATTAAAAAAGAAGAGTTGTAAAAATATTTTGCGGAGTTATGAATTTGTCACCTACACTAAAGCGGTTTTACGATTCCATGAATACATTAAATAACGCGACAAAGTAACTAAAGTGTCTATGACATAAGCTGCTGCCGAAACGATATCATTTAATAATGGGTGCTAAAATGTATCTGTGGCTATCGATGGTACCTGGCAAAAAAAGGGGCCATACTCATATAAATGGTGTTGTTACGGCAGTTAGTTTAGACACTGGGAAGGTTGTTGTTACTGAAATATTGTCATGGAAATGCTCACATGTAATTTTAACAGCAATGTATATAGCGATGAGAATGCTAATTTGATATCGGGGGTAGTAGTGCCAAGTTGTTTATGTTCGCCAAATGGGCGATAATATTTCAATATGGTTACCTTAATATTTTTATCGTCGGTCGATGTGGTTGCCATGGGGATAACGTATATTAGAAATAACTTTTATTCATTTTTTCCCGCTGTAACCCTTTAATTTCAGACGATTTCTTCAAAAATTTAACCATTTTCAGTATAAATTTTCTTTGATTTGCGTCTTCTGTGTAATTCTAGGCTATTTTCGAATATGGATATTTCTAAAATGAGTGAGTAATAGAATATTTTTTTCTTAAAAGTATAAGTGTTGTGCTTTTAATTATCGCTATAAATAATTTATTTTCGTTTTAAAAATGTTTTTTTTTACGTTCTTTGTTCGATGAAATTCGTTGAAGGAACTTACAGTGCAAGTTTCATATTGCACGCTTTCACTACTTTGTAAATGATATTCTAAATTAATTTTAACATACATTATGTAATTATTTTATTCATAATGAAAAAAAATGCAATTATTACTATGGGTAATAATCATATAATATTCGTTACTTATAATTGTTTCTTTTAGCATTTATTTATAAATATTACTACATACTTTGTTATTTATTTATAATTATTATTATTTCTTTATAATTATTATTATTTAATTATAATAATTATTTAATTATAATTATTATTATCTAATTATAATAATTATTATTTCATTATAATTATTATCTTATTCATTTATAACTATTTTTGTTGTTCCTTTATAGCTATTCTTATGTTATTTATTTATAGTTCTGTATTACGAGTTCTCTTATGCATTATTTTTATTTTTTTACAATTTGACGATTATTCATTTTAATAATTACTATTTAATTATATTATGATTATTGTTTCTAATAACCGTTATATAATTGTACTATATGAATATTACATAAAATTACGATAAAATAATATTATGAGCTTATTATATGCTGCTTATAATACTATTATTAGTACATGTTACTTTTTATTACATATTAATCATTATTTATTGATTGATCTAGGTTATTCTCAATCTCTTCCTATATCCTTTATTTGAAATACATTTAAATGTATTTCAAAACAATTCTTTAAAATTGTGTATCATTAAACTACCGCTAAGCCGCCATATTGGATTTTAGTCCAGCAGCAAGAAACGCTGCTTGGCGTGATAAGGATCATGCCAAGCAGTACTTGGCGCTATTACCCCCGTTATCAAATTAGTTCTGCGATGAGTGTTCAGCAAGTTACATTGTAAATAGTAGGGGAACGGAAGTTGAAGAGATGTACTTCTTTTATTTTTGTATCTTTCATCGCTCACAGACATTACACAATTTACGATATACACAATATTTGGACTCTAAAGCATACAAAGCAGTTTTAGAATCTAAACCTTAAAGATATGTCAATATTGAAAAATTAGAATGTATTGGTCATGTTGTGTGTGTGAGAAAGTGATGGGGACATGACTTAGGGCGTTAAAATCAAAATTAAAAGGCAAACAGCATGAAGACATAAATATTCTAGGATGACATAATGGCTTGACAGATACATAAATAGACAAATTTTAAAGATACTATGTTTTGGCTATTCAAAACAACTCGGGAAACTTGTCAGCCATAAGGCAAGCTATTTGGGCTGTATTTTTTGATAAAATCTCCACAAATTTGAATCTACGACACGGTTTATGCCCCATGGGAGATGACTTGTGGTGTATATATAATATGTCCAAACTGAAAGGTTACACATATAAGCATAAACACAACTTACCTATTACAATTAGGAATTGCCTAAAAAAAGTATTTAGAGGTCTCTAGTCTTGAAATTTTATCTAAATGCTACTTAATAAAACTCAAAATATTAGTGAAAGCGGAAATAGTATTTGGTGTATTATTCAAAAAACTGTATTTGTGCAGTTGGGGAACTTTAAAAACTACAGTATATGAAGCTATATATTTATATAATGAAAGCTTTATTACCAAATTAAAAGTTTTAGATGTATTAAACATGTAATCCCTGGATTTTACAAATGTCGAGCGTTGCAAGAAGTAGATTAAGCGTGTATTAGAAAAGCAGAATAGGCAGTTTTACAATGAACCAAAGAAGCTAGAATTAAAAACAAAATGTAGACAAGAAGATAATCTTGCAGATGACACCAGCAATCCAAGTTATAGTTCTGGTATGCATTAGTTAATGGTAAGTTTTTACTTTAAATCTATTTCTCAAAAGTGTAAATTTCAACACAAAAGGAACATTTTTGAAAAAACTACTTATTTTATAGCCCTGAAACTTTGCACATGTGTTAACACAATACAAATAAATATTTTAATGAGAGATTTTGTCAAAAAAATGATTCAAAAAATATTTATAGATTAAAATGTACAAGAATTTTCATCGTTTTAAAAATTTTGACGTGTTACTCCACATATGAATTTTTAAAAAAAAAACTAATCAAAATTTTGAAAAATGCTCTCATTAAAATAATAAAAACAATACAATGAATACACAAAAAAAATTCATGACTGTACAACCTGCCAATTTTTAAAAAATGTTCCTTAAACTTGGTCATTTTTAACATTACGGAGATAGAGAAAATGCTGCATGAAGTGACCCCGAAATAACCCTTTTTGAATCATTTGGAAGTTTTGATCACACCTTTGCCTCATTCTAATGGGAATAGGGCTGCAGTTATCATGTCTGGTTCTTTCTCTAGTATAAGACCAGGTAATGACAAAATCCTTTATTAATATTAATAAGTAGAAATATGACATTGCATTTAAATTTCTGAAGATACTTTTATAGTACTATTATAAAATTGAGCAAAAGCTCTTTCACAAGATATGTTTTGGTACTTGTGTTGAAAAGGTAATAACAAATAAGCCTTAAAAGGAAGCTATTTACATGAAAATATTTTGCATTCAAATTTGGAACTAGTAACGCCTTCACACTCCATTACTTTACACAACAGGTGCCACTCCACTGCCTATCCTATAATTAAAAGGCTGTTTTGACATGCTAGTTTTTCTTCCAAAATTATAAGCATGAACATTAAAGTTTAGTCTTCGCAAAAAGCTGAATTAATTCAAAAATTTTTTTAATTCTATTGAATTCCTCCAATAAACTTATTAGAAAGTCAAAAACCTTTCTCCGCTCGACGCAAACTGTTTCTAAACTGTTATACAAAAAGCTTTCTCTATACACTGCCTAAGACTTCACTACATAAAGGTCACTCCACTACCTACATTATATGAAACAGGGGCACATTTATCACTCTAAAAAGCTAAAATTAAGGGGCTTACTTCTACTTCTCTAAAACATAAACATTATGGCCCTATCTGAGAATACAAGATCTTTAGATAATATCTCGAACAATTTAAACCTCTGTCATAACCTCAGTTTCTCTTCAAAATTTCTCAACTTAAAATACCCTTACATTGACACATAAAAAAATTTTAAAAAATGCTTGTGACTGATTACAAGCCTTCCTGACCTGGGACAATACATTTAAGAAAAAAATAACAACTGGCCAATGAGGGAAATAATTAACTTTAAAAAAAAAAAAAATTAATCACTCTTATGCACATACTCCATCGACTTTCATGCAATTTAGGATTATGTAGACTATCAAAAATCTTTTGTCTTTTGAACATATATTCCTAAAAATTTGAGTCTTCTCACAATGTAGGTAAACTAGTAGAGTGACGTGCTAACTCAAAAATTGCCATTTTAAACTCCCCTTATTGTGATATTCCAATAAAAACCTTGCAGTATATTTTAATTACCTACAAAAAATATCAAGGAACTTTTTTCCAAACCAACTTACAGTTATTTTTCACAAGACTTCATACACTCATTCAAGACCTGATCAGAATAGATTAGACCTCACACTTCTCACTGTAAGGTGTTTCTTACTCCATTATAATTAAAAATTTTCTGTATCATACAAATTCTGTATAAGAGAGCCTTCTCTGCCTCATTAATTATTCACTCTGTGACAAGGGTCTCTCCACTATCTACATAACTAAAAACAGGGTCATATTTATCATCGATATCGTATTTGGATGCGATTTAAGTTAGGAGCTTAACTAATTTAAAAAATATTAAACAGTATGGTCACACCCGTAAAAAAAGAGGTCTTCAACATTTATCTCACCATTACTAACTTTTAATCTCCTTATGGACATTTTTCAATGGAAATCTTAAAAGAATGCTTTACACTATTCATATTTCACATTAATATTATTGGAAATAAATCATGAAGAGAGATAGACTCAATTTTTAAATAGCTCACTGCTCTACAATAAAATAAAAATTCTGAGGAGAACAGTAACCTCTCAACATAAATCAAATCAAATTATAAATACAATGACTAATTTTGCTTTTTAAAATTATTTCTTATTTCAGGACACCTATAAAATAATCTTAATGGGACAGAACATCTAATGTACTTAGTAATTTTAAATAATTAGGATCAGTATCAATTTAAATTTTTACATTCGCTGACAAAAATTTACCAATTTATTTTTAAGTCTGATGAATATTACCATATTAGGCATTTATAGACTTTCTTGGGGCTTCATTCAGGACTAAACTTTAATAATTGCTGTATACCAAGACTAAGACAATCTCTAAACTTCCGTCTCCACACTTCTGGTATCTTTGGTTAAGCCATCTTTCACACAGGGTCACTCCTCTGCCTAAATTAAAATTGAAGGGACTTACCTACAAACACACCTACAGTTTACTCAGAAATAGAAATAAACCACTCAGGTTAACACATCAAACTTCGACGTTTTAAGTAAACCATGAAACTCATCATCAGGAATGCTTTCTTTTTTTCGTACTCACTTTCTCATGTACTTAAAACTCGTTTACCTTCAACTGAGGAATTTATCCTTTTTAAAGTATGATTCGCAACACTCTCAGAGAAATTCAACAGAACAAACACAACACTTCTTATTCTGTTTGTCACATTTTTCGTGGTATCGTAACACTTTTATTTCTTATTTTAAGACAGTCACTGCACCACTTCGTGCAAACTATCAGAAGCCAGTATTAATACATTTTGAATCATTAGGAAACTTTGGTCACTCCTCTACTTCTCATCGTGACTCTAGGGACTGCATTTACCAACTTCAGTTCTTTTCTTGCGTGAAGCACAGGTAATGATATAAAACCTTTAAAAAATATAACAAATTAGCAACACAAAATTGCATTTAAATTTTCAAGATAACTGAGCAAACGCTCTTTCACAAGATACGCTTTGTTAATCTGTTTAAAAAGGTCACCCAAAAATGTTTTGCATCCGAATTCAGTACTAGTAACACCTTCACACAACAGGGCCACTCCACTGCCTATCCCATAATTAAAGGGACGTTTCGACACACCACTTTTTCTTCCAAAATTATATGCAAGAACATTAATGTAGAGTCTTTTCGTATGAAGCCAAACAAAAGAAATTCGAAAACCCTTCACCTCTCAATGCGAACTGTTATATAACACGCTTACTCTGACATACGTACACTGTTCAAGATTTTACTACACAATGGTCACTCCACTACCTACATTAGGAAAAACAGAGGCATACTTATCATTCTGAGGAGCTGGAATTAAGGGGGCTTACTTCTTTTCAAAATTAGAAACATTATGGTCACATACACACAGGTGCTTTAGATAACATCTCTAACAATTTAAACCTCCTTTTCTCTTAAAAACTGCTCAACTTAGACTATCCTTACATTGAAATATATATGTATTTTTAAAAAAAATGGCTTTAGACTGCTTCTATTGTCTGATTAAAAATTCCTGCAAAAAATACACACTTCTTATACCGTTCACTTCTCAACAAAATTCTTAGGGGGACAACACATTGATCAACAATTCTGATTGCTTATAAGAGGGATGATTTCTTACGCTACATGATGACACCTATGCAATATTGTTAAAGGGACAGGACTAGCTTAGTATGTCTAGAATGTCTTTTCCTGATTCTCATTATAAAATAAAAATTTCAGATATTTTGACAAAAACTTTACTTTTTTACCAATGCATTTTATCACATATGATGCCTTCTTAAATTTTACTTCCTAAATACTTTGTCCAGCACTTCAGGGCCATTAATGAATTTGTTTTGAGGACCTTATAGCATTTTAAGTGAAAATACCTTATTCACTGGGTCACTCCTCTGCCGACTTTTTCACTGAAAGCCCACTAATGAAAGATGCACTACTTATTTTTATATTTCAGATTCATTCCTTATTCCTGAACACCAATAAATTCATCTTAATGGGGCAGGGACAGCACGAAAACATCTAATGTACTTAGACTCAGTTTTGAATTAATTTTCTTTACAAAATGCTTTATGATTAAAATTATTTTAAACTACGCTTTCTCAGGGCTTCAATAAGGACGAAATCTTGAAAATTACAGTTTAAGGCGACTTATAGAAACTCTAGCCTTTACATTTCTGGAATCTTTAATAAAACCATCTTTCACAGAGGGTCACACCTCTGCCTACATTATAACTAAAGGGACTAATCTACAAACAAACTTACAGTTAACTCGGAAATGGAAAAAAAACTGCTGAAGTTAACACATCAATATTCGACATTTTAAGTATATCACGAAATTCTCTATAATCATCAAAGATGCTTTTTTTCGTACTCATTTTCAAATCATGCACACATGTACTCAGAATTTGTTTACTTTCAACTATTCAACTGAGGAATTTTTCTTTTTTTTTTAAATTATGATTCGCAACCCTCTCAGAGAAATTCAGCAGAACAAACACAAAACTCTTCTTATTCTGTTTGTCACATTTTTCTTTGTATCGTAACTCATTTATTTCTTATTTTCAGATGGTCACTGCACCACTTCATGCAAACTCTCAGAAACCAGTATTAATACATTTCGAATCATTAGGAAATTTTGGTCACTCCTCTACCTGCCATCGTGACTCTCGGTACTGCATTAATCAGGTTCGGTTCAAGAGTGAGAAGTACAGGTAATGATAAAAAACATTTAAGAAATATCAACAAGTAGCAAAATGACATTTGCATTTAAATTTCCGAAGATACTCCTTTCGTACTATAACAAAATAGAGCAAGTGCTCTTTCACCAGATACACTTTGTTACTCGTGTTAAAAAGGTAGTCGAAAAAAAGGAAGCTATTCACATGAAAATATTTCGCATCAAATTCAGTACTAGTAACGTCTTCACACTCCATTACTTCACACAACAGGGCCACTCCACTGCCTATCTCATAATTAAAGGGACGTTTCAACACACTAATTTTTCTTCCAAAATTTTATGTATGAACATTAATGTAGTCTTTTTGTAAAAAGATTAACTTATTAACTCAAGAAATTTTAAATTATATTCAATACTTCTGGTATTTAATGAAATTCGAAAACCTTTCATCTCTTAATGCAAACTGTTATATAACACCCTTACTCCTACATACATACCCTGCTCAAGATTTTACTACACAATGGTCACTCCAATACCTATGTTGGAAAAAACAGGGGCATACTTATCATTCTGAAAAGCTAACATTAAGGGGGTTTACTTCTTTCAAAATTAGAAACATAAGGTCACATCTTAGAATACACACACACACACAGGTGCTTTAGATAACATCTCAAACAATTTAAACCTCCTTTTCTCTTAAAAACTGCTCAACTTATAATATTCTTACATTGAAATATATATGTGTTATAAAAAAATGGCTTTAGACTGCCTATATTGAACGATTATTAATCGATATATTTTATGCAGAAAATACTTATTTTCTTAAATGGGTCACTTCTCAACAAAATTCTTAGGGGACAACCTATTGATCAATAATTCTGATTGCTAATATGAGGGATTTTTTTATATGTTACATGATGATAACTATGCTATATTGTTGAAGGGGCAGGGTTAGCTTAGTAACTCGAAAATGACTTTTCCTGATTTAAAATTCATATTAAAAAGTAAAAATTTCAGATATTCTGACAAAAACTTTACATTTTTACCAATGCTTTTTTTCACACATATATATTTTCTTAAATTACTTCCTGAATACTTTTTCCAGCGCTTAAGGGTCATTAATGAATTTGTTTTGAGGAACTTATAGCATTCTTAGTTAAACTACCTTACTCACTGTGTCTCTCCTCTGCTTACTTTAACACTAAAAGGACCCTTTGAAAAGTAGACACGCAAACCTCAGTTTAGTGCAAGCACACCAGACTTAGGGGAACGGTGATTATACATATTACTGGGAGAAATATATATAAGTAACACATCGAATAGTTAATACCATTTTTTTTTAAATATTTGGTCACACCTCTACTTTACAAAATTAATTCTTTTGGGAGAGGGGCTTTTAGTTATCATGTAAGTTTCTTCATCATCTAAGTAAAGATTACCTAAAAAAGCTTAGTTAGCAACACAGCATTGCATTTAAATTTCTTAACATGTACACTTAAACGAACTTTGTACTAAATTTTTGCAAAGTTTCTATTCTGCATTTTTCTCTACTATATCTTTAAAGGTTGATTGTGGGAACATTAATAGCAAACCTTTCTGATCTGGGACAATACATGATGAAAAAAACCTGGATCATTGGGAAAATATACTTTACTTAAAAAAATTACAAATTTAATAACGATGGGTAATTTCTAACATTCGCTCCACTGACTAACCAGCAATTTAGGGGATAAATCAACTATTTGTCTCTTTTAACACATATACCTAAACGCAATATTTCGAACCTAGCATTTTAATATGGTAACTTAAAAAGTGTCATTTTAAACCACACTTAATATGACATTCCAAAAGAAACTTTGTAGTAGATTTCACTATTCTCCAAGATACATTAATATATTATTTTAAGCCACCTTAGTGTACTTTTTCATTAATCTTCAGATACTCATTCAAAAGCACATTGCAACAGTTTAAACGTCACACTTCTCACTATATAACAAACTTCCCTCATCGTTCAAATTCTGTGTAAGCCTACTGTACTTGATTGATTTTTTTACTCTAATGAGGGTCACTCCACTACCTAAATTACCTAAAACAGGGATATATTTATCTGTATAGTATTCCGATGGAATATAAGTTAGGAGCTTGCCTATTTTATAAAAACTTATTAACACTGTCACATCAAAAATAATGGGTCTCTAGGTTACCATAACTAACTTTAATAACCTCCTCAATAATTGCCTGAAATTATTGGAAATAATTTGTAAAGATAAAACTGGTTTTAAAAATGGGTTACTCTTTAACATAAGGTGAACAGTAATCTCACAGTAATTCTTCAGTGAACAGTAATCTCTCAACATAATTAGAATCAAATTACAAATAAACAGAACTTCATTCTACATTTTAAATTTATTCATTATTTCATTTATCATAGAATAATCTTAATGGGACAGGAACAGTACTGACATCTAATGTACTTTCTTATTTGAAATAATTAGGCACAGTATCAAATTTAATTTTACATTCTCTGACAAAATTTTACTACTAAGTATGGTGAATATATTATATATGATTATTCTCTAATACATTTTCACTCTATTAACCTATATTATGAAAAACGGTGATAATTTAAGTTACGAATTTGAAACTTAAAAACACTATGGTCAAGCCTTAAAATACACAAGGTCTTAGGTATTACCTCACCATAATTAACTGTAACCTCCTTATCAATACTTCTTCATAAATCTGCATATGTGTGCACAACATTGCATAAATTTTTTTAAAAGAATGTTGTACCTTATGTATTTTGCCAAATGTTAGCAGAAAGAATTCATAAAGGAAATTCAATTTTTAAAATGGGTCACTCCCCAACACAAAACATGAAATTCTTCCACAGGGTTCCTAATTTATACACTAGTCAATGACATCTAAGGAATGAAGTTAACAGGAGAGAGACATAAATATTCTTTTTTAAATCCCTTTCATCATTCAAAAATATTCTCATTATGAAATAAAATTTGAAATTACTTTGACAAAACTTTACTTTTACCACATGATGCCTTTTTTAAATTATTTTCAATTATAACTTTTCCAGGCCATTAATAAGGGACTTAGCATTTAAAAATAGGGACACTACAAAACATTTTCTGACGTTTCAATATTATTCAATACCTTTTTCAACAAAATAGTTTTTCAAAATCTCTACAAAAAAATCTGCCTTTAACTATAAACATGGCACATTTGAAACTCCATTTTCAATTAGGAATAACTGTCCCTTTTTCAGTGAAAATTAGATGATTAAATATGCTCTACTATGTTTTCTTTTCCAGAGTATTGTTAATAATGCAATACACACCTTAGATTTGCCCATTCCGTCCTCTTAATCATTGCAAACCTTGTAAAAAAAAAAGGTAAATACTGTACACTAAAATTGCAAATAGTTACTACCAACTTTTTTGAAATATTTGGTCACACATCTACTTCACAAACTTATTCTCTTGGGAATGGGGCTAGGGTTATCATGTTCATTGTATTATCAACATAAGCAAAGATTACTTCAAAAATAACAAAAGATAGCAATACAGCATTGCTTTTTAAAATTCTTAGTTATGTACACTTAAAAAGATATACCATAGTAAATTTTTGAAAAGCTTCTTTTTCGGTCATTTAAAAATCTCTGTGCATCACGAAGTATCACACGGGGAAAAGGGAATCTGAAAACATCAACTTCCAAACAAAGAATGCCTTAAATACAAAACATGTCCAACATATTACTTTCATGTATACATAATATAAATAGTACTTTTATATAAATATAACTAAAACCAAATAATCCACACTTGATATAACTGAATAAAGTATGATACAAACCATTCCCTGCAAGCCCTGGTAATGGTCCTAACCGAAAAGCCTTCCTATAAAGGTCAATTCAATAAGGATTTTCACCGGGTAACTTGCCCTAACTTAAAATTTGTTTTAACGTATTTGGAATATCATTTCGACCACTTAAAAAGAGGGTAAAATCTTTCCTTGGGGTGATCAGACACTGCTTTAAAACGCTGAACAGTCGAACGGACAAGGGTTTCGGAACTTACGCAAAGACCTAGATGGAAAATTAAAACAATGTAAAATATATTTACTAATGAACAGTAAATTCTTATTAATCCTTCGTAAATGCTACTACGAAAGACTAATCAATTTTAAATAACTATAATGCATATAAAAACTCACTTCCTTACTTTTTGAAGGAGAAGTCATCATACCTCAGGATATGATTAAACAGCCAGATAAATTATCATTTATACAACAAGAAAGTTAAATCTTCTGAAATTAGCCTACATAGGTTATCTGACAACCAGTAACAATTCCTTTTTCTTCAAGTAAAAGCACATCACAACAAATAAAAAAAGGCTATTAACATTGGTCAAGAATAATTTCTTTTAGCTACAGAAATGTAAGTTCTATATATTCAAAGCGAAATGTTTCCGAAGTTTCCTCTCAGTATAGGTCTCTTATACTGAGTAATACATTATGCCTCTCAACTGAAATATTTCATTCAAATCAGCACAAGAATCGAGTCCTTAAAATGACAGAAAATAAAATAAAAAAGGGAACTTTTTATAAAAAAATACACCAGTTTATTTCAGCTCACATTTCTTAAAACTCCTATTCTTCTTTCTAAACACAAATTTTCACTTCGAATAAAAAGAAAGCTTAAAATATTTTTTTTATTTTAAAGTGGCCTCCTCCTCCCCATATAGCCACCCGTTCCTCCCACATACCTCATAAGAGGTAAAGATTTATACAATTACAGCATGATAAAAGTTTATAACATTAATATGTATCAACTGAACTGCAAAGAATTATTAAATTAACATCACAAATTCTACTGCTAAAAATTACTTCTCTTTCAAAATATTCTACATTTCTAAAACCTTTTTAACAAATTTATATTTGATAGTATTTTTTCTCAAAAATGTAAAGCAAGTTTTGTATCATAACTAAAATCGACACTTCAGTAACAAATCAATCCTACAACAAAACAATCAGAAATTAATAAGAAACAAGTTATTAAAATGTGTCATGTGCATAATAATGACCAACTGTTTCCAAACAATATACAATAAAAATACTAAACTATAAGGTGCTAATATAATCATAGCGTACTTTTCTTTTCTAAAAACTCAGGGTTTTTTTTACAAATGTTTTTAATTTATTAAGTTACACTGAAATTCTTTAAATACTAATAAACTAAAAAAATCTGCTTTTGTTTCAAAATACCATTATAGCAACTATTTTAAATGCTTTCAAATTTATACCTTAAATACACATGTAGAATTATCTTAATGGGACGATATTCCTTTGTTTTAAAAAAATTAGGCCTCAATATAAAATAAAATTTTTAATTAATCTAAAAAATGAACATGAAACTTCAAATACTCATTCAGGACCATATAAGAATAGATTAAACCTCACACTTTTCACTGGAAGATGTTTCTTACTCCATTATGTAACAAATTTCCTTACTCATACAAAAAAAAAGCTTTCTGTACCTCATTGAATAATTCAATTCACTCTAATACAAGGGTCACTCCACTACGTACATTATCAAAAACAGGGGCATATGTATCATCCATATAATATTCTCGTTCAATTTATAATTTAGGAGCTTACCTACCTTAAAAATAATAGTCACCTGAAAAATTCTTATCAATACGTTTCATCATCACATTGAAATCACAACAAAGAAAATGCTTTACACCATCTATTTCGTCTGAATATTATTCGAAGTAATTCCTGAAGATGATTTTTAAAATGGGTCACTCCTTTACAAGAAAAAAATATTCTGCGGGGAAAAAGTAACCTCTCAGCATAATTCGAATCAAACTGCAGATGCACTACTTATTTACACATTTAAACTTATTCCTTATTCCTGAACACCTATAAAATAAATAATCTTAATGGGACCGGAAACATCCGATGTACTCTTTCCGATTTCAAATGGTTAGGCTCGGAGTTCAATTAATTTTCCTGACAAATCGCTTTACGATTAAAATTATTTTAAACTACACTTTCTCGGGGCTTCTATCAGGACTAAACGTTGAATATTACAGTTTAATGAGACTTAGACAAACTCTAGCCTTTACACTTCAGGTATCTTTGACACAACCATCTTTAACACATAGGGTCACTCCTCTGCCTACATTATAACTAAGGGGACTTACCACCACAAACAAAGCTACAGTTCACTGGAAATCAACATAAACCACTAAGGGCTAACACATCAAACTTCGGCGTTTTAAGTACACCATGAAATCATGTCTTTTTTTTTTAGGTACTCACTTTCTCATGTACTCAAAATTCGTTTTACCTTCAGCTGAGGAATTTATCTTTTTTAAAGTATGATTCACAACACTCTCAGAGAAATTCAGCAGAACAAACCCACAGCACTTCTTATTCTGTTCGTCACATTTTTTAAGTTGTATCGTGAAACTCTTTTATTTCTTATTTTTCAGATAGTCACTGCACCACTTCATAGCTAAAAAACTCTCACAAACCAGTATTAAGACATTTTGAATCATTGGGGAAATTTTGGTCCTCCTCTCTACCTCTCATGGTGACTCTAGGGACTGCATTTACCAACCCGGTTATTTTCCTTCGTGAAGCACAGGCAATGATATAAAACCTTTAAGAAATATAACAAATTAGCAACACAACATTGCATTTAAATTTACACCGAACATAACTGAGCAGGCGGCTCTTTCACAAGATATACGCTTTGTTAATCTTTTAAAAGGTCACCCAAATATGTTTTGCATTAGATTTCAGTACTAAGTAACACCTTCACACAACAAGGGCCACTCCACTGCCTATCCATAATTAAAAGGGATGTTTCGACACACCACTTTTTCTTCCAAAATTATATGCATGAACATTAATGTAGTCTTTCCGTATGAAGCCAAACTTATTAACTCAAAAAATTTTAAAATTCTTATTCAATACCTGTAGAACTTATGATATCAAAAGAAATTCGAAAACCTTTCACCTCTCAATGCAAACTGTTATATAACACGCTTACTCTGACATACGTACTCTGTTCATGATCTTACTACACAATGGTCACTCCACTACCTACATTAGGAAAAACAGAGGCATACTTATCATTCTGAGGAGCTGGAATTAAGGGGGCTTACTTCTTTTCAAAATTAGAAACATTATGGTCACATACACACACACAGGTGCTTTAGATAACATCTAGAACAATTTAAACCTCCTTTTCTCTTAAAAACTGCTCAACTTGTAATATCCTTACATTGAAATATATATGTATTTTTTTAAAAAATGGCCTTAAACTGCCTATATTGTACGATTAAAAATTGTCTGATTTAATTCCTGCAAAAAATGCACATTTCTTATACTGGTCACTTCTCAACAAAATTCTTAGGGGGACAACACATTGATCAACAATTCTGATTGCTTATAAGAGGACTGATTTTATACGCTACATGATGACACCTATGCAATATTGTTAAAGGGACAGAGACTAACAATATCTCTAAATTTCCTGATTTAAAATTCTCATTATAAAATCTAAATTTCAGATATCTGACAAACACTTTACATTTTACCAATGCATTTTATCACATATGATGCCTTCTTAAAATTTTACTTCCTAAATACTTTTTTCAAGCACTTTAGGGTCATTAATGAATTTGTTTTGTGGACCTTATAGCATTCTTAGTGAAACTACCTTATTCCATGGGTCACTCCACCTGCCTACTTTAATACTGAAAGGACACACCGAGAAAGGCGGGAGCCACGCAACCTCACCTCATTGGAACCCGAATGGGGAACGGTGATTCTGAATATTCAGGGACAAATAGAGTAGCAGCGAACAATTACAACCAATTTTTTTAAAGAATTTGGTCACACCTCTACTTCACAAATCTATTCTCTTGGGATTGAAGTTTTAGTTATCATGTAAGTTTCTTCATCAACCAAGTAAAGATTACTTAAAAAGTTTAGTTGGCAACACAGCATTACATTTAAATTTCTTAACAAGTACACTTAAACAACATTTTAATTTACTAAATTTTGGCAAAGTTCCTGTCGACACACCTCTCTACTCGTCTGGCAAAATTCGATGATGGAAACACTTGCAACTAAGCAATGATCTGGGACAATACACATTGGTCGGGAAAAAAACCTGGACCATTGAGGAAATACACTTTTCTTGAAAAAAATTACAAGAATTTTAATCAGGATGGGCAATTTCTCACATTAGCTGTGAGCTAACCTGCAAATCTTGATGATATATTGACCATTTTAAACTACATAATCTGACGCATTCCAATCAAATACTCTAGTAAATTTCAATTTTTCAAACCATCTTTTTTTTAATAAAACTTCAAATACTCATTTTAGGACCACCCTGGAGAATAGTTTAAACCTCAAACATTTGAATAATTCAATTCTACACTCTAACACAGGGTCACTCCACTACCTATATTATCAAAAACAGGGACATACTATCATCCATATAATATTCTCGTTCAATTTATAATTTAGGAGCTTACCTATCTTAAAAAT
>BMAV01000910.1:0-17777 GCA_019973955.1 Trichonephila inaurata madagascariensis | reverse complement strand
GTCTTAAACTTTAAAATTTTTAAGGTTGGTACTCTTGAACAATTATTTTTAAAAATTTTTTTTTTAAAAGGGGGTGGTTTTTGCTTTTTTGTCCGGGGGTTAAAAAGGGTTTCTAACGATCCTTTTAATGTTTAAATATGCAATACGGTGTTGATTATTTGGGGTTTTTTTATTGAGACGGATAAAAGATTGCCTTTTCTTTTATATAAAAAATGCTTGAATGATAATAAAAAATTTTAGTTGGGGGACACTGAGATGTCATTCTGATAAAAGAAGAAAAGATTTTAAATTTTTCAAACATTAAAAACTTTAAAAATGTTTAGACAGAATGTTTGTTGACTTCCAAAGAGGCGATAACGGTTTGGGTTTTAAAAATTTTTTTTGCTACTTATAGAAAAATCCAGAAAATCGATACTTTAAAAAAAAGTTAATTTTTCTGCTCGCCCGGTTTTGGGGGTTCCCATTTTTGCCAAAATGAAAATCCGAAGGGGCCTATTTGGGGCCAAGGGTCCCTATAGATCCACCCAAAAATCACAATTTTTGCAAGAACGGTAATGGGTGTTTTCAGCAGAACTTAAAAATAAAATAAAATATATAAAGCCGGAGATAAAAATTTGATTTTAAGGGGAGTTTTTGGCTTTAATTTTTCATAAATATGTTGTTTTTTTCACGATTGACAGGCAGATTGAGGCCCCAAAATTATCGATAGATAGTTTAATGTCTGTTGTTAATACAGCTTGAGACCATAAAGGGTGAAAAAAATTTATTTATTCAAATCAGTTTTGAGGGAGAAACACCCTGTGGGGTTAAGGGGCCTACCACCCCCCTTTTCCACCAAAACCCCGAGAGGCGGGGGCCAACGGGCCCGAAGCTCCACATAGACACTGTACAAACACCACACCCTACAGTACAGCACAGCAGTCAACGTAAAACCAAAACGGGATGGGGCCGGGGGTAATAAAATCACTTGACAAACCCCCATCATTTGGGATTGATCAATGTTACATCCATCCATCCATATTCTTCCCTTGAAAAAAAGTTTTAAAATTTTTTATGAAGGGATAATTTAATTTACAAATTCAATACAAAAGAAAAAAGATTAAACCCAATTTAATTATTGAAATCCGAAAAAAAAAAAAAAGATAGGCTCTGATCAAAACGAGAAAGCATTACAAAATATACAACTCTCACTATAAGAAAATGTCAAATCAAAGTATATTAATGTTATTGTAATTCTTTTTATTTTTAAGGGTCCAAAGTTTTTTCCCCCTTTAATTTTTAATTAACAAAGCAGCTTTGAATAATGGATAATTCTAAAATTTAATTACAAAATGGGAATATGTATTACTTTCTGACCTTACACATATGACTTGATAGTCAATAATTTGTGATTAAGTTCATCTAGTGAAATTATATTGAATTTAATATAAGGAACTATAATACTCATTTTAATCACTCTTGTTAATGAAAAAAATACGACGATAATAATTAAAGAGGAATGTGGGGAAATTTATTTTTTAATACTTTTTTGTAACACTATACTTTTAAATTAACTTTCAATGTAATAAAAAGAATGGAATTCACTTAAGAGAAAATAGGCTTTGAAATTTAAAAGGCTGGTTCAAATTAAGTTTTTTTTTAGCTGGGAAGCAGGGCTTTTGGGGGAAGAGTATTTTGGATTCTGTTTTTAATTTAAAAACCACATTTTTTTTTTTCATTTAATTTTTTTACAATTAAAAAAACTTAAAAGAAACCATTTAAAAATTAAATGGTATTTTGTAAACCCCCCCCGTGTTAACAATTTTTAAAAACTTTTTTAAAATATAATCAGAGTAAAATTTTTGAAGGTTAACTTTTGAATTAAGTCCACTTGGAAATTAAATGAGGGTTGGACACCCTAAAGGAGTACTACTATTACAAAAAGTCTCGTCCTCAAATGAATTTCCCATGTAAAACCCTATCGTTGTTAGACCAAGGATATTAGCAATTACTACTATATATTAATACATGATGAAAAATTTTGAATTTAGATTGCTGACTAAAAGTGCAAGAGCTTTTATCTGTGTCTATAATCTTAGTCTTAATGAAACTTGAATTAAACATACACATAGAGCCCAAACATTACAAAAAAATTATTAACCAAAAAAAAACAAATATATAACATTACCATCAAAGAAAAGTCAGACATTTAGTATGAATAAAAAAAAAAAATTTTTTTTTTTTCATGCCCATTTTGGATCCTATAAAAAAATAAAAAAAATAAAAAGAGTATAAAAAAAAAATGTTATAACTTTTTAAACTGAAATTATCCTGTTCAATTTTTTTTTCGAGTTCCGCATTTTTTTTTGTAATATAAAATTTTGGGTTCCTTTACAAATATTGGATAAGAATAACTTTAAAGAACATAAAAAATCAGTTGATAATACTTCAGTTTGGTTTCATTATTTATATGATGAAAAGAACATGTTGGCACAATGTAAAAAGTATTCTAGAGTTATTAAAGTGATACAGACGGACTCCATACACATTTAAAAATGAAACAAATTTGTTAAAGAGAAAAGAATCTAATTGCGATAAAGGTACAAATTTAAGCACAGTTTTAACCCCAAGCATCAGGAATTTTGTAGATTATTTCAAGGAAAAAAGATAATTTGATAAAATTTAGGGTAAAATGACAGCATTAGATGGTTTGCCATTTTGAGTGTTTTGCACTGCTACTGAATCAAGAAAATCATTTTCCACCAAAGGTTTTAAAAATCTACCAACATCGATTAATACTATAAGAAAAACTGTTATGAACTACAGTAACGGTGTTGGCTGTTCTTTGAAACACAATCTAATACAGTTAAAAATTTAGTCTTACATTTGATGAATGGACTAGTGTAAAAAATAGAGACGCTATTTAAATATAAATATTCATTCAGAAAAAGTTTTGGAATATAGGACTTACACATATCTCAGGAAGTATGCCAGCCGAAAAATGTGTGGAAGTGCTTAAATCTAAATTAGCGAAACATGGGTTTTCCCTGAAAGAAGATATTGTATCCATAACGACTGATGGAGCAACAGTTATGAAAAAAGTTAGAAAGTTGATTAGTGCAAATCAGCAATTGTGCTATGCTCACAGAATTCAATTAGGAGTAATAGATGTATTATACCCCAAAAAATAAGGAACAGAAGAATTCAAATACTGTGGATACAGAAACTTTAGATTCAGACTTTGAAGAGAGTGATAGTGACAATGAAGATAATGAAAAAGTAAATGTTAAAGATATTGCTAATGAAGATGAAATATTAACTCATAAAGAATTGTTTCCTATAATTGATAAAGTTCGAAAAATTATCAAGATATTTAATCATTTCTACAAAAAATGCCATATTACAAAAATATATACTAACTGTGTGAAAATAAAACAGATCAAATGTTAATATTAGATTCTAAAACACATTGGAACAGTTTACTCCTAATGATGGAACGATTTTTAATACTGAAAAATCCATTCAAAAAGGCAATGATCGATCTAAACCTGCAAATTAATTTTTCCGACAGTGAATTCAACTTAATATCCAGAACTGTATCAGCTCTACTTCCAATTAAACTGGCTGTTGAGGCATTATTTCGGAGAAATTCTAATTTATTAACGGCTAATATTCAACAATAATTTTCATGTTGCAGCCACTGAAAGAACAGCATCACTATCTGAAGAATTATATACTACATTGAAAAATCGCACAAAAGAAAGACATACCAAAATAGAGTATCTTACAGTATTTATATAATTATAATGATAATGAAAAAGAGAGAGAGAAGAAAAGAGACTAAGCAAATCAAATGTGGTAAAGTTTACTATAAACTTTCTTAAAACTTTTGACCCACAAACCTATCCACATTTAGAAGAATTTGGTACAGTTATCAAAGATGATGATGATGACACTAATATCGATAGTGAAAAGGAATTGTCCCTTGAACAAAAATTAGAATTATCGACAGCTAAAAACCTTTCAACAAACCAAAATACAGTACAGAAAGCAGCTATATCCAAGATCACATCTGACGAGAAATTGATTTATTTGAAGATGAGGAATTTAGAGGTAAATACTTGGAAAAAGTATATCACGCATTGCTAACAGTACCACCAACTAGCGTAAATGCCTAAAGAGCAGCAGGTAACTTTTGCACAAAATTACGTTCCAGGCTTAATGACGGTACAATTGATACCTTATGTTTTTTAAGATCACATTTCAAAAATTTATAATAGTACCACAAACTGAATAGAGACATTCACACTTTTTTTGTGATTTAAATACATAAGATGTTCTTTTGCTTTTTTGTGATTCTTTATATACTGTTATAATTTATAAGTTACAAAATATTTTTTGTGATATTTTCTCTCTAATAAAAATGGTAATTAAAACAAATAAGAGCCCAGTGTTTTCTGTCTTTTTTAAAATTTCTACTACCGGTATTAAGTTCTAAGAAATACCGAATTTTGGTATTGAACTTTTGGTCCAATATTAAAAATAATGCTTGTAATTTTTAAAAAGTACAAGTTGACCTCAATTTAAGTAGAGTCATGTGACATGGTATATAGACCCGGAATAATTTCTGATCCCCATTTTACTTTAATACAGGGTCTTCAAGCCCAACCGAGTCATTACAATTGTAAAAATACCTACTAGATTGTGAATTTTCTGTTTTTCATTATCCCGGGTTCCAAATACAATACTTTTTTGTCTTTACATACAGAACCTAGTACATGTTAATTTATTTTAAATATTATTTTAAGGCATATTCTTTTAAATGTAATGAATAGGATTCCCCGAAAACACCTTATAGGACTAAGGGTTCCAGGAATCGAAAAAGATTGAAGATCACTGCTTAATCATAGCTTTATTCAGGTAACTATAATTTCCCGTTTAATTTCTAGAGCTGATGGAAAAGAATGGATTATGTGTTAATTACTGCTGTATAAAACTTTTAGGAAAAAAACCTTGTGAGGTCCCCGCCCGTGGGGACCTCATTTTTACATTATCTACGCGACCTGTTTCTGTGGGGAAGAACGAAGGATCACTCAAATCATTAATTTTAGAATCTGTTTAAGAGATCCTAGTTTAAACACAATACACAACAATAATAATCTAAGTAGGTTGATCTAGAATGAGAATACGCAACACGTATTACCTAATAATCGCGTAATTGACCACTTAATCTAACTTTATATATTAAATGCTATCTCCCTAGAGTAATCGCACTAATTAGCTTACCGCTATATCCTAGGCCAGTGTTTCTCACTGTGGGGCGCGCCTCCCTGGGGGGGCACGATACCCTTACGAGGGGGGTGCGAGCATATCGAGAATAAAAGATTTAAAAAATAATTAATTTACTGGAATGAAAATTAAAACAAAATACTTTCAGACATAAAAAAAATGCACTTTTATTCTGATATAATTTATAGGAGATATAAGTTGTGACATAACCATCCTGCGATAGCTATGTCTTGTTGGATCCGCGTAAGCTAGAGGTGTGGGATTATCTAAAAGATGAGACATTTTGTGATTCTTAACACAACTTTTATTAAGAATAACTTAAATAACTTAATTCTCTAAATAACAACTTTCTTTAAGTGAGAATAAGCCACGAATTAATCTGAATATTTAAGTCAGATCGCACAACTAGATCACTTATCTTAATTATATTTAATTATCTGTCTAATCTAACTTCCTATACAAAATATTACCTTTTATTGAGTAACCCTCCTACCTTGGTTGAAGACTCTCCTATTCTGCTACTTGTAGATAAGAATACTCAGGCCCTATTAATCTTCTTATAATTAATATTTTTAATGAAGATGAGCGTATCCTTCTTCCTTGGTTGTAGGTCGTCTAACACTTGTTCCGAACTGTTCTGCACTAAGTTATCTCTAAGATTGCCGTCCCCATCTCACTAAACCCTCTATCCTTTTAAAGTATATCTTATTTGCATTTTCGCCCTGTTTCTCTTCTTGGTATTGGGTTGGAAAAGTTTTGCCATTAATCGTGGCCGTCAAAGAACGTAGGAGTTATGTTATAAGAAGAACGCGCGAGAGACGTCACAAAGTCACCTCAAAAATAAAAACTTCTTCAATACCTAATTAGCTATCTTTGATCCTATAACCAAATAAAAAACTTTTATTTGATTTGCTGTAATCCCATGGTGAGAGATTTTTTATTACGTGTTCTTTTTAAACCTAACATACTACTCTTTCAGAGAAAAAAAAAAATCCCAGACCCAGAATCGAAAAAATTTAGGAACATAAAAATTTCATTACTGTGATTATTTTTGAAATACTGCACATTATAGCTGTAATCTGTTTTTGCTGATAATCTGTTTGACCTTCTAAGTTATTGGTACAGTTAGTTATGACCCCTCTCTCTTATGTCTTAGTTTCTCATTTAGGGAAGTTGCAAGTAATGTATTTTCCTGTTGCGCTTTTTTCCATGCAAAAGAGTTTTATGATATTTGGAAAACCACGGAGAGCACTTTGAAGGATTACTTGGCCAAGACTTATTTTTTATGAGTATTCTCAAGCATATAAAAAGCATAATGAAAAATGTTTTACACAATTTTTTTAGCAGTAACATACATATTATCGTAACATACATATTATCATACACTTTTAACCCGGAAGTGGTCGTGCGGGACACACAGATCACGAAATCGTTAATTCTGGCAAAACTGTTTATTTGCTACCAAAGAAAAATTGAAAAGTTCTTGAAAGTAGGTAAGTTTACTTTCTCTTAATTAAATTATTCTTTGGAATCACGATTTGTATCGTGTACAATAAAATAATTATATATAAAAAAAGGATTGGGGTGACTCAATCACCCCGCGTGAACATTAACGCTAGTATCGAGTGCGTGACTGCCCCCGGGATAAAACATTTTGAAGTCTTTTCGGTTTAAATATTAAAAATAACACTATTATTCTTCATTGGAATTTTATATTATTTTTCATTGTTTAACATTAATTCTAAATGCTAATTCTGTGAGGCTTAAAACTACAGTTCGCTTTAAACTAATTATAATATGAGCATTCATTTTAAAATATCATTTTATATTTTCGTAAACATTGTCGCGCATTTGGGTTTACTCTCCTGACAATTCAGCTATTTATTAAGAATGTTTTAGTTTTTTAAAAAATGAACTCGTTCGAAGAGCGGGTACTTCAGACAGTATAATTTTAATGTATCAAAGCGTAATAAGTATTTTATAACCAATTTATTAATACTAAATTAAGAGCAAGTGTTTAGTAAGTATTAAAGGACTTCCATGGGTTTCCTGCAGAGGAAAGTTTTTCAAAGGAAGGTTTACGATTAGAAATTGACACTCTGAGTACATTTTCTATATTTGGCTGAGATCTATATTTTGTTTTGAAAGCAGCCACCGCATTTTGCAATCTATTCCAATTTAAAAATTCGAGAAAGAAAAATAAAATATATATCACTTAAAAAAGTTACATATATAAAATTTAATATACTTATATTATTAATTTGTACGGTTTATAATTAAGATCGTTTTGTAGTTTAGCATCCAAGTGCATTATTATTGCATTCAATACTTTATTATTGAATAAGGGAGAGGGCGCGAGAAAAATTATGATTGAAAAGTGGGTCCCCAGTATTGAAAGTTTGAGAAGCACTGTCCTAGGTAAACAGCTATCTTCAGTATTGCTTCTGATGTGGCTACTACCCTCTCTGTTCCTATTGGCCTCGGATCCCCCTTTTTCTTGACTGTACTGGCACGACAAGATTAAATTCCCGGACTTCAGATTCTTCTACACTTTATCTCATTTCACTTCTACACGTAAACATAGGCCTCACATAGCCCCCCAGCGTACGCTAAACTTCCACTATATATATGATTTCTAATTTGCATAACCACGTTCTTCTTGAGTTGGTTGGAAATAATTGCCATTCTGGCCACAAAGTACACAAGTGAACTGTTATATGACAACGCGATGAAAGCCGCGTCACAAGCTCCTCCAAGAAGAAAACGTGATTTATTCGAGGGTCTTAATAGCCCGAAAGAAATTACGTTAACACAAATTTTACCTTTAAACTTTTGTCCAAAATTTAACTTTCAATAGCCACAATAACTTTACTCAAATAATTACACTGAAAGTATCACTTAAATGTTTAATCTCATCATTCCAGATCAAACTGCGACATGGTCGATCTTCGTTGACCATGTCGTGGGGTTTCAGCGTTAGAGGTGTGGGATTCTCGAAATGATGAGACATTTAGAATTCTTAATATGACTTTTATTAAGAATTTAACTTAAATTACTTATGTATCGAACAAACTTATATTAAGTGAGAATAAACCAAAACACGTAGTCTTAATTAACACAGATCACGCAATTAGATCACTTATCAATATAATTATACTATATCAACCTACTCTCAATCTTAATAATGTATTCGCATTCAGAACACAATTTTACTACCTTGGTTTCTATGCAACGTCCAATCCACTTCAGATATTTCTATAAGCTGGCGTACAATGGTATGTACCTTGGTTGAATGGCTAGATTTTCGCGATTCTATGTAAGCCGTCAATCAACACTTCTATCTTATCTGAACTGAACTTTCTCTAAATTGCCATCGCGCTCACTAAAACTTCTGCCCTTTTAAAGGTTATCTTATTTGCATCTATCCTTCGTTTCCCTTCTTGGATTTGGGTTGGAAAAGATTTGCCATTAATCGTGGCCGTCAAAGAACCCAGAGGTTATGTTAGAGAAAGGACGCGTGAGATGTCACAACCCCTCCAAGAAGCAAAACGTGATTTATTCAAGGGTCCGCTTGACCCTTAAGAAATTACGGCCTAAATTTTATTTCTGAATCTCCTCACTTTTAATTTTTTTTTTAAATTTTAACCTTTTGAATCCTCATTTTAACTCTTATAATTTCCAATATTTAACTTAACTTTAAATTTTTCATTATTCATCTTAAAATTAAATTTAAATTCCACTTTAATTTGAACCGTGACAGACACCAAATTTTACTCCATTAACTGATAAACCAAAATTTTTGTTTTTTACCATGGTATATTCTCATTTTTTAAATGTTTTTTAACCCCTTATATATTTTAACGTTACTTTAAAATCTACTTAAATTTCTATACACTTATATCTTTCATTTCCTTTCCCTTTCCTGGGTACATACACCCAAAACTCTGCATCAGAAAGTATCTTGAGCTTGAGACGGGGTTTATTTCCCCAAGTTGGGGTTTTTTTAGAAATTTTTCGGGGTCTGTCACCCTGAAATGAAAACTTTTTTAAGTTACTTTGAAAATCTATATTTTCATAATACCAGTATGTTTCAAAATTTTTTATGCATTATATATCATTTTTAAATTACAACAAATTTCATGCCACCCCGCATCGGGTTCCGTCAAACTCCCAAATGAGCCGCCATTTAATATTATTGTTAATGCCCGATACCCGGTTTTTCCCCAAACCCAAATGCACCTTAATACGGAACAATACAACAAATATATATACACACAAACAATTACAAACA
Source organism: Trichonephila inaurata madagascariensis (assembly GCA_019973955.1). Classification (NCBI taxonomy): domain Eukaryota; kingdom Metazoa; phylum Arthropoda; class Arachnida; order Araneae; family Nephilidae; genus Trichonephila; species Trichonephila inaurata. The sequence goes on along the minus strand of BMAV01000910.1, from coordinate 8,218 downwards.
TTTTTCAAAAATTTTTTAAAACAAAAAACCCAAAGGAATTGTCGCATCTCAAAAAAGCTCCATGAAGTAAACAAATGCAAAATTTACAATTGTTTTCTCCATCACAATTGAAAAAAAATTTTTACAAGTCAAAAGTTAAAAAAAAATATATACACCATTGTAGTGTCAACTTTGCTTGTTTTTATAATTTTTAAACACCGCCCAAACTTCCTTTTTGCAAAATTTTCCGACCACTTGTTGAAAGAAAAAAAAAAAATAAACAATAAACCTGATTTTAGGGTTTGTCTCCCCCCGCATTCCATGGAAAAGGTGTATCCTGTCGCCCTTCCCCATTCCTCGGTTGCTCTGTGATCCCTTATGTTGCCTGATGTGGGCTTGTAGATCTTCGACTACCCTAGCTTCGTCTTTCCCCCAGGGGGTCGGGACTCTGATCCTTTTTTTTGCGTGGTCCGGTTATACCCCTTCTATTTTGAACCCACGTTCCACCTTTTTTTCTTCCTACTTATATAAATGTTACATGATAAAATGGTTTTTTATTTATGTTATTTTACATTTCCCCACTTTTTTTGGGGGTTCCACTTACCCCGATCCATACACCTTTTAAATTTTTTATCTGACGCTTTTAGTTCTTGTCTTATTCGGAAAAGGAGCTAGGCAGTGATCTGATAAGTGATCCACGCTTATCGGCCCTATCCGTTTTTTTTCTCACATTGCTTTGACTTGAGATTTATCCCCTTTTTCCTCTAACCACGCTTACCGGACCCTTTCTTCCCCTTAGGGGAACATTTGATCTTTGAGGTAGTTTTCCGAACTACTTTTTTTTCCTTGACGGAACTAATACTATCTGAGCGACCTGTTTTTTAAACAACCTCGTCACATTTCCTAGACGATATATTTTTATTGATCAAATTGACATTTAAACCCTTTTTTTTGATCCATATTACAATATCATTATGATTTTTTATTTTTAACACCTTATACAGACCTTAAAATTTTTTGCTTGAATTTCGCAAATTTTATTAGCTGCTGAACTTAAAAGGTTTGTCTCAATAAGACCCAGTCATTACCTTAATTTGACACCCCTTCTTCGTCTATTATAATATTTTTTCCATCTTTCATGCTTAGTTTTCTTTTAGTCTAGCTTCATGAAAAAACCAATTTTTTACTGAAAAGGTTCGTCCAAAACCATTCTAATTTTAAAATTTAATCAATTTTCGACCCAAAATAATTCCGCGGGGTTTTTCCCCGTCGTTTCATTCATCCGTACGAATAGGTGAAACTCACGAAAAATTGGTCCCAAGTATCGTGTGATTTTTACATAATTTGCAATCAATTGCACTCTATCACGATTTACCAGTCTGCCTATTTTTTTACGGTCTATATAACAGTCTTCACATAACTTATGCCTAATTTTTCACTTAAATTTTAAAAAAAGGATAAAAATTTGGGGGACCGTTACCTTATTAATTTTTTTGGGACCCCAAAAACCCGATATAAAAATTATAAAAAAAATTATCCGCATTAAAAGACCCGAGGTTTTTTTAAGAGGTAAAATTTGCCCATTTGCTGAAATGATCGGAAATTACAAAAACATATCGATTACGTCTCATCGATATGATACGGGCCTAATAAATCAACGTAACATCCATTTGGATAATTTGATCAAGATTTAATCGACAAGCTGGAATGTTTTTTATAATTATTAACGGCACATATGGAAGGGAATAGATCAAAAAATTTTCATATACGGGGAAATAACAAACGTCCCGAATTTTATGATAAGTTTTAAATACGTCGAAATGCCCTGCGTTTGGCTTATCGAGAAATTCGCATAAAAAGTCGTTTCTAAAGACTTTGTAATGTATACACGCATTTCACCAACGACGTTGCGTGTTTCGATAAAACAACAAGCCTTCAAAGACGGGGGTCGCGGGACCAAATTTTTACATACGTCGCATTAACAGAATTATCTTCCGGGGTTTTTTAAAAAATCTATAGATATGACCCAGTTCTGGGCATTTTTGTCGTTATTAACTGTTTTCGCGAAGTAAGTACAAATTCCGGGAACAGAATTAACTTTTTCTCCCAATTTTACTTTCAACTGGGTTTCGGGATAAAAAAGCCCCACCGCATTTTTAGTTCCAGGTCTATGTTCCCATTCTATATTAAATTCCCCAATTTTATTGCCCATCTGATCATCCTACTACAAATTTTTTTTCCCCGCGTTAAACGTGTTTAAAGGGATCGTGATTTAAAACTTTTAAATTGGGATCGCCCTAAATATGTTCGGAATTTGTTCAACGCCCATACATGCAGACATTCTCTTTTGGTTACCGATATTTCCCCTCCGCGTTTTTCAGAATGAAGCAAATATAACTGGTCTTTGTTCCTGATTGAGCACGTTCCAAACCTATTAAACTGGATCTGTAAATAACGAAGGGCTTTTAAACTCCAGCAATTTTAAAATGGGTCTTTTTTTATGGCCGCCTTGACCCCTCAATGTCTTCGGCACAGTGGACCAGACGAATTTTTTTTAAATTTTTGTTTAAGATTATAAAGGCTCACAAAGATCAGCATAATTTTAATAAATTTCGCGTACCACTGGGGGCAACCCAAAAAATTGGGCACCTCCTTTTTAGTTCCGTGGGGGGTTTCATCTCTAGTATGGCTCGAACCTTTTTCTCATCCGTTTTATTCCTTTTTTACAATAATTAATCCTTTTTCAATTTTTCGCCCCAAATTTACATTTATCTTTTTTTTAATGTCAACCCCATCTTGCAACAACGAAAAAACTTTTCTTAACATGGGAGGAACGATGGAGATTTATAAAATCATCCATATAAACACTACAAACTTCCTATCACCGGTTTCAGGATTAGGCAATTGCCTTTAAAAATTGGGAGCTGCCTTGATAAAAGGGAAAGGCATCCGCCGGAAAACTTAAGGCCCCTTTTTCTACGAATGCGATCTTAACAATATTACTGGGGGTTTTCGCCATTTGAAAGTACCCATTTTAGATCAAGAGATGACATTTTTGCGTATAGGGATATTCGTTATTAAATCTCTTTTAAAGGGAAGGGGGACGCGGATACTTTGTGATCGAATTTTGTTTCCTATGTCTACAGCAAATCTATATGCTTCCGGGTTATCCGGCGGTAACCCATTATTTTTCTTACATAACACAACCGGGACGCAGGGGGTTGAATTGGAACAATTGTTTCTTTCTTAACATTTTTGTATATGAAAAAATTATGCTTTTTGCCGATCATATTGTACGGCCCGAAAAAATACTGGGGGATTATCTCCCCGTATCAATTTCAAGGATAAAACATGAATAAGACCTGGTTTGTCTGAGAATCACACTGGAAAAACCGTATTCTGAACTGAGTACAAAAAAACCACTTTTTAAAAACGCATACCAAAATAGTCCGATGCAAACATCCAAATTTGAGAATACCCATTCTTATCTTTTTTGGGAACGACTACGTACAAAAATTAACATCACATACTCATTTTTTTAACCTGTTACTGATCAATTTTTAAATATAACAGCAAAATGAGTGCGTAATGTACTCATGTATGAGTTTTTGGGTCAAATTATATGTATCGTTTTTTTTTTTATGGTTTGTGTATCCAATGAATTTTTAACTTACAAATATTATCAAATCAAATTTAAAAAGGGGTCTAAATATGTGATTTAAGTTGTAAATTTATTTTTTCCATCTTATATATCATTTAATCTACATTTTACGAAGCTTTACCACTTTACTGAAGATCTAAATTTTTTTGTTTTTTTTTGGCGTTCCCGTCTTTTTGATTAAATGACCATGTTCTTTTTACGGCCCCATTAAGGCAAAACTTTTCCAACCCAATACCAAGAAGATAAACGATCATAATATGTAAATGAGATATACTATAAAAGGATAGCGTGGCAAACCTAGATATAGCGCGGCAGGCTCAGAGATATTAGTGTGGAATCATTCTGATCGATAGCGTGACAAAGCTTAGTGTGAATTCTTGAGGATCAAGAATTAGCTGCCTTGCGGATCAAGAATCTTCATATATAAAGTTTATAGATAATATTCTCTAAGTCAAGGAACCAGAACTGAAAAAGGTAATATTGGATATAAGTAATTAGAGGAATAGAATTATTTATGATAATTGAGATAGAGGATCTAGTTGCGTGATCTGACTTAAATACGTGATTTAATTTGGGTTTGACTCTCACTTTAATTAAATTTGTCAAATTAGAATTTAAGTAATATAAGTTATTCTTAATAAAAGTGTATTAGAATTATGTCTTCATCATTTTGATAATCCCACACCTCTAGCTTACGCGGAACCGGCAAGACATGGTCATCACAGGATGGTTATGTCTCAATGGCGCCCGAACATCTATAATTCTGGGTTAGGTAATGTAGGTGGAAATACGATTCTACCTGAAATGTACTTTCAGGGTCGGAGAATGTTGCAGAGTTTATCGAGTGTATCGATAACAATATACAGTTACTTGAAATCCAAGATCTGTCATGTGCTTACTTAAAAAGTCATCTCAGGGAAGGGCTCAAGATTGGTATTCGATATTTGGTTCGTTGTTAGTGCAAAATACAGCCACGGATTTTGCGCAGCTCAAAGCTGAATTAGCGAAGGCTTTTCCCGCGATCAAAAATAAAAAGAACTACAGTCGAGTTTATGCATCACAGCAGGAAGAAATCAGGAGGCGACTGATTTTGTGTATAGATTACTAAAAAATAGAGAGAAGTTTAGAATTAGGAATGTCCCAAACAGACTTAGTGGATCATATTTTAGTTCGACTCGAACCACAGACCCAGGACTACGTGGAAGCCCGAAACCAAAAAATGAATTAAAAATTTTTAAAAATTCCTCCCCTAAATTGAAGAAAATATTTTTTGAAAATTACAAAGGGGTTTTTCAGGAAAAAATAAAAAAGACGGGGCCCAAAATGCGCAAAAGGGATTTTTTAATTTTAAAAATGGTAAAATTTGGGGAATTCGGAAATAAGGAGTAGCCCAAATAACAGAAAATTTTTCGGGAAAGCCGTCAAAAAAAAGAGGGTTGAGAGGAATGGGTTTTCATAAAAATTGATAAAAAGATTCGAAAGGGGTTCCCTTTTTTCGAAATGGGGCGAAATGAAAATTTTTTAAAGAGGGCCTTAGAAAAAGGGTTTTCAAGTGAAAATTTCAATCGGAAGGCGATAGGACGCAAAAAAGGACGATTAAATATTGAAAAGGTTAATGATCAACCTCAAGAGGTGTCGACAAGAGAAAAATTTAAACCTTTCCCCAATATGTATAGCACCCGTAGAACTTCCCCACGTGCCTTTTTTTAAAAACACTTTTTTAAAAGCGCTAGGGGACCCCCGGAGCAGATAAATCTTTTTTTGGGAAAGGGAAGTATATAAAAAAATTTTTTTTCTATAAACAAAAAAAAACCGGACCCCAGGTAATAACAGGGTGCGAAATGCCAAAAAAAGGGGATTGGGGGTTGAAAATTGGGATCGGGAAAATTGAAAAAAAAATTTGGTTTTTCAGTGTTGAAAAGGAAATTTTGAATACCCATGTATTTGGTATAGATTTCATAAGTGCGTCAAGAATAATAAAAAAAGAATTTTTAAAAAAATCGTTGAAAATTCCGGGTTCTCAAAAAATAAGGTTTGGGTTTAACCAATTAAAAAGGAAAAAATTGAATGGGTTTATCTAAAACAAAATTGGGGGAAATAGAAAAAAAAAATTTCCAAAGAGGGGTTTTAAAAGGGGTTAAAAAAGACAAACCAGGGCTTATATGTTTTATAAGAATTGGGAAAGGGAGATAACCCACCAGTAGCTTCAAGGCCTTATAAGTATGAAACCCAAAAAGCAAGCAATAATTAGATTTTCACATACAAAAATGTTACAAGAGGAAACGGTTTTTCCAATTCAGTCCCCCTTTCGCGTCACCTGTTGTATTATGCAAGAAAAAAAATGGGTTACCACCGGATAAACCCGGGAAACAAAATAGATTTGCAGTAGACTATAGAAAAATTAAATTCGATCACAAAGTATCCCGGGTACCCTTTACCGTTAATAGATGATTTATTAACGGGGCATACCAAAATACAACAATAATGTCATCTCTTGATCTAAAAAGTGGGTATTTTCAAATGGAGAAAAACCCCCGCGAAAAATAGTTAAGACCGCATTTGTAGTAAAAAATGGTTTTGGGGTTTTTTAAAGGGGTGCCATTCGGTTTATCAGGAGCAAACTCCCAATTTTCAAAAAACAATTGACATAATCCCAAAAAACCTTTATGGGGAAGTTTGTGAGTGTTTACATGGATGACGTTATTATCGCGCCCCACATTCACTCACCAGTTGTTTAAAGGGAATTTTTTCGGTTTTTAAAGGATGGGGATTGACAAAATAAGGAAAAATGTAAATTCGGGTGCGATGAATTGAAATTTTTGGGGATTAATTTTGAAAAGAAGGAAGTCTCGGGCTGCAAAAAGTTAAAAGGGCCTCAAACATACAATGAGTGTTCATTTTTTTTGGAATTTTTTGACTTTTTAAAAAATTTTTTTTCTGAAAAAACATTTATTCACACATTTGTTTACTTCTGTATGACTTCGTGAGATGCGAAAATTTTTGGTTTATTTGTTATAATGGTTTTTGAAAAATGTTTGTAATTGTATAATATGTGTATATATATATGTTTTTTATTGTTACGAAATTTATGAGGCATCTGGTTCGGGAAAGGCAGTAAAAGCACTAACAATAAAAACGACGGGGCTCTTTTGGGAGTTTTTGTTGAAACCAGATGGGGGATGGAGATAAAATTTTTGTGATATATAAATAATATAGGGAAAATTTGAAATATTAGGGAAATAGGCTCAAATAGTTTCATTTCGGGGGAGACTGCCCCCAAAAATCGGTAACTTCAACGTGTTTGGTGAAGAAAGGAGCAGAAGTACCAGCTCCATATGCAGTGTTAGTTGGTTGGGCCCCCAGAATAATAGTTTTAAGTGTATAAATATTTTAAGTAACGAAATGTAAAGTGAAGTAGGCCAAATTAAAAAAGTAATTATTAATGTTGGCCATTTTTATAAAAAAATTTTTTGTCACAGTTTAAAATTAAATTGAATATTAAAAATTTAAGATGAGTAATGAAAAATTAAAATCAAGATAAATTTTGGAAAAATAAAAGTTAAAATTTAAGATTAAAATTGCAATGAAAATTAAAGTCAAGATAGATATTGGAAATTATAAAAGTTAAAATGAAGATTTAAGATTAAAATTTTAAAAAAAACTCAGAAAACGAAGAAATTTTGAAATAGAGATTTAGACACGTAATTTATTAAGGGCATTGAGAACCCTTAAGTTCACGTTTTTTCTTCTTGGGGGGGTTGTGACGTCTCTCGCGTCTTTCTGATTAACATGACCCTATGTTCTTTGACGGAGATTAATGGCAAAACTTTTCCAACCCAATACCAAGAAGATAAAACGATCATAATATGTAAATGAGATATACATAAAAGGATAGGGGGAAACCTAGATATAGCGCGGCAGGCTCAGAATATTAGTGGGAATCATTCTGATCGATAGCGTGACAAAGAGTGGTTTTTGAGGATCAAGAATTAGTGCCTTTGGATCAAGAATCTTCATATATAAAAGTTTATAGATAATATTTCTAAGTCAAAGGGAAACCCGAACTGAAAAAAATAATATTGGATATAATAATTTGAGGAATAAATTTTTTATGATAATTGAGATAGAGGATCTAGTTGCGTGATCTGACTTAAATACGTGATTTAATTTGGGTTTGACTCTCACTTTAATTAAATTTGTCAAATTAGAATTTAAGTAATATGTTATTCTTAATAAAAATTGTATTAAGTTTTGTCTCATATTTTTATAATCCCCACCTCTACACGGGGAAACCCGGAAGACATGGTCATCACAGGATGAATAGTCTCAATTGTGTTATTGAACATCGCAAAAATGCCAACGTTCAAGATAATTCGCCCAGAATTAACAACCATGTACTTCGTTTTATATAATTCGCCAAGTTTTTGAGGTGATACGCAAATTCCAACAAAAATATATTTTTTGGGTTTAAAAAAAGCAACTGCTATGTGATCATAAACTGTATTATTTTTGAACTTATACCTCAAATTTTAATCTTTGAAAATAACAAAAAGATTGATGCTATAGTTAAACAAATGA
>BMAV01000909.1:81851-97583 GCA_019973955.1 Trichonephila inaurata madagascariensis | reverse complement strand
TAAGACTATGTTTAAGTTTACAATCTTAGTCCCTAAGACTAAGAGTTTGCTATAATACTACTGAGGTTGTCTTATTTTTGACCTATACTGTCTTGTTATACAACTAATTGCTGCTTTGCTTTATTAGATTTATGACCATTTAGAATATGACTACTGTATTGATTATATATACGAGGTGTGACACAATAAAGACGAGACTGGTCCAATAAATCATTGTACTTACAGAATCAGTTCTTCGTGGCAGTATCATCTTTAAAGTACTTCCCTTAAGCATTCATAGACTTTGCATTCGGTGCTACTATTGTTGCTAACAGTTCTGGAACAAGGTTTTTGGGAGACCCTTCAGGAGATTCTCCGTTTTTGCATGGACCTCTTAAACTGAGGTAAAAAAATAGGTTCCCTTTAAGCAAGATTTCCCTGTTGGAAATTAAAAGTCGCATGAGACCAAATCAGGTGAATAATGAGGATGCTCCATAACAGTGATGTTTTTCCTAGTCAGAAACTGCTTGATGGATACGGCCATGCAGGTGCATGGTCTTAGTGCAACAGCCATACAACATTCCCCGGTTCTGATCTTTTCTCCTAATTTTTCACGAAGTCTTTTTAGTACTTCAATGTAGTAGTGTTGATTAACAGTCTGATCACTAATGTGAGTGGTCAATCCACTCATATCACGAATTTTGGCGATATTTCGGCCTGTAATCGCTGACCTTGGACGCCCAGTACGTTCATCATCTTCCACATTGACCCTTCCTCCGAAAACTGCTTATGGCATTCAAAGACATGCACGTGAGATAAAGTTTCATTTCCATAAGCCTCCGTTAATATTTAAATTTTTTAGTGGCTGATTACTTTAGTTTCCCAAAAAACTTGATGTTGATTCGACATTTTCTGGCATAATGCTGCTCAATGACGCAGTACCTCCAACTGGCATGATCGCTTATCCTTTTTCATGTTACACATTTAGTCTCGTTTTTTTGTGTCACACCTTGAATATATATAGTACGTGCGAGTGTGTGTGTGTGTGCGTGCGTGTGTGTGTATTGGCAGTAGCACGTAGAATTGTTACTTAATATGATTCATATACACAGCAGACTATCTTAAAAAAGCATCTTAACATAGAATGCGAGGTTTAAGGCATTTATTTTATTCTTAATAACTATCTGTGGCATTTTTTAGAAATTTCACTGTATATTTTGCAATTAATAGATATTCAAATCAATGTTTCTCAGCTACATCTTAAGGTTCCTCAAATGTGTTTCAGATTTCTGTAAACTCTCCTGGTATTGAATAAATGAGTTGAAAAGAGTACACTTTCTTTGAAATTTTGTAGTATAACAAATACTGAAATTTTATTGTTTGCTTAGAAATATATAATACTCAAAATCTTGCACGTAAATCTTCTAAAAAATACTTAAACTGATTTAATTAAATTTTTCAAGAGATACATGAAAATTTGTAATTACTTCTGCTATTACGTAACATTATATTTAATAACGATCGTAATTCTTTAGAAAAAAATAACTTGAATATTTTTAATTATCACTTAAATAAGTCACGATTAAAAATATAACCCACTATTATAATTACAATAATTTTTCTTTAGTTATAATATTTATGAGATATATTCTTAATCATCTTTTAATGAAGAATGTATTCGCGTGTATAGCATTGAAATGTAGCTTTTGAATTTTCTGAATGTATTTTTAAGTTAAATTCTACTTTTTATAACGATGCACGTTTCTAATATAGAACGAGTAAAGCTCTTCTAACATAAATCTGAATTCGGGGGAAAATGTCTGATGCCTTTCAAATTCTTGTTTAGAGCATAATTTCATTGCAAAGTATGATTTTAAAAGAAAAATGCGATGCGCCTTTTCCTCTCTCTCTATATATAAATAAATGGATGTTTGTGTGCCTGTCCTCGCTTCACTCCAACACCGTTTAACTGATCACTACGAAAATTGGCATGTATATGTATTTTTTTGTGGGGAAAGTTTTTGTGCTATCCTATTTGTTGCAGTCCTTACAAGGTGGCGCTACAGCATATCAACTTCTGCACCGTTCAGACATGGTTCCCTACAAGGTGGCCAAAAAGGATGCCAAATTGGCTCTATCGTCAACATTTCGCTATGTTTCCATTGAATCGCCATTAAATGTAAGGAACATCGTTGCTTGCGAATATTACAATTTTAATAATAATAATAATACAACAATAAAATAAGTACAACAGAAAATAATATTAACGTTTTACACATGCAAATATAAATTATTTACATTAATTTAAGCATTTATTACACAAAATTTGTAACATTATGTTTTTGCAGAGCAGAGATCAGCTTCGGAAGGTGTTTTCAAAAATCGACCCACAAGGGAGTTATGTGTGTGTGTGTGTGTGGAGGCGTTATGTATATATATAAATTTTTTATTAACTATTAGACCTACAGACTTAAAATTTAACAAAATATGATTTTTTGTTCAGCTGAGATATGCAAAATGCTTTTTTTTTGTTTAATTTGCAATTCACGTAAAATTAACTCATTAAAAACTGTTTTATTCTTCAATCTGTATTGTTTAATTTTTCAATTCACCCGTGAGAAGAACTGGTATACCAGCTAATCTTATATAAATTTGTTCAATGGTATTAATGTAAGGAAAACAAGTCTTGTCTTGAAAAGCTAAATCGTCTCAAACATACACTTCTTCTAAAAGTTTATTCCATTGCACATTAATTAATAAATCTACTAGACAAAAAAGGCGACTTTTGTTCTCTAGCATAAATTAGAAATATGTGCTGGGAATATTCACTAAAACTAATTAGTGTCAACTCGCATTAGATTGGATTCTTCCTTACCAAGTTATAAGAATAAACCTTATTAGGGTTGCCATTTTGTTAACAAAGTAATTTAATAACGGCCATGGATTAAAGAAATGAAGAAATAGACGCATTCTCGAATGGGGAGTTGCCAACTAGATAAATAATAATATAATAATGGCATATCTATTTCTTATTTCGTTTTAATCATTACCTTTATTAAAACTGATGGGGTTCAAATTGCTTTGAAAATTAAATTAATTGAATTATAAGCTGAATCTTAATACTCGTCTCAATTTTATTAAAAATGCATGATACCTTAGTAATATTTAGGAACGCCTTAAGACTTCTTGAAGCTTGGGGAGCCTATTCAAAAGTAAGTCCTGGGCCCTTAAACAAGTGTAGGCTCCACCTATGAGCCTTAAAAGTAGGCAGTACGTAGCATACATTGTCAAATACTCGTACAAACAATAACCTGAAACAAATAAATGTGCATGACTCACAATCACACAAACCGATTCGACCGATTGCCGTGTTTTGACTACATGAGTAATGATGGTGTGTGGTGGTAGGCTTGGGCCTGTACATGGACGACGATTATCCTATGCATCCAGTTGACATATTGTACGAAATTTCAAGTTTTTCAGAGAATAGAACCGGAAGTAACATCTGACCATTGAATTTATTCGAATTATGATCTTATTAAAGTATCCGACTACGTTCGGAACCGTGATTTTATAAAAAAAGCGCATAAATGGATAATTTTCATGATATTTAGTGTCACTTAGATTAGAATACATGTATAAAATTGTTTTCAGGACATTTTGATTAAAAAAAATTATTTAAATACAATATTTTGGTAAAAAATTAACTTAGAATAACCTTTTTTTTCAAAATGTTCTCCTTTTGTGAAAAATGCTTCTGTTATAATAATATTTTGCCTGTATATAGCTCAGACCTCTCCACAAAGGCTCAACTATGAATTTTGAAAAATTCACATTATTTTCAGAGTTACTACCCATTGAAATAACTATCGGCGTTTTTTTTTTTCTTAAATTTTTTCCCCTCTGCTGTAGTAAAACATGGATAAACCCACTTCTAAGCTATATATATTTCAAAAATTCTAGTTGAGCCTCTGTACAGAGGTCTGAGCTATATACAGGTAAAGTATTTTTATAATAGAAGCATTTTTCACAAAAAGAGAACCTTTTGAAAATGGGCATTCTATGTACATTCTTTGTCAAAATAGTGTACTTAAATAATTTTTTATTGTAATACTATTCTTAAAACAATTTTATATACATTTTCTAATCTAAGTGACACTATATATCATAAATATTATCCATTTATACGCTTTTGCAAAATCACGGTTCCGAACGTGGTCGGATACCTTAATGTTGAGTCCAGAACGAGACGAGACCCCTATTGCGCCCGAGGTCTTGGGCCCGGGCTCATTTGCCCATGCCTTAAGACGTCCCTCGCAATATGGGTAAAAGGCAAATGACATCATGATTCTGAAACGCAAACAGATCTGAATTTTGAAATCAAATGACAAATATCAATATGTATTCTACACTTCTTACCAACCTAAACCGTGTATTGCCTCCTCTTCTTGTTAGTTGAGATGGAGACCACATTCATTATTTTGATTCCTAGGGTATCCGAACGAAACATGAGTGGAGAAGCCATTCAATCGAATTAAGTAGCTACGACAATATGGTTCTGGAGCGAATTACTGTAGCAATATCTTCCACAAATATCTACCCTTAGCTATAATCTACTTCATTGATTATTTATACGCTATTCACACAGTAGTGGCGTTCGTTTGCGGTGTGGTGTTGTTCTAGTTAAAAGTGCCGATTTGGCTGGATTGAAAAAAATTTGAGTTAGTGAGGATAGACCTCGCTGTGAGAGCGCATTTACAGCAACACCATTGTTTTTCCCGCTTCTCTTACGCCACCTCTAACATTGAAACGAAGCATGCTTGGGCATAATTATGGTAAACAGGAAAGGCAACGGAAGCAATATTTTTGTTCACCTTCTTTAAAAGGGCTAGAGGTCTTAGGCTCTAAATATTTGTAACCTATTTGTATCCCATTCAAAGGTGGAATTCGTTTCTCAATCCACATTATTGTATGAAATTAAGAGTAACAGTAAGTGTTTTTATAATTATAAATGTGTATAATTTCCATCTCTGGACTTAATTCAAACCACAAACTACGGTAATTCACAATGCATTAGGAATACAAATAACCGCTCTCCTACCATTTTATATAAAAAATTGAGCACTTGTCACGAAAGAACGGAGAATTATGTTTCATTGAAAGTATTATCCATCGATACCCACTACCTTTCTTCTTATTCCTAGTAGCATACGAATACCATGTCAAAATAATGCTTTATCTTTTGAGGCTATCCACGAATCAACCCGTCAGAGGTTTTTCTTTCAAAATCTCCGTGCTGTCTTCTTCTAAGTGCGAAGAATTGGATATTGATTCCTCTTCTTCGCAGAAAAGCCTTTTCCTTATCATTTGGGCTTCTCTAACAAAACAATTTTTACCAAGCAATCACGAAATATGAACAGTAACTGTAGCTGCTTCATATTTTCTCCCAAAATTCAGGTATTGCATTAATCCTATTAAATTAACGTTGCATCTCTCATTAATTCTTTGGATTATTCATATTTTTCGCAAATTCTGAATTTTGTTCGTTCAATTTTCCAATAACGAAATAAAATACACCTTCTGCAATTAGCAAAATTCCATTTCGATTACATAATTCTTCTAAGCCAATTTTTACTGGCTTTGAGCCTGCTACAATTGTAGTCACAGTTTCAAACTCTTCAGTCCATAATTTGTTCTTCTTTAATGTCAGTTAATCCTCTTAAAATATCTGACTTTTTTTCTAAAAACCTTTCAAGCAATGTCAACAAACTATTCCAGTGTGTTTTGGTCCCGGCTATTCACGGGAAATCCCAGGATCGAAATATCATTCCCGGGAATAGGAAAAGTACAGAAATCTTATGATTTTCCGGGAAGGAAACCCTAGTTCCAACCTCTCTCAATGAAATTTGGTACGTAGAATTGGTTGCTGGGGGATCACCTCCCTTCCGCTTTTGTTGTTCTGTTATCCGCACTGTAATTGAGTTATCCAGCAAGAGACAACTGTACCTCTCAGAAGTCCTGGTTGGCTACTGGCTGGTTGGATGAGCATTCCTCTGACTTTTCTGTCATAAAGTGACCACCTAGAAGCCCAGACATAAATCCTATTGAGCATCTTTGGGATGTGTTGGAACAAGGCATGAAATGCCATCTCATAGCACCAGTGAACCTTACTGAATTATGGACACTTTTAGCCAATATTTGGTAAGTCATTCCCGTGGAACGTTTCCAGAAACTTGTTGATGTCTGCTTCGTCGTGTGGCAGCCATTCTCAAAGCCAGAGGAGGCTCAACTCATTACTACGTAGATATCCCTGATTCAGTGGCACTTCAGTGTATATCACTGGTGATTGATTCTTTATCGACAACATATTTCAAAGCTGGACACGGACTATTGGCAGAATCCCCAAAGAATCCAAGCTCACCCGAAGAGGGTTTAGATCTACCAACCGATCCCTCGGGCCCCCCCCCCCTCTTCCGTCTAATCTTTATTAGAAAAAAAATCAAAGTTAATATTTTAAACAACAGAAGACAGTAAAATAACATAATAAAAATTTAATGGTAACTGCACAATGTACATTCTTATATGAATACATTATAAAAATATACAAAGCAATAATAATAATAGTAGTAAAAGAAAACATAAAGGATATAAGAGAAGCAAGAAAGAATATACATTATTCCAGCCTTGTGTGACTAATACATAAAATAATAAAATTACTCAATACAAATGCACTGTACAGACCCCCCCCCCCAAAAAAAAGGGCAGGAAACATAATAATAACAATTATAATAATATAATAATAAAACGTTTCTTTCGATTCATGTTTTCAGTTAACGCCATCATTTCTTGTTGATGCTTTTTCCTCTTTATTTGCCCTTCAGTTTAAAGAGAAAAATGATGCATCATCGGAGGGAGTGTTATTCATTTAAGACCCCCTCCCCTATTTATTTTTATAGAACATAAAGGAGGAAAGCAGCAGTGTAAAATAAATAAAGAGAGAGAGAGAAGGGGGGGGGAATAGAAATTACTGAATTTTATTCGAGATATCTCTTTTGCTATAAGGCGTGTTCAAATGAAAACGATTCGAGGTGTATATCTATGAGATGGGTAGGGACAGAAATGAGACAAATACATAGATAGAATAAACATTTAATGAGAGAAATGCATACTAAATTTGTTAAAAGAAATCACCCTTGGTGTTTAGGCAGGTGTTTCATTGCTTAGGAAGGTTACAAATTCCAAAGGTGACTAAAATTATTTTTTAAGAAATTCCGCTTGAAAGATATGCTATACATTTTAAGTAGACTTTCCTGTCTTAATGAGTTAAAAATTAAATCTTAGGAAAAAGTTCATTATAAAATTCACTCAAATAAAGTAGTGTAATATATAAATAAGCGGTCGTGGTTGTGTGTGTGAACTCGTGGCTGCCGTTGTTGTGACCGTGGTACAAGTCCTGGTGCCACTGAAGAACCAGTGTGTAAAGAGGCTGATGCTCATTATATTTGTCGAACCAGTAAGCTCAATTTGACATGGTGTGGTGGAATAGGTGCCAAGCTTAGATGTCGTTCTCGTCGTTTGATTACGAGGTAAGTTGCTAATAGCCGTCGTGTTACTTCCGAATGCGACATTAATTAAATAATCAATCAAGCAAACAGAAAAAGAGCGAGGTTTATTACTGAATATTGTCACGTAGAAAGGAACAAGACGATGTTACCCAATACAAGATTTATTTTGTCTTGGTATCTTACACGGGCAGCACCACAACTGAAGACCTATCCAGCTGCAGTACTTTTATATATTTTATCTGGTGGAGAGTTCTAGAATGACCACCAGGGGAAGATTAACATAAATTCAATTTACATAATTTGCAAATGTCCATAATAATAAATAACGAAAACCATGATTAAAGTTAACATACAAGTATTTGGGAGGCTCGAACCGGAGAATAAAAAGTAACTAAAGTCCATGATTAAAGTTAAACAAGCATCTGGGAGGCTCGAACCCGAGGTGTCTGCATGGTAGAGCAGTGCTCTAACCGTTCGTCCGCTCAGAGCTTATCACACACAGTTTGCGTCATTATATTATTCTGTTCCGCCAATCAAGTAAAATTAGTTTTATGTACAGTTTAGAGGTCCAGTGGCTAAGTGACAACGTATCACCTTTCCATATCACAGGACGCTTCCATGCACGGCAAAAGTCGACTCGGCATTTCATCCTTTCATTGAGTCGGTAAATAAGTACCAAGTTTCTGCCTAGGAACTAAACATTGGGGGTTTTGGTATGACTACCTGACCGGAACATTTGCTTATGCATCACAGTGCCCAGGGTCATGAAAATTGCGATGAACGTAGTAGGCCTCTGCCCGCCATGGGCTGTTGCGCCACTGAGTTTTAGTTTAATATTTACAGTTTTTTTCCAAGTTGTGAATGATATAAAATATAGTAAAGCCAGCGCTAGTATCTAAATTATATATACAGTCGGACCTTTTTATAAAACGAAGTAGCTAAATCCCGGAAAAATGTTCGTTATATAAAAAATTCGTTACATAGAATTTCATGTTTTAATATACTTTATAAATCACATAAAACAAATTTTAAATGAATAAACACTATATATTTAAAAAAAAGAAATTACACACCTTTTTTAAATTAATATATGCTTATTTTATATATATTACCCATCAAAAAATAAATAAAGAAAAACTGCAAGCAAAACAAGAAAGAAGAATGTCGAACAATTCAATATTAAGAAAATAATTTTGTACTAAAATTAGTGAATTTTAAGCACATTTTATAATTTAAAGCATTCAAGTAATATTAAACATACATTATTTTGTAATTAGAGCACGGAGACACGGGACAACTCCACTGAAGGTGAACGAGGATATCGAAGATGTTTCGAGTGAACTGGGCAATGGGGGTTAAAGGTTGCACTTCTTGGATGAAACGTCCAGAACTCTATTGCTCTCGGCGAGTTAGGATCTAATAAAACCAGTTCAAGATTTATGACCACTATAAAATTTATTAAATAGAGAATAATTTGAAATTTTTTCAAAAATACTTTACAAAAAAAAGAGAACAAAAAGAATCACAAAAGAAAAAATTCGTTACATAGAAAAGGCACTTCGCTATAGAGAGGTTTTTTTACGAAGAAAATCGTGAAATGTTCAAGGTTCCAGGAAAAAGTTCGCTATATAGAAAAATTCGCAATATAGAGGTTCGTTATATAAATATTCGACTGTACTTTACTTAAAAAATTATATTGTAGATTTCATCTCCTGATGTGTGGGAAATTAGAAATAACGATAATTATTTAAAATATCTGGCTCCAATAATATCTTGGCAGTGTTAAAATAATGAGTCATAATTCATGGCTGAATGGTTGCAACTAGTGATTAAGTTGTTGGAAAAGTCAACTAACTCGAAATGAAATTTATTTCCATGCATCTAATATATTTTGCTAATTATTGTATTGCATTAGATGAGGAGAAGGAGAGAAGAAATTTCAATTCCTAATGTTTTGTAATGCAATAGGGATCGTATTACAATACATTAGGGATTATCCTTCTTTGGGAAAATTTTGTATTTTAAACAGTACGAATATAATTTTCTCTGTGAGTTTGGGAAGTATTTGTTATTCTTTTAAGATATGGCACAAATATTACGGCATTTGCTGGATAACTGTGCAAAACTACTTTTAAAATTAATTTAAAGTGTTTTCAAACCCCTTAAAAACTTGTGTGTGAGTTTCAGAACAATTAATACCCTTTTTATTAATGGTACCGAATTCTGATATTAGCCTATACTCAAAAAATAAAAAAGAATTACAAAATTATATCTGAGTTACAAGTTAAATTTGATTTTTTCTGAAAACTCAGAAGAAACTTTTCAAATTAATTTTTAAATAATGCTTAGAAAAAATAAACTGTCAATTTCAAAACTATAATATATTTTTTTACCAAAATATATTTGTAAAAATTGGTATTTTCGATCTTTACACGTTCCATCAACAATTTTTTTAGTGACGACAGGTGCTGCCATCTATTTTCGTTTTTCTGAGATAAGAAAAAAAAGGAGAAAACCTGTTTCGATGAATAAAAAGTAACATTTTCAGAAAATAATGGGTTCAAAATTTTAATTCTTAATTGCTCATATTTTGAGTTATAAAAGGCAGAAAATGTTTGAAATTTAAAAATTTACCAGTTAAATGAATGATTTTAAAGTGTTTATTTATAGACAATATTTTGTGAAAATAATATTATTTAATAACATGACTCATACAAACGTTACTTTCAAAATAGATCAAAATAAAATTAATAATATATTGTAGAGAATAACAATAGAATAAAGCTGTTAATCATAATTTTTTCCCAGTCTTAGACTAATTTTTTTTCTCGACATGTTTCATTTCTTTAAGAAATCTCAGAGGTGTTAAATTTCTCTAAAGGGCTGAAAATATAAACAATTTTCAAACAGGTTTAATTCTTTTAAATTTAAATTAAATAATTCAAATCTTTTCCACACTATTTATAAAGGAATGGGGCTTCATAAGAGTGTAAAATGTTTAAAATATAATCGTAATTTTAAAAATTATAAGCATACGAAAATAAGAAACATTTCCATAAGAAATATTAATTAAGTTTCACGTTGCGCATGCTATTTTCTAAAATAATAGCTATAATTACTAGCGATAAGTCAATTTTTAAAGTTAAATATATCCTTATTACACTATAGTATTTTTATATAAATAGAATAATTAATTATATTTTTGAAAAAATAAAAAAAATTCATTTTTAAAATTTTTAAAAAAAATGTCAATATTTTTTCAAATATTTTGAAATACAAAAGATATATTATTCTTAAATGATGTAGAGTTTAAAGAGTATGATACATTTCATAATTCTATAAAGTTTTATCAACAGAGGCTACTATTTTAGAAAATAGCGTGCGCAAAGCAAAAATTACTTAATATTTATTACAGAATTTTCATATGCTTATATAATTTTTAAAATTATGATTACATTTCAAATATTTTGTACTTTTTTGAAGCCACAATTTCTTGTAAATAATGTGTAAAAGATTCGAATTATTTAATTTAAATTTAAAAGAATTATACGTTTGAAAATTGTTTAAATTTTCACCTCTTGAGCAAAAAACACCTCTGAGACCTTTTAATCTATTATTAGTTCCAAGTAATAGAAATCCAAGTAATGGAGAAATATACATATGCTCCCGACCGAGCATTTTTCAATAATGCTATTTAAACTTAGATAAAAATGATCCAGAGAATTTTTTAATGTCTACTAAGCACTAAGAGTTTCCTCAAGAAACTATTATGCTTTCAATTAATTAGTGTTGTTTAAAATTCAAAATATATTTGAAATAACATTAGTAATTCGGATGAGTGAGAGTTATTTTAAGGTCACACTATAAAGCTGCGAGGCCTATTGGTGACGGACCTCGAAAAATTGAACCATGGTCAAGTGACCCTGACGACACATGAGCTGGCACAAACCCTCTTCTAACTTCCACACCTCAGCAATAGCAAGAAGTATAGGCCTCAACCGATTTAACATGCATTGTCTAAACGATCTTCAGCGGCACTAGACTCGAACTCATGACCGTGACCTTAATCATTAGGCTACCCCACGGTCTTATTCAATAATTCTGATTTATACTTAGCAATTATGAAGTAATGATGTTACGTAATGAATCCAAAGCATGTAACTTAATTCCATCATTATAGCATTGATCATGTGTAAAAAATATGTGTTGACTCAATTTTTAAAATACTTATTCATTTATACATTTTATTCTAACAATTTCATCGCATTTGTAATTTCATTAAATACAAAATGTCGTTTTACATACATGGATTTCCATTAATTATATCCAAGGATGTCTTGAGGTATAGGCCCCGACTGGGCCCGGGCTCAAAGCCTCGTCCACGGTGGGGGCCTCGTTTCGTTCTCTCGACTTAGTCTTAATAAGATTATGATCCGGGTAATTTTAAAAGTCAAATATTATTCTCGTACATATTCTCCAAAGAGAATTCAAACTACATGTCAACTGGCAAAAGTGGTAAGACTGTATTATTATGTGTATTATTTGTCCATGTCTAGGTCTAATACCATAAACAATCATTGAATTCATTAAGTCATAACGCGCCCATCAGTCGAGCCGGTTTGTGCCTAGGTTGGTGAGATGGTGAGCCGTGCACATTTATTTGTTTCGAATTACCGTATGTACGCGTATTTGGCAATGCATGCTATATACCATCTGTTTTTAAAAATCACAGGTCGGGCCTACTTTAACATGGGAGCCCAGGGCCTCAGAACATCTTAAGACGTCTTTGCTTATATTACGCAATCCATACATATATATCTATACATATATAAGAGAAAACCGACTCCCTCTTTCACTCATCACAAAATCTTTGAAGCTATTAGGCCTACAGGCTTGAAGTTTGGCTTAAAATACTAGAATTTACAGGTATCAAAAATAATATATATATATATATATACATGTTACAGTTAAAGTGTATGGTTCAGTTATTTCATACAATAACTAGGTATTTCATCAAATAACTAGACAAGTCAGTTTAAGTATATAATAGATAGAATATTTCATACTCTACCAAGTTATTTTTTAAAATAACTAGTTATTCTGTGAAATAACTAATCATGGACCGTTAAAGTGAAAAATAAACAATTTCAAAGTTATTTCATAATTATTTTTGATGTGTAACATCTGCCTGTCCGCCCTTCATAGTTTCCTTACTAATGATAACATGCTTTGGGCAGGGGAGGGCTTACACACTAAAATATCAACCCCCATGTTAATCCTATAATGCCATTTTTTTATGATATGTGGTAGATATTTGGGGGATCAATAGTACTACCTGTTTGGTTAGGAATTACAAGGACTCGAAACCCCCTCCGGTGCCTCCCCTCCACCCTGGACAGTCTTTTGTTAATAGCTCGACACCTGAGCCTATGGGTCCTCTCAGACCTGGCTCATTCGATCCCTCTGCCTCAATTGTATATTCTCACTAAAACTTTTGCTCCTAGGATCGTTCCTTGTATTTTATTATTTCAACGTTTTAAACATTTTTTAAATCTGTAATATCTTGAAATGTATTTGAGTTTTTGCTTTGAAATTTAAACCACAGGTTCCCCTCAGCGAGACCCATCCATTTATCCACTTAGCCGTCTTTTGGTAGGCCTAGGGGGATCCGGCACTAAAATATCATGTTCCCATGTTATTCCTACGAGGTTCGGTAAAAATTTGCCCCTCCCCTTGGAATTGAGATAGGGTCTTGATATTTGAAGGTTCAATAGTATTACGTCAGATAGCGAGATATACGGGAAATCGATCTTCCCTCTCCCCTACAGGGCTATTTATTTCCTTTACATCTCGAATCCTAGGCCACATTGGTTATCCGTAATTGACTGATTTGATAGATATCCCTATGAGCTTTCTGCACATATAATTTCACATTGCAATTAATTCTATTTCCTCTCCCCCTTTTCACATTTTTAAGGTACTGGGTGTTTCTAAAAGAATATTGGAGTTTTGATGCTTTATAGTATTTATCACATATAAGTCACAAGTATAATTCATACTTTGAATGAAAGAATAACCGAAACAGTTTTACCTACAAGTTTACAAATGTTTAATGTGAGCCCCATTCGTCCAACGGCACAAATCAATTCGATAGGCGAGTTTATCCCAAACGTTTTTCAGTGTGTCTGAGGAAATTCTTGCAACAACTGCTTCAGTTCTGTGTCTTAAGTGTGGAAGGTCAGCTGGTAGTGGAGGAACGTGCACACAATCCTTTATGAACCCTCACACATAAAAATCACATGACGTCAGATCGGTGAACCTGGAGGCCATGCGATGCAAGCTTTATCGGGAGGCTCTTTGAGGCCAATCCATTGATTGGGTACAGTGATATTTAACCAACCGTGTACTGAGAGATGCCAGTGAGGTGGTGCACCATCTTGCTGTCAAAGGAAGTTATTTGGTTCATTTTCTTCCAGTGGAGGAAATAGCCATAGTTGTAGAGCATCAAGATAGACAGAACCAGTTACAGTTGGTTACCAGTTGTTGCAGCCTTGGTCGTCCCGTACTTTTCCCTTTACAAAGACAGCCAGTTGTTTCAAAAAGATAATACTACCTAAGAATGTTATCATCGTTTGGAGGTTGACAACCAAACTAAATACGGAACGTTCGTTACACAGTAATAACAGATTCTGTCTTTGCAAACTGGAGAACACAAAACGCTTTCTGTTTACTATAGTCGTTTTTTTCTACTAGCGCGTTGATCGGCAAGAAAGGGGAAAAAATGAGCATACGTTTCGCGCGAACACGCACACATGCCAGCAAAGAAAACTGTTTCAGTTGCTCTTTCATTCGATGTATGAGTCAGTTTGACTGAAGTACAGATTTAATGCGACTTAGGATAGATGCATAAATGTCATGGACAATATTTAAAGAAATATTAAGCCATTTCTCTTTCAAAACTGTCTCTAATTCCGAAAGGCTGGATGTAGGTGGAAATCGGGAATGAAGTTTGGACAAATATTCCCATAAATGTTCCATAATATTCAAGTCCGGAGACTGAGGGGGTCAAGCAAGATGTTCAACTTCCCCGTCATGCTCTTCGAACCATGCTTGAACACACCTAGCAGCAGAGCCGCTTTCAGACTTAGGCACACTAGGCAAGTGCCTAGAGCTCCAAAAGTTGATGATCAAAAAAGAGAAAAAATTAAAATGACAGTGAACATACCACCGCTACGAATATAGTAAAGTGATGAGCATTGAAAAAGATGATAATTAATAATTTGAAAACAGTTCATACATAATGTGTACTCTCAACTGTAATTACAAACGATTTCATTAATTTACTGTACTAATATACAAAAGGGTGGGTGGGTGGTTCGTGATGCTGTAACGTAGTGCTTCTTAAACTTTCAATATTTGCGACCATTATCAGTCATTATTTTCATCGTTCCTCCCCTTTACAATAATAATGCATTGTGTGCTATAATAATGTAACTTGATGCTGAAGCTACAATACGACTTTTAAAAACCGTACAAATTATCAAGATAAATAATAAATTTTTTTATATAACAAGTCCATGGGAGTCACTAGTAATTGCTAAACTTCTTTTTAATTTAGTATTGATAAATTAATTATCAAACATTTTGTGAAGTACTGACACATTTATAATAATATTACGTCAATATATGTAAATGTGTTTTTTTCTGACAGAGTGTATTTTATTTTGCTGCTTTTCAGTAAATTGATAAATTTTTGAAATATTTTATTTTTGACATGCTCAGTCCCCCCACGTAGGGTTATCACGCCTCCCTAGGGGACAAGCCTCCCAGTTTAAGAAACGCTGCTGTAACGTAAGAAAGGAATAAGAGTGGCCAAACCCTGCCACTGTCCTTATGGCTACCGGTGGCCAGTCTGTGACACGGCAGGTCCATAGGTGTTGGATAATGGAAATACTTTTCAAAGAACAAAAACAAAGAAAGGGAAAAGAGTAAGAAACAAAAAACCAAAAAACTACCCCGAATCAAAACTGACATGGTAGGAGCTGAAGGAGGGGATGCTCTAGAAATAATGGTGGGGGAGTGTAACAATTTGAAGTGCCTAGGGAGCCACGGAGGTTGAAACGTCCTGCCTAGAAATGGATTTGGGCGTTGACGTCTTGAGAAAGCGGTCGCTCTTCAGGGAATACAG
>BMAV01000909.1:68963-81451 GCA_019973955.1 Trichonephila inaurata madagascariensis | reverse complement strand
CCCATTATTGACGGTCGCAAGAGGCATTCAGGATTAAACGCTTTTCTGGGCTTTCTCTAGACATAAACGAGTCCGGTCGTCTGAAATAGAGTAAATGACGATTCATCTGACCATATTACCTGTTTCCGCGGTTGTGGTGACCAGCCTTTGAGATCTCTGCCCCATTGGTATCGCTTGAAAGCATTAGTTGCTGTCACCAAGGGCTTACAAATTGCCATTCTGCCATAAATGTTCGCAGCATGAAGTTCCCTTTTGAGAGTTTTTGTTGAAATGAGGTCCTGGAAATGACTGTTCGTTTCGAATGTTATCTCGGATTACGATTGCTTGTGCTTTCGGGCTACTATGCGCTTCAAGACCCATCTATCCCTATCAGCAAGCTTTGACTTTCGGCCACTGTTGGGCTTTGAAGACGTCATCTTACTCTCTTTCGTATACGCTGTCATAACGGCTGATACCGTACTCCTTGCAAACCCCAAAAGGTTTGCTGCTTCAGTAATTAAAACTCCTCTTAAACGCGCTCCAAGAATTCCTCATTGGAACTCTGACAGGTCTGACATTTCAACTTAACACAGACTGTTCGATAGATGCATGCAACGCAAATGACTGCTTTTAAGAGACTGATACCTTCTTCTTCACGCTCACTAGATGGCAGACTTCTGTTACTTGTGGCGTGGCTGTACTGCAGGTGTGAAATACGTCATACTTTTTCACAGGTTTTCGTATTATTCTGCCTTCTATCAGCATATATATAATCACACAGCATCATAAATTACCTAAAGGATTGGTTTTGATACGGCTAGTATATATATGAAAGGGATATATTTATTATATATATTTAACGTATTTATACTCGAACCTAAGCCACCATCGATTCTAAGCCTCACCTCCAAATTCTCAAAATGTTTTTATGAAAAAATGTTGTCATCGATACTAAGCCCCCCTCCCAATTTTCTGTATGCATTTCAGAACAAATAAAAAGTTATTTAAAAGGCTAATTATTATTTAAAACTTAAGAAACTTTTTAAAAGTTTATATTGAGATATAATAAGAAGTTAATAATTAATTTATTTTAGCAGTATTAAAAAATTTCAAATACGTATCAGAACCTATAATTACTCTAACCATCAGTATCAAGTTTTGAAAGTGATGTGATTCGTCACTCCCAATGTCACAGCTGACTTTGGAATTAGTACTGGCTTCGCCATTTACCCACACGATGTCGTCTTTCCTGCCATCCAATGCATTTGTTATGCTACATTTGTTTTAGAAAAAAAATGCATTTTTGAAGAATGTAAGAGAATTATTAAAGACTATTGAACATTTACAAGCAAAAAATATATCATTTTGTTTACGCCATTGACGTATATTTTTTTCATCTGTGTCAAATTTTCTGTGGCCACTGCTGATTCCTTTTTTTTTCTGCATATAAAATTGACTCCCTTTTCATACTTAAAACAAAGCGTATACAAAACAATTTCCTAAATATGAGCAGAAATCGATGTTTAGGATAGACTGCGAAATGGGACGTTATCGATGAAAGTGGCTGGTAAAGACGGTTATATTTTTCCCATTGAAAATAGTTAAAACTCAATTTCTTCATCCAACAAATGTTTTACCTTCGATTCTAAACCACACCCAATTTTCAGTAGCATTAACACTAGAAAAATTGTGCGGTTTAGATTCAAATAAATACGGAAAATACGAAAATTTGTTTAAAGGCATATTATAAATTAGGAATCTTTTATTAGGGGCATGATATGATTTTCTATTACAATGATTTATAATCGAATAAAAGAGAAATAACAATTATTATATGGATATTTATTTTGTAATGATCCAGCTCGCGGTTATCATACTGTTAAATATATTTACAGTTACCTTGCACACAGAATCTGGTCATCCAAATAAATACTAGGAAAAATCATATAATGAAATAAAGTATTCTTGATTACTACAAAACATTTGGTAGATTAATTTTAAATTACAAACAGGTTTCAGCTTTTCAAAGCTTACAAGTCTGCATACTGCGATTACAAATAATGCATTAAAGTGTTTAGTAATGGAAATTTGAATTTATTTAAAAGAGGAGTTGAAAGGATTTATACAAGGGAGTGCTGTATAAGGATTCATTATTTAACGCAGTAACTTAGTGATAGAAAACCATATTATTAACAAGCTTTAGTATTTTTGGTTTAAATTGCTTTCAAATATGGAATGCCTCATTAAAGCTTCTGATAGATTCAAATTTAGTCTCTTAAAAGATATTTTGAAATTGAATTTCTAGGTTAAGCACTAAGATACACTTAAGGATTTTAAAATTCCTATAGAGAATTAGCAGATAAATTTTGTAAAAATTTATTTTAATAAGATTTCTGCAGATTATACAATTTATATGTAAAAGATATTACAGTAAAATGTCGAGTGAAAGTATTCTAAATAACAATACTTTCCAAATATATAAAAATAATAATAGATGAATAATGATGAATATTAGTTAACTAAAGTAATAATTCTAGAAACATTTAACATTCTTGATAAGTTTGTATTACAAGAAAATTTCATTGATTCAATCAATATCTTTGGCAGCAATATAGGGACTTGACTCAATGTGGTCCTGTCAGCAATTATTTGGTCAACATTTATTGAATTTTTTAATATCATGTTGTTAATACATTCTACTTTCTTTAGCGTTCGTTATATAGATGAGTATGATATTCTATTCAAAAATTGTGGGTTTTAAATTTAGAATACACGAGGTGTGACACACACACACGAGGTTCGGCTGATGAATTATTGTACTTGAATCAGTTCTCCTTGACAGTATCCCCTTCAAAGTCCCCTTCCCTTCCCTTTAGCATTCACACATTTCTGCATTCGATGCTGCCATTTCTGATAAAAGTTCTGGAACGAGATATTTGGAATTCCCTTTAGGAGATTTTCCGTTTTTGCGTGATCCTCTTCAGCTAAAGCAAAATTTGCTCTCTTTCAGCAAAATTTAACTGTACGAAATAAAAAAAAAGTCGCATGGGGCCAAATCATGATGAATAAGAGTAATACTCCGTCACAGTAATGTTTTTACTGGTCAAAAACTGCTTGGCAAATAGGGCCATGTGAGAACATTCATTGTCCTGGTGAAACAGCCATCCTAATTTTTTCCTAATTTTTTCACGAAGTCTTTATATTACTTCAATGTAGTAGTGTTGATCAACAGTTTGACCACTGATGTAAGTTGGAACCCACTCATATCAAGAATTTTGTCTGTGTTTCGTTCTGTAATCTCTGACCTTGGGCTCCCAGCAAGTTCATCCTCTACGACACTAACTCTTTCCCCTGAAAACCTCTTATACCTTTCAAACACATGAGATTCGACGTTTCTCCGGCCGAATGCAGTTGCACGAGTTCACTCAATGACAAAGTACTCCCAACTGGCCAGATCGATTAAGGCGAAAATGGGAACATTGATAGTGGAGGTGTGTGGGATGACGTCACCAAAACAGTTGTTGCCAACTCCACTGTTTTTTCAAGATACACACTTAGTCTCGGGTTTTTTTTTGTGTTACATCTTGTAATGTTAGTTATTGTTGTACTTCCGTTTGTGGTCTTATGAAAGGATCATTTCGAGGTAGATGGATTGGTCTAGGACGCGTCTCGTCACATGGCCAGCAAGATCACCTGTAGATTTTTATCTTTGCGGGGCCAAGAAAGCCAATGCTTAAAAACCGCAAATAGATCCAAAAGAGGATCTTGTTGCAATAACAACCATCGATGCAGGGGCGTAGCTACTACCGTATCAATAATACAGGACCCCCCTGTGTAACTATAGTCCACTAACACGGCTCCCATATCTAAAAAAGGGCCCCGAAGGAATTTTAATACAGGGAACTCTCAGAGCTAGCTACGACAGTGCATCGATGCTACTACGATTCGGAAAACGTTCAATAATTTGAAAATGTTAGACAATCCATGCAGCATAGGTGTCAACCGTACGTGAAACAATGGGCAGAATTTCCCTGTGATGCTTCTAACTACTATACTATTTTTTATGTAATAAGGCTCTTAATACTGATGTCTGTATTGTCTTCTTGATTTGTGTTTGTGTCTTTTTATCACTTGAGGGCGGCATTTGGGATCCTGCTTCCCTATATGACTCTGATTCCTATTCATGTTTCGTCCCCCCTTCAAATTGATACATGTTCAAAAATACCCTGTATTAAATGGATATTTGTAAAAATCTCAATGATTATAAATAGACTTTCATGAAGGGAAAAAATAGAAAATGTATTTCCATAAAACATTTATTTGTATTTTTTTTGTTATTTTCAATTTCTTTAAAATAGCTTAACTCGCGTAATGCTAGGAACCCTCCAAATGACCTTCTCTATTTGATTACTCACTTTATTCAACATTTATACTCAACGAGGTTCATGCAACGAGGTTCCCCCTTGAAGTGGTGAGGCATGTGAAAATTAATAAAGAATATCTGGTATTCTAAAGATCTACTGGAGGTCGAAGACACACACAATATCGTGTTTTAAAATTTTACTTGATACTTAAGGATTGTGATTATTTGTAATGATATCCGTTTAAACATGTGTAGATATATTATAGATTTCCACAGTAACGTGTAATCAACGCTTATAAAGTTTAAAGTCAAAGCAAAAATAAATAAATGAACAAAACATAAACCTAATAAACCACATTATTCTTTTTCTTATTTTCAGCCTATTTTCCTCATTAAAACGTTAAGTTTTTTTTGTTTGGAATCATTAGCATTATGATTACATTATATTATGTATAATTTAGAGAAAACGCAATGTATCTACAAAGAAAATTATTCGTATTTTAAAAGGATCGATGTTGGAAAACATTCTGGAACCCCTATGAGCTAAAGAAAGTTTCATGCAAAAGCATCAATAAAATGAGGGGAAAAAATTTAAGTTCCCAATTACTGTGTCATTAGTTCAGTTACAATTTAACTGAATCCATCTTAATTAAACAAAAAAAAACTCATTTACACACTAGCTCAATACTTCGTTTAGAGTTGTGTAAGTTTCTACTCGAATGGAATTCAATGTATTTATTTTCCATTAGCCATTGCAAAATAATATGATTAATTGGAAACGAAAATTAATCGTAATTGTCTCTGCTTCACCTTTAAATTTGTATTCATTATTCTGAGCAAATTGCCATTAATGAATAGACTAATGAACCTTTACTAAGTGTTCGTTTATTTTTCTCTTGGGAATAAATTTAAGAGAATATACACATATAATTGAATTTCTAATGAAAAAAAAAGACACTATTCTTTATAGAATCCTATTTAAATAATGAGAAATAAATTTAACACTTAATAATGAAGCAAGTAATTTCTTGGCAATAAATGTTTACTTTGCCATTCAATTGTGTAGTAGACTATATTTTCTGAATTTTATAATGGTAAAATAGCTTCAATATCATGCAAACTGGATATATAACTATTAAAACTTTGAGTTCAAATATTTCTTTTTGTTTTGATATTCTATTCGGTGAAGAGAGGCTGTTTCACTTGTTTCTAAGTCACTTACAAGTTTTAACGAGATAGCACGCTGCTTATAACAGTATTAAAATATAATGGAATTTATATGTTGTTTTTTAAAATTAAGGATTTTATTGTGCTTGGAGTAGCTGTCTAATTATTATAAGACTTCGTGTAGTTATAATGAAATGATGGCAACTTTTAAAAATAAAATATTTTATTTTTATATTCACATTATACTGTACAAATTATTTGTATAACACAGTATTAAAACAGTAAGCTATTTCTTTGTTATTAATTGTTTGTGACCCATTATGAGCCACCTGTAACCACTTGTAACTATCTTATGCTAATCTAATCCGCCTTGAGACGGTACGATTGTTTGGCTTTGGCAATACTAAAACAGTTTGACTGGTTTAGATTCCTTTGTGGGCCTTTGAGTGCATACTCTTAGTTTTTGCGCTTTCTGTAGCATACTTTGTGTTGCAAATTTGAGGAGCATTGTACACTCACTTCCAAAAGTTAAGCACGGAAAGGAAAATGCTAATTTTTGGAAGCCAATCAGAATTGAAGAGAATGCAATTCGCTACAGAGGTAGATGGATGTATGCAAATATGTTAGGTAACAGCCAGTCGTTCTTTCATGTCAAGAAATATGCCAAAAGGGCAGCCTTATAAGAAGCCAGCTTTATGAAGGGTTACAGAAGTTGATTGTAAGTGCTGATAGAAGGTGTTTAAAACTTTCGTACAATTTGTTTTCAAAACATACGTGTTTCTATGACTTCCAGAAAACGAATGGAAAATTCTGAGCGCTGGCGTGCTGTGGGGCGCATTGAAGAAGGACAGTCGATCACCGATGTTGCTCTTTTTTTTGTCATTCATCATTCTGTAATTTCACGTTTATGGAAACAATTCCAAAACATACAGACAGTTGTCCGAAGGCCCGTAGGCGGTCGCCCAAGGGTTACAACCTCCGCGGCAGATCGATAATTGTTATTGTAGCCAAGCGGAATCGAAGAGCGACCTCAACATGTGTGACATCTATGGTTACAGCGTCCATTGGTAAGGCTATATCTGAAGCTACTGTACACCGAAGATTACATATGAATGGACTGTATGCCCGGGTACCTCGAGTTTGTGTTCCTCTATCCATCCAATCAAGCGGGGCACGATTAAATTAGTGCCGAGAGCATGGCAATTGGACTGCGTCTGACTGGGGCAATGTCATGTTTACTGATGAGTCAAGATTTGCTCTGGAGCCAGATGACAAGCGTATAAGGATATGGCGTAAACCCATTGTGAGATTGTATGCTGCAGCAGTTGGTCCTACTTTTGTTTTAATGGACGATAACACAAGTCCCCATAGAGCTGACATCGTTGATGACTAACCTAGGGAGTGAAGGCATTGCGCGTATGGCGTGGCCAGCATATTCACCCGACCTTAATCCCATTGAAGATATTTGGGATGCTCTCGGCCATGCTGTATCTTCTGTATCTTCACGTTTCCCACCTCCAGCCACTCTCATTGAGCTGGAAACTGCTCTACAAGAAGAATGGCGATTGCTTAATTCTGCGGTGGTTGACCACCTAATTGAAAGCATTGTCAGAAAGTGTAAACTTTGCATACAGATGAGGGGGGGGGGAATCGCATACTCTATTGATGCCTTTTTTTCATTTTATGCTGTTTAGTTTCACTTTATACATAATTCTGTTTAAGTCTCCAGTATGACATTATCTGATAACTTACAAAAATTTAATATTGTTTTCATTTCTGTATATAATTATTGATTTTATTTTATGTATAAATATATATGCTACTTTACTGCCAAATTTTGTGTTAATCAAAGCAGTATTTGTTGATCTTTTTGCATTTTAGATCTCCGTGCTTAACTTTTGGAAGTGAGTGTATTAAATATATTGATGAATTGTTATTTTATTTTAAAACATCTTGCTAAAATAAATAATTAATAACTACCCCCTTAGTCTCCATATATGCACTGCTGGCCACACAAAATGCAACGCCATGAAGGACCAGAGACATCATAACGAAATTTATTTGGCAGATAACATGTAGTACAAAGATCAAACGATTAAAATTACAGCCTCTTGTGACGTGTGGATGATGATAAAATTAGTAGTTACTGTAGCCCCCATTGTTGGCTATAACCGCTGCCGCACGCCTCGGCATAGAATCAAAGAGGCTTTGGCTATATCATTTGGGTACCGCAGACCATGCGGCTTCCACATATTGTCAAAGTTGATCTAGTGTATCAGCGAGTGGTGTATCCTGGACTAATCGTTGTGCAATAATGGACCCCACGTTTTCGATTTGCGACAGATCGCGAGAGAACAAGAAGGCCAATGAAACAATTCAATCCGATGGGTAAAGCAGAGCTCTTGAACATTGCGTGCCACGTGTGATTGCGCAATATGCTGTTGGAATATGGCTGATGGCAAGCGATGAATGTATGAGAGGACCAAGGGATCCAACACTTTAAAGATGAAGCGATGGCTGTTCAGTGTACCAGCAATGCGAGTAAGAGGGGTACAACAGTGAAATTCAATACCACCCCAAACCATGATACCTGTTGCAAGACTAGTGTGATGATGCATAAAGCAACAGTTCAGTAGTCTCTTACCACGGTGTCTCTAAATTCAAATTCGATCATAATGATGTTACAGGCACAAGAGAGATTCGTCAATAAACACAATGTCGTTCCATTCTGTTGTCCATGTCTGCCGTTCATCGCACCATTGGCGGTGCAAACGTCTGTGGTTTCCACTCTAGGATAAACGAAGCAATGGACGTCTTGCCGACATTCCCCTCTGCTGCAAATGGCGTTGAATGGTACAGGCGGACACCGAATGATGCCTAACAGACTGAATCTGCTATGGTTTGTGATGTGGCTGCGCGAACCATTACTGTCATAAGCACAATCAGTCCGTCATCCGGGGCAGTGTTGCAACGAGAGGGGAATGATAGGTCCCATTTGTCCGTCGTTTCCTCCTGCATCCAGCAATGACAAATCCGCATCACAGTTGCTTGATTTCGTCCAACACACTGACTGTTTCTTCTGAGGGATAATCTGCAATCCCTATATTATACTATTCTTCCTCTGTAGAATTCAGAATCTTGGTCAAAAGAAGCTCGATTTCTTCCTCGAAGCATGGGTAAACAGCTTACGCAAAAAGAGAACAAAATCACGAAAAAAACACTTCTTCGCGTACTTCAAATCGCCAATCTGTTCTCCCCTTATATAGCATTTGTGGTCACTATGGCACTATGGCCCCCCGTGAAGTGTGTCTGTGCTATAATGCTAATGATTTGCGAATTCCATCGCCGCTTAGAGATGATGTAAATTTCATATGGTTCGCGTACTTTCTTCAGGGTGCTGCATCATGTGTAGATAATAAAGATCTTTGGATAAATAAATAAGTTCCCAGGGGTTAAAAAGAGCGATACCTCCTAAGGAGTTCAATTACCGAGTGATTTCTGGTCACAAAAATAAATGTAAGACTCATGTTCTGCTAATGTTTGATTCACTGCTGTATCTGCAATAAGTGTATATATTGTTTTTACTGAATATAACATAAAAGTCGCGTTAGGAATTCTCAGAACCTTTTACAGTCTTTCGTAGAAACAGCTTTTAGTCTCTCAATCATGATTCACTTACATGTAGCCAGTAATGTGCTTTTAAATTGAAGAATTTGCAGCGTTCATAAATGTTGTCGAAAACAATAATAGCAGATATTCTTTTAAGCAACACTTCTAAGTAAGTTATCCTGTTCAGAAATTGTATTGACTCGTGTAACTTGTGTATTGAAGCTTTTCTCTAGTTTTAGATAAAAGATTAGATTGCAAACGAAAACCTCGAGAAAAGTAGTAGATTCCTTTATTACTTCCATTTTCATTAACTAAATAATCCATTTGGCAAAACTTTCAAGATTTTCAATAGAACAATTAGAAAAAACCAAAACGTATGATAATTATGAAGCAAATGCTATACGTTTATACTTCAATTTTTTTTTTTTATGAAAAGTGACAATTGCGCGATATGGAAGCCGTATCTGCTTAAAGGCAATCCAAACAAAATTTTGAAGATTTTTAAATAAATTTTATAACATTTGCTAATATTATTTTAAGTAAATAAACAATAGCACATTATATTATTTCTAGGATTGTGTATTTTTATTTTTTGGAAAAACTGGCATTTAGATAAAGCACACGCACAAATTTTAAAATAGTAATGTTAATATTCTCGCAGTTTTCTTTCATTGAACATGCGACAAAAAATAAAAATAAAAAATATTTTCAGAGAATTTCGCAATTGATTTGTAGTAAACTTAAAAAGATTAAATATTCATTTTTAATTTCAAAGTAAACAACTATGAATGATAGAGATTTTAATGATAGGGAACAAGTTATTATGCAAAAAAAAAGTAATTTACATCATTTAAAAACAAATTGGCTTCAAGTTTGCTCAAACATAGAAAGTGACATCAATAGTAGTACTTTTCCTATCATTTGGGATCTTAATTTTTTTTAAATTCTTTTTAAGGTATCCGACTACGTTTCGGAACAGTGATATTAAAAAAGCGCATAAATGGATAATTTTCATGATATTTAGTGTCACTTAGATTAGAATACATGTATAAAATTATTTTAAGGACACATTTTGAAAAAAAAAAAACTTATTTAAATACAATATTTCGGCAAAAAATTAACTTAGAATAACCTTTTTTCAAAATGTTCTCCTTTTATAAAAAATGCTTCTGTTATAATAATATTTTGCCTGTATATAGCTCAGACCTCTGTACAGAGGCTCAACTATGATTTTTGAAAAATTCACATTATTTTCAGAGTTCCAACCATTTGAAATAATTATCGGCGTATTTTCTTAAAATTTCTCCCTTCTGTTTTCGTAAAACATGGATAAACCAACTTCCAAGTTATGCGTTTCAAAAATTCTAGTTGAACCTCTGTACGGAGGTCTGAGCTATATACAGGCAAAATATTTTTATATATATATATAATAGAAGCATTTTTCACTAAAGGAGAATATTTTGAAAAGGGGTCATTCTATGTTATTTTTGTCAAAATAGTGTACTTAAATAGTTTTTTATTGTAATACTATTCTTAAAACAATTTTATATACGTTTTCTAATCTAAGTAACACTAAATATCATAAATATTATCCATTTATACACTTTTGCAAAATCACGGTTCCGAACTTAGTCGGATACCTTAAACTTATGCTAAATATACTTTACAGCTGCTTTTAATGGAACATCATTAAAGTCATCATTACAGTTATTTTGAATTCATCAAGTTTTGAGCCATGAAAAAAAAAGTTAATTGATTAGAAGGAAAAAATATGCAAATCTAACGAGTTTATTCATTTTGCATGATAGATTTCTTTTGTTTTATTTTTTTCCCTAATAACTGTTCAAATAAACACTAAGTCTTACTTAAAATTACTTATTGAAACATTGTTTATTTTTAACAAACATCTTTGAATGCCATGTTTACTTGTTTTTTTTTAAATACTTTTTGCGTTTATTAAATCCAAAGCCATTTGATTTTTCTCCTTCAATTATTCTAAAACAGAGCGTTCCTGTAGTGAATGGTAATTGGAAATTGACTTGAATCATACTCGTATATTAAAATAATTCCTTGAGAGGATATGTATAAAACATCTTAAATTTCCTCTTAATAAAAATAATGTAATTCCTTTAATAGAAAATATTGTAATATATTTTTTCTAAGCTAATTTACAATGACTTGGAAAAACTATTATAGAAATATATTTTGAAACTAACTAAATTTGCTTAAGTATCAGAAGAGTTTTATTATTGCATTAAGTATTCAATTATGATTTTGTTATGCTTTATAACATCAACTAAAACATGTTTCTATTTATGATGTATTTTAAATGTGCAATCGGTCCACTTTTTTATTACTTCATATCAATTTGATATCCATCAAAAACTGAATTTAAAAAGGAAGCATATAACATTACTTTTAAAGCTGGAAGACTTCTTAAATTTGATTTAGTTTTTTGAGAAAAATTGAAGTGGAAGTAAAAGCCAATTTAATTATAACTTGTTGTTTTAAGGCTTTTATAGGTGTTATTAGCCGCAGAACAAATCTATTTTTATTGGTCACTTATTATCGTTACATTTAGGAGTATAACATTTTAAGATTGGAATAAATAGAAACAAAAGTATTTGTTCGAGAGCAACTTTTCTAATGATCGCTTCTCTTATTTCTTTGCTCACACTCCATTTGCAATTATTTGAATTGCAATAATTGCTTTTTACGTAAGGAGTTTTGAGTCTATTTATGAAGTAGATTTTAATAAAGAAACAAACAGTTTTCTTCGTGTTTCTCTCTATTTCTCATGGAAATTATTGGAATATTTATATTTTAATCTGGGAGGGTATTCTTTACATTTTTTGAAATCGGCTATAATATTTTTTTTAATAACCACAAATAATATTTCGAAAAGGAAGTAACTTAGTGAATTAAAATAGAACAATGAAAGTATTTATGTAAAATAGCATTTTTAAAGCAATGTGTTTAAGACGTAATGGAATTCTTGTGTAATTGAGGTTTAGTTATTTGATTCTTCTTTTGAGAAAATTATTAATATAGTTGTTAAAAAAGCAAATATTATCATTAAAAGTTTTTGGAAGGTAACAAAACTTAATTTTGTATGTAGGTATTAAGAACTGTATAAAAATAGCTATTTGAGCAGTAAAAAAAGAAATTTAAATTTAAAAAATAAAATATTTCATACATGATAAATTTTTTAAAGATATTTCTTAATCTATTTAAAAAAAACATCAAAAGATAGAAATAGAATCCTTCTGTTCCTAAAATCTTCTTCAACGGAATTTATTTCGTGCATACATACTTTAAACTTAAGGAAATATCTTTTATTTATTTTTTTTTCTTTTATTTTTTTTTTCTT
>BMAV01000909.1:25244-60195 GCA_019973955.1 Trichonephila inaurata madagascariensis | reverse complement strand
TTAAAAAAAATTCCTAAAAAAATTTTTTTTTTTTTTTGTTGATCTAAGTAGGAATTGACTTAAATTTTTTTTATATTATTTGTTTTATATATGAATCTGTTTCTTATTACTTAAAATAGGATTATATGAATATTTAAGTATTGTTTGTTTTGCTGTCTAATAACATCGCACTTACAAGCAACGAGAGGGCTATCAGTTCTCATTATCATTATTTTGAACCACTGATATATGAAGAGGATGTTTCTAAACCCCTTCAGCGGTCAATTTTTTTTCTCAAAATGTTCCAAAAAAAAGGCACGTATTATTGCGTTTATCTAACTATGATACTTAAAAGAATGCAAAAAAGGAAGAATTTAATTTTAATTTTTTGATTTTAAAGTTTTCACATTATTTCTTACTTTATAATTGAGGAACACAAAAAGCCTCAAATGTCAGCTTTTTACAAGTACACTCTAAGCTATGAAGAATGCATGCAAACAATGCTATAAGAAGAATGCATGCCATGAAAAATGTTTCATATAGCTTTAAAGAATTTATCTCATACTTACAAAAAATTTCATGTTCATACCTTCTTAGTTGTGGACTTTATATATGTGTGCACTCTCATAATTTGAAGCATGGTGTAATACGAAGTTTTACATTGCAATGGGGACAGATATAATATAGTCTTTTTTGGATACTCTTTCCATTTCCATTTCTTCTAAAGTAACAAACTGCACATTGCCTTGCCAATCCCTGTTCTTTATCGAATACTTTCAAGAATCTAAATTCCTGCCTCAATGAAAAATTCCCACCTTCACTACAAAGAAAATCCTGGTAGAGAAGTATTTCAGTACAATGGACAAACTACATCTCTTAAAAACTCTAGCACTAATAATATTACTATAAGAATTAAAAATATGTGCAAATCAAAGATAGCAAGGAGAAATTATCAGTGCCCGAACAGCGTAGGGCAGTGCTTCTCAAGCTTTCAATATTTGTGACCAAATATTCAAACATAGTTTTCGTCGCCCCCCTTACCCCCCGCCTCCATAAAATAACAATGTATTGAATTCAATAATAATATACTTTTGACGTTAAACCTACAATACGACTTTAACCTCTTAAGTACCTTCGGCATATATAAACTTCTCTCTCAGCCATCTCGTTAATTGCCCAGGACGTATATATATATGTATTTCCGAAGCTTTTCTATGCACTGCTACCCATAAAACTATTCCGAAGGCTTCGGAATGCAATAAAAGGACCTTGTCAGTGTTTGCGACGGAATTACTTATTTCAGAGGATTTGCTCTTATTTATTACTTTTCTATCCCACCCCTCCCCTAGACACCACATACGCTCGCCTACGTGCTAAACGGTGGCATTGGTGAGCGAATCGCGTAACTTTTAATAGGCAATTTAAGGGATTAATTACAAACCGTACAAGTTATCAAGAGAAATGTTAATTTTTGTATATAATTTTTAGATATGACAAGCCCATGGAGTCACTGGTCATTATTAAACCTGCTCTTAACTTACTATTGTTGAATTAATTTTAAAATATATTTATAGAAGTATTTTATCAGTGTAAATGTGTATTTTACTTTTATTATGTCAGAATATATTTTGTTTGTTTACTTTCAGTAAATTAATATTTTTTTGAAAATAATCTCTTGTTTTCGAGTTTTCAATATGCTCTCGCCCTCCTCGTAAGATTATCACGCCCCCCTAGGGAGGCACGCTCCACTGTTTGAGAAACACTGGAGTAAGGGAAAACCAGTCGTGTCCAGCTTTCGGTAGCCCGTACGGTGTACGCGCAAACCAGTTAAGGTATCAGACTACGTTCGGAACCGTGATTTTGCAAAAGCGTGTAAATGGGTAATATTTATAATATTTAGAGTCAATTAGATTAGAAAATGTATATAAAATTGTTTTAAGAATAGTATTATAATAAAAAATTGTTAAAGTACAATATTTTGACAAAAAATGAACATAGAATGACCCATATTCAAAATATTTTCCTTTTGTGAAAAATGCTTCTATTATAATATTTTGCCTGTCTGTAGCTCAGACCTCTGTACAGAGGCTCAAATAGAATTTTTGAAATATATAAGTTAGAAATGGTTTTATCCATGTTTTACGACAACAGAGGGGATAAATTTTAAGAAAAAAACGCCGATAATTATTTCAATGGGTTGTAACTCTGAAAATAATGTGAATTTTTTAAAAATCATAGTTGAGCCTCTGTACAGAAGTCTGAGCTATATACAGGCAAAATATTATTATAATAGAAGTATTTTTCACAAAAGGAGAATATTTTGAAAATGGGTCATTCTATGTTCATTTTTTTGTCAAAATATTGTACTTAAATAATTTTTTATTGTAATACTCTTTTTAAAACAATTTTATATACATTTTCTAATCTAAGTGACACTAAATATCATAAATATTATCCAGTTATACACTTTTGCAACATCACGGTTCCGAACGTAGTGGGATACCTTAAGAGGTTTAGAAAGAATCCCGAACTTTCACTCTACGTTTACATGAGCTTCAATAAATTTAACTTATATTAGCCTGTTGATTGTCTTTAGTAGTAGGAAGCACAAGGGGGAGGGGGAGGTAGGGCTTAGTAGTACAATGGCTTTTTAGTAGTTCCATGATTCCAAAGCACAAAAACGCCTATGCTACCTTTGTGACAATGAACACTCTACTGTCCTACTATTCCATGGAAAATCAATGGTACTAGTTTAAAAATATGAAAAAGTTAGTACTACAAATAAAGCATACTTTCTTTCATCTTTTTTCCCTTATACTTAACAAAAGCTTAAAAAAATTATACTGAGGAAGCAAAAAAAGGTGAGAAATCGTGCAGCATTAGAAAAAGAAATATTTACTTCTGGATAACTTCAGCCGGAGAAAAAGAATCGAGATTCAGGAAAAGTCACGTCTCTCGCAAACCCCCATCATTTTCAGTTTAGTGTCAGAAGAAAAATTCATCAGAAAGCTTCCACCATTGATGAAGCCGCACGTAGGTGAAATGATATCAAAGTTCGTCTTTCTATGCACTGTGGGTGAAGCAATGATGCTGCGGCAGTGAGATAAAAAGTTGCATCTCATACGTATGCGCCCTTTTATATTTTTCAAAAAACGGAAATTAATTTAAAAAGCTGTAAGAATTTTCAGATGTCGCAGTGATTTGTTGCCTCGATGAAATTCCAGTACCGAATTTTATAAAAAGCAATATGAATAATTCAATGAAAATAAATGAGAAGAACTGCTAACATGTTTATAAAGAAAAAAGGTGGAAATGTATAGATCAGTGGTTCTTAAACTGTAGTCCGCGGACACTTGGTTGTCCTCATTGTCTTTCTAGGATTCTGTAAAGGTTTCTCATTTAATGTGAAGATTTTCCTCTTTTACAGTCTATGAATGGCCTTGTGGAAAAATTGAAGAATCTTCCTTCCTAGAATAGATCACTAAATGGACAGTAATGAATTAACTCTAATAGAAAATGTGTTTCGATCAAACACATTAATTCAGTTTTATATTGTTTTCAACTTCTTAAAGCCTAAATATAAGCAGTTATCACCAATTTTTCAACTTTACTTCTTCATCAATAAGGGCTACTTTAAGGCGATAAGGTATCAGTCATTTAGTTTAAGGTATCCGACTACATGCAAAAACTTTTTCTTTTTAAAAAAATGGAGGTATGGGGAATTTTTTTTGTGAGTTTTAGATTTATTTAGTATATTTTAAGAAAAAAATCCTAATTGAAAACAGAGAAAAAAATAATTTTTATTAAAATAGGAAAAAACTGGTGAAAATGTGCAAAAAATGACATAAACGGGGCCCGTTCTGTACAAAAATTTTATGAAAAAATTCTCAATTTTTCAGTTTTGATGTGTTACTTTGTTATTCATGTTTAAAATGACCTTCAGGATAAGAGATATTTTAATTTTTACAAAAATTAGAGTACTTTATCTTAGTGATTATATTAAATTGCTTTAAAAAAAACAGTGATAATATTTACATAAAGAACTGTAAATTTTGAAATAAAACAGTGATTGATAAATCTGAAGGTCAAAACACTTCCCCTGATATACAGAACATACACAAAAAATTTCAATAAATTATTTTCAAAACTTTTTGAGCAATCGCCGTCCCCGTTTGAGCTTTTCGAGAAAAAAAACACATTTCGAGTAAAACGCAACTTAAAGTTCGACTTCTTGTGTAAAGTTTTTCAATCTGCTTTTACTAAAACACTTGTAGTTTTTGTTCTAGTGAATGGAAAGTAAAAAACTTGGTATTTTTATTAAGATAATAAGATGGCCTATAAAATAAAATCTTAAGAAAAATTTGTCAATTTTTGAAAAAACTCATGATGTTAGGGTAGTCGGACACCTTAAGGTATCCAACTACGTTCGGAACCGTGATTTTAAAAAAGCGCATAAATGGATAATTTTCATGATATTTAGTGTCATTTAGATTAGAATACATGTATAAAATTATTTTAAGGACATTTTGACAAAAAAAATATTTAAATACAATATTTCGACAAAAAATTAACTTAGAATAACCTTTTTTCAAAATGTTCTCCTTTTGTGAAAACTGCTTCTATTATAATAATATTTTGCCTGTATATAGAACAGACCTCTGTACAGAGGCTCAACAATGATTCTTGAAAAATGCACATTATTTTCGGAGTTACAACCCATTGAAATAATTATTGGCGTTTTTTTCTTAAAATGTCTCCCCTCTGTTGTCGAAAGACATGGATAAACCCACCTAAGTTATATATTTCAAACATTCTAGTTGCGCCTCTGTACAAAGGTCTGAGCTATATGCAGGCAACATGTTATAATAGAAGCATTTTTCAGAAAAGGAGAATATTTTGAAAATGGGTCATTCTATGTTCATTTTAAGTCAAAATATTGTACTTAAATAATTTTTTATTGTAATAGTATTCTTAAAACAATTTTATATACTTTTTCTAATCTAATTGACACGAAATATCATAAATGTTATCCATTTATACGCTTTTGAAAAATCACGGTTTCGAACGTAGTCGGATACCTTAAGCAGGAGGTACCACGTGAATGTGACTGAAATCACGCCACACCTCCACCTCAAGTTTTTCGTTGACAACTCTACAGAGGAAAATTTTAATTCTTTTTATACTTCGTCATAATTTTATTGGACTGCTCGTCGACTACTGACAGAGATGCTGGAGATGAGTGTAGGATAAAAAAAATATTGTTTGCAAATACATAGCCTTAACTACAAAATAATATTTTCAAAAATTAGTAAAGTCACATGTGCAAAGAATAAGAACTGCATTCACAACGCTCCAATAAAACAACAATTGATACTAGGGAGGGGTTTTCAAAACCTTAGGGACCCACTATGTCAGCTTGTCACATATAGTGAGGCTGCGGCGATCGAGAGCTTAAGAACCGCCGTTAATGATCATAAGCGGAATAAGTATTGTATTATAAATTTTTGTTTTGAAAAATAAATAATTTGCAAAATATTCGAAAGTAAGAATTAAAAGGAATATATTTTTTAAAAATGACTTCCATTGATGTAATGGTAACAGTCATGTGTGAATAGCCGGAATATATATTTTTAAAAAAATATAATGATTCTCTAGAAATTCGAAAGAAAACAAACATGTTTCCTATATCAAAACAATAATATTGAAAGAACACATTAAATATTTCTACGAAGCATTATACTAAATTCTGTGTTAAAAATGATTTCCGTTTTGAAAACTTGCTTCAATAGAAGTATTGATAAATAAATAGCTGCTAAGTTATACATGTTAAACAAGTATAAAAGGTAACTGTGTTTACACTGAGACTATTCCAAAAATGAAATTTGTATTATTAACAAAAATAAAAGAATTTTGCGTCAATGGCTTTGTTTAAAATCTCTTTTGTTTGGAATAGTGGGAAAGTAAACAGTGGACAAATATTTGAAAATCTTATTCAAAGACTAACATTTAACAAAATATTGTTAAAATACATTAAATGAGTAGTAAATATTAGGTTTAAAATGCATTCGAACTTTTTTAATATTTATTAATAAACAGATTTTTAAAGTAAGGCACAAACATTTTCATATTTTGCTTTAAAATTATTACTTTTACTTAAAATTGTTAATGCATCATCATGAGTTTGATAATGACCTTATGAGATTAAACAGAGATTTATTAACCAAAGTTTACCAGTTAAAGCCTTGATAAAATGAGGAATTTTAAGTAAAACATATAAATATATGAAAAATTAATCAGAACATTTTTTACTACTCTGCAAATTTTTGTGTAGCTTGTTTTGAGACTTTTAAAAAGTAAGGAATTTTCGCATATTGTTCCTAAAGCTTAAAGAGTAGTTAAAATGACGAAATATACTATAATTTTATTATGGTTTGTAAATAAAATAGATTCGATAGACACAATTGTTTTATTGTCTCATGATTTCTTTTTTTTTTATTAAAAGTATAATAAAATTGAAAATTAAACTTATTTGAAAAAATTGCCTTTATTATAAATTTCATTAATTAATTCTCACGAAATGTCTGGCTCAAAATTACGTGGTCCGTTGCCAAAAGCCCTCGTGTAGCTGAACAGTGCGACGTTAATATTCAATCAATCAATCAAAACTCACGAAA
This sequence comes from Trichonephila inaurata madagascariensis, assembly GCA_019973955.1. Classification (NCBI taxonomy): domain Eukaryota; kingdom Metazoa; phylum Arthropoda; class Arachnida; order Araneae; family Nephilidae; genus Trichonephila; species Trichonephila inaurata. Next base: position 53,542 of record BMAV01000909.1, on the reverse strand, counting down.
TGTCTAAAGCAATATCTTAATATTGTTTCAAATTTCGCGTATATTTCTTGAACAAATGAATTTTTAAATCTATATCTAGACTTCTTCAGGCGCAATAATTTACGAAAATGATTAAATTTTATTGCTGCAAAAGTAAAATATTTACTATTTCTTTTTACTATAAAAATAAAAACTAGCAAATGTTTGAAAAGATTCTTTGGGAATTTGCTTTTAAGAGAGTGAAAAAGGAAATTGTACATATATATATGTGTGTATGTGTGCGTGTATTTTTTATGTATGTGTTTGAATTATTAATCTTGTTTGCTATTTCTTACTTCCATTAAAACTCTCCAAAGACGCTGTTTTTGAATTTACGAATTTCTGTGCATTTACGATGAACAAATATCAAAAATTGATATAAGAAACGAAAAAAAAATAAGTGTTACACTTCCTGGTAATCTAACTTAAGCTTTCGCAAAGCAAGCAGTGAGAATTTTTGTGTCGAGGAGGCATAAGACGAAAGCAGTTTCTTAAAAATGACTTTTATTATAATTAAGGATAAAGTCAATGTGCTCGTCACTGGAGCGATAAAAAAACAATAAGTTGACTAATAAAATCTTAGTTAAAAAAATCAACTTTCCAGACATCCGATTCGAACCGTCTTCTCTTACAGTCTAATATAAAAAAACACACGATTATCTTAAAATGGTGATGCAACATACAGTTGCATAGCCAACCAGCCGCTCTCTATTTAAGAGCTAAAACACACTTGAGTATTTCCTTTCTTTCTCCCTCTAAGAAAAGAACTAACACGAGCCGAGTTGAAATAGTTTCGTGATTTGCATTGCAGTTGTTGCCAACCATAAATCACGAAACTTGCAAAAAGGTCGGATTCGAATCGGTTGGTTTGATTGAGATCATGGAACGGGATTGGAAAAACAACACAAGGAGACCACAAAAATTCGGATCCGAAAAATAATATTTCGCATGGTTCTTTTTAAATGTCTAACAATAAGATTAAAATGTTTAAAAAAATTACTTTTTTAAGTTTGTAAAAAAAGAGATTCTCTCAAATTTGTATTTTCTTCTCAAAATCCAACATTTTTCTGTTAAATTGTCTGTCTCTGTCTCATTTTTAGAAAGATTATATTTTTTTAAAATCTAAATAGCTCTTGCCAGCACCACTTAATAGTTTACCATTTATATATAAAGGGAAAGATTTGTAGATTGTGGTGCGTCAGAATTCTGATTATTATGGTAGCATTTGCATTGTGTTTATACAAAATTAAAACACATTATTTTGTTAAATTTGTTGAGATTTTGAATTTAAAATAACAACTCACTGCTCGAAATGATTATAACTGCATTGTAAAGTTGATCTGCAAAATATTCTATTTAGTAGTATTTAGTCAATCTGGTATCTTTTGTGTCATTTTAACTCTTTTATGCAGTATCTTTACTTCGTTCTGAGTAAATATTGTTGGGATATACGAGTATTAATCCTTTGTAATAGAGAAAAGTTAGATAATAAGTTAAAAATATCTCGATTTCTTGCTGAAATTATTTTTATTTAAAGAAATACAGCCCGATTTAATTGACAAAAATTAGTTGAAAAATTAAAACAAACTTAAATTGTTTAAATTGTTCTCTATATATTTTTCTATTATTTCACAAAATCTGAGAGTTTCAAGTTAAAAAATTCCAGAGTTATGATAAATTTATATTTTCTTTTTTATTCACATCCTGTAAGCAAATAAAATCCTTAAAGTGATTTATCGCAAAAAAAAAAAAGAAAAAACTAGAATTTTTTCATTTTAAAGACCAAGGCTTTTGTTTTCTATTCAGCATAATACTTTCACATTTTTTCTAACCATTGTATTAAAACGGGTAGCAAAAATGGGCATTTATTTTTCAATCAGAACAATACTTAATTTTTTCAAAAAATGGTTGTTTTTAAAATATTTTTCATTTTTTAAGGAATTTTCAGTACGCATTTATAAAAAATTGTATTTTAGGAATATCAACCATGTTAAAACAAAATTTATATTAACTTTTGCTATAAATAGTTTGACATACTTTTGTAAATGAAATTTCATGATTTATAACTTCAATTAATATAGGGGGAGCAACATTTCAAAGTAACTTAATGAATTTTTTAAAGTTTTTTTTAAAATGGTTTCCGCTTTGTTTGGTATATTGAAAGCAATAGCTGGATGTATTTACCTATTATACATAGGGTACAAGCAAAACATTTGGGAAAACCATTAAAGCAAAGATTTTTCTTACAGATAACAACATATCCTTTTAAGAAAGAAATATTTATGTGTTGTTTTTTTTTGTTTGTTCATCTAAGAGTAAATAATATTGCTTTTTGTACTGCATACATTTTCTGTACAATTTATATAATTTATTATACGTTAAGATATTTTTCTGTACTTTCTTTATGCCACTTTAATTAATGAATGTGAGTAAAATATATGAATGTGTATTTCTTTATTTTTAGAAATAATTTATCAGCTAAGTATCCATGAAATGTAATGTTAATCGGGGCTCAAAATTTGTTAACATTTGTCTCATGTTCTAAATTAGAAATTTGTGTTGTAGTTGACATTCATTTATGAATTGTTTCAAAAGTATAATTAAGAATTAAATCATTGTCACTATCTTTATGTTTTCATGGATTTAAGAGCAAACCGTTTCGGTAAATTTTGTAAATGTGCACAATGATTTATATCAACTTTTACTTACAATTTTGTTTCTTCGCAGCTATTTAAGTTATTTTTCTACTGAATTTGCATTTATTTATGTTGGATAAAAGAATACTATTATTTTTCAAACATCAATCATAATAAATTTGCTAATAATGACACAAAAAATAATTCTATTTTTATATAAATGCGAAATGCTATTTTAGTTGCGATTTTTTTTCCTTTTAATTTATTCTATTCTATGTAGAATCAGTTTTTAAACCAAAATTGTGAAACATCAGTTTTTTAATCGTAATTTTAAACTTACACATATTAAATAAAATAAAAAACAAAAACAAAATTTCCCTCAAACACTTAAAGCAGAACTTCTCAAAGTTTCAATATTCGCGACCCAATAATCAATCATAATTTTCATCGCGCCCCCCTCATACAAGAACAATGTATTGAATTCAATAATACTACACTTTGACGTTAAAGGTCCAATTAGATTTTAACCTCTTAAGGGCCACTGGCGTATATCAACTTCTCGCTCAGTCAAAGCATTAATTTTCTCGGACGTATATATACGTCTTTCCGAGAGGAGAAGTACGATCTTTTTCAGTGCGCTGCTATATATATATATATATATATATATATGTACAATTTCCTTTTTCACTCTCTTAAAAGCAAATTCCTAAAGAGAATCTTTTCAAACATTTGCTAGTTTTTATTTTTATAGTAAAAAGAAATAGTAAATATTTTACTTTTGCATCAATAAAATTTAATCATTTTCGTAAATTATTGCGCCTGAAGAAGTCTAGATATAGATTTAAAAATTCATTTGTTCAAAAAATATACGAGAAATTTGAAACAATATTAAGATATTGCTTTAGACATTTCGTGAGAATTAATTAATGAAATTTATAATAAAGGCGCTTTTATCAAATAAGTTTAATTTTCAATTTTATTATACTTTTAATAAAAAAAAGAAATCATGAGACAATAAAACAATTGTGTCTATCGAATCTATTTTATTTACAAACCCCAATAAAATACTAGTATATTTCGTCATTTTAACTACTCATTAAGCTTTAGGAACAATATGCGAAAATTCCTTACTTTTTAAAAGTCTCAAAACAAGCTACACCAAAATGTGCAGAGTAGTCAAAAATGTTCTGATTAATTTTTCATATATTTATATATATTACTTAAAATTCCTCATTTTATCAAGGCTTTAACAGGTAAACTTTGGTTAATAAATCTCTGTTTAATTTCATAAGGCCATTATCAAACTCATGATGATGCATTAACAATTTTAAGTAAAAGTAACAATAAAAGCAAAATATGAAAATGCTTGTGATTTACTTTAAAAATCTATTTATTAATAAATATTAAAACAGTTCGAATGCATTTTAAAACCTAATATTTACTCCTCATTTAATGTATTTAACAATATTTTATTAAATGTTAGCCTTTGAATAGGATTTTTCAAATATTTGTCCAGTGTTTACTTTCCCACTATTCCAAACAAAAGAGATTTTAAACGAAGCCATTGACGCAAAATTCATTTTTATTTTTGTTAATAATACAAATTTCATTCTTGAAATAGTCTCAGTGTAAACACAGTTCCCTCTCTTTTATACTTGTTTAACATGTATAACTTAGCAGCTATTTATTTATCAATACTTCTATTGAAGCAAATTTTCAAAACGGAAATCATTTTTAACACAGTTTAGTATAATGCTTCGATAGAAATATTTAATGTGTTCTTTTAATATTATTGTTTTGATGTAGGAAACATGTTTGTTTTCTTCCGAATTTCTAGAGAATCATTATATTTTTTAAAAATATATATTCCGGCTATTCACACATTACTGTTACCATTACATCAATGGAAGTAATTTTTAAAAAATATATTCCTTTTAATTCTTATTTTCGAATATTTTGGAAATTATTTATTTTTCAAAACAAAAATTTATAATACAATACTTATTCCGCTTACGATCCTTAACAGCGGTTCTTAAACTCTCGATCGCCGCAGCCTCCCTATATGTGTTAAGCTGACATAGTGGACCCCTAAGATTTTGAACACCCCTCCCTAGTATCAATTGTTGTTTTATTGGAGCGCTATGAATTCAGTTCTTATTCTTTGCGCATGTGACTCTACTAATTTTTGAAAACATTATTTGTAGCCATGGCTATGTAGTTGCAAACAATATTTTTTTATCCTACGCCCATCTTCGGCCTCTCTGTCATTAATCGAAAAGCAGTCCTGTAAAATGATGACGAAGAACAAAAAGAATTAAAATTTGCCTCCGTAGAGTTGTCTACAAAAAACTTGGGGGTAGGGTGGAGGGTGATTTCAGTCACCTTCACGTGGTGCCTCCTGCTTAAACTAAATTACTGATACCTTATCGCTTTAAAGTAGTCCTTATTGATGGAGAAGTAAAGTTGAAGAATTGGTGATAACTGCTTTTTTTTGAGGATTTAAGAATTTGCAAACAATAGAAAACTGAATTAATGTTTTTGATCGAAACATGTTTTCTAGTAAAGTTAATTCATTACTGTCCATTTAGTGGTCTATTCTAGGATGGAACATCCTTCAATTTTTCCACAACACCAATCATAGTCTGTAAAAGAGTAAAATCTTCACATTAAATGAGAGACCTTCGAAGAATCTTAGAAAGGCACTGAGGACAACCAAGGGTCCGCGGACTACAGTTTAAAAACCACTGATTTATATATTTCCACCTTTTTTCTTTATAAACATAACTTAGCATTTCTTCTCATTTATTTTCATTGAATTATTCATATTGTTTTTTATAAAATTCGGTACTGGAATTTCATCGAGGCAACACACAAATCATTTCGACATCTGAAAATTCTTACAGCTTTTTAAATTAATTTCCGTTTTTTGAAAAATATAAAAGGGCTCATACGTATGAGATGTGATTTTTTATCTCACTGCCGCAGCATCATTGCTTTACCCACAGTGCATAGAAAGACGAACTTTGATATCATTTCACCTACTTGCGGCTTCATCAATGGTGGAAGCTTTCTGATGAATTTTTCTTCTGACACTAAACTGAAAATGATGGGGGTTTGCGAGAGACGTGACTTTTCCTGAATCTCGATTCTTTTTCTCTGGCTGGAGTTATCCAGAAGTAAATATTTCTTTTTCTAATGCTGCACGATTTCTCACCTATTTTGTGTGCTTCCTCAGTATAATTTTTTTAAAGCTTTTGTAAAGTATAAGGGAAAAAAGATGAAAGAAAGTATGCTTTATTTGTAGTATTAACTTTTTCATATTTTTAAACTACTACAATTGATTTTCCATGGAATAGTAGGACAGTAGAGTGTTCACTGTCACAAAGGTAGCATAGGCGTTTTCGTGCTTTGGAATCCTGGTACTACTAAAGAGCCATTGTACTACTAAGCCCTACCTACCTCTCCCCCTTGTGCTTCCTACTACTAAAGACAACCAAAAGGCTAATATAAGTTAAATTTATTGAAGCTCATGTAAGCGTAGAGTGAAAGTTCGAGATTCTTTCTAAACCCCTTAACTGGTTTGCGCATACACCGTACGGGCTACCGAAAGCTGGACACGACCGGTTTTCCCCTACACCAGCGTTTCTCAAACAGTGAGGCGCGCCTCCCTAGGGGGGCGTGATAACCTTACGAGGAGGGCGAGAGCATATTGAAAACTCGAAAACAAGAGATTATTTTCAAAAAAAATATTAATTTACTGAAAGTAAACAAACAAAAATATATTCTGACATAATAAAAGTAAAATACACCTTTACACTGATAAAATACTTTTATAAATATATTTTTAAATTAATTTAACAATACTAAGTGTTAAAGTATCCGACTACGTTCGGAACCGTGATTTTGCAAAAGCGTGTAAATGGATAATATTTATGATATTTAGCATAACTTAGATTAGACAATGCATATAAAATTGGGTTAAGAATAGTATTACAATAAAAAATTATTTAAGTACGATATTTTGACAAAAAAGGAACTTAGAATAATAACCTTTTTTCCAAATGTTCTCCTTTTGTAAAAAATTCTTCTATTGTATTAATATTTTGCCTGTATATAGCTCAGATCTCTGTACAGAGGCTCAACTAGAATTTTTGAAACGCATAACTTGAAAGTCTGTTTATCCATGTTTTACGAAAAAAGAAGGGAGAAATTTTAAGAAAATACGCCGATAATTATTTCAAATGGTTGTAACTGAAAATAATGTGCATTTTTCAAAAATCATAGTTGAGCTTCTGAACAGACGTCTGAGCTATGTACAGGCAAAATATTAATACAATAGAAGCATTTTTTTACAAAAGGTGAACATTTGGAAAAAAGGTCATTCTAAGTTAATTTTTTGCCAAATATTGTATTTAAATAATTTTTTTTTGTCATAATGTCCTTAAAATAATTTTATACATGTATTCTAATCTAAGTGACACTAAATATCATGAAAATTATACATTTATGCGCTTTTTTAAAATCATGGTTCCGAACGTAGTCGGATACCTTAAGAACAGGTTTAATAATTACCAGTGACCCCATGGGCTTGTCATATCTATAATTATATACAAAAATCAACATTTCTCTTGATAACTCTTGTACGGTTTGTAATGAATCCCTTAAATTGCATATTAAAAATTACGCGATTCGCTCCCCAATACCACCGTTTAGCACGTAGGCGAGCGTAGTGGTGTCTAGGGGAGGGGTGGGATAGAAAAGTAATAAATAAGAGCAAATCCTCTGAAATAAGTAAATCCGTTGCAAACACTGACAAGGTCCTTTTATTGCATTCCGAAGCCTTCGGAATAGTTTTATGTGTGGGTAGCAGTGCATAGAAAAGCTTCGGAAATACATATATATACGTCCTGGGCAATTAACGAGATGGCTGAGAGAGAAGTTTATATACGCCGATGGCTCTTAAGAGGTTAAAGTCGTATTGTAGGTTTAGCGTCAAAGTATATTATTATTGAATTCAATACATTGTTATTTTATGGAGGCGGGGGGTAATGGGGACGACGAGAGAGAGAGAGAGAGAGAGAGAAAATTATGATTGAATATTGGGTCACAAACATTGAAAGTTTGAGAAGCACTGCCCTACGCTGTACGGGCACTGATAATTTCTCCTTTCTGTCTTTGATTTGCACATATTTTTAATTCTTATAGTGATATTATTAGTGCTAGAGTTTTTAAGAGATGTATTTTGTCCATTGTACTGAAATACTTCTCTACCGGGATTTTCTTTGTAGTGAAGATGGGAATTTAGATTCTTGAAAGTATTCGATAAAGAACAGGGATTGGCAAGGCAATGTGCAGTTTGTTACTTGAGAAGAAATGGAAATGGAAAGATAATCCAAAAAGACTATATTATATCTGTCCCCATTGCAATGCAAAACTTCGTATTACACCATGCTTAAAATTATGTGTGCACACATATAAAAAGTCCACAACTAAGAAGGTATGAACATGAAATTTTTTGTAAGTATGAGATAAATTCTTTAAAGCTATATGAAACATTCTTCATGGCATGCATTCTTCTTATAGCATTGTTTGCATGCATTCTTCATAGCTTAGAGTGTACTTGTAAAAAGCTGACATTTGAGGCTTTTTGTGTTCCTCAATTATAAAGTAAGAAATAATGTGAAAACTTTAAAATCAAAAAAATTAAAATTAAATTCTTCCTTTTTTGCATTCTGTTAAGTATCATAGTTAGATATACGCAATAATACGTGCCTTTTTTTTGGAACATTTTGAGAAAAAAAATTGACCGCTGAAGGGGTTTAGAGACATCCTCTTCATATATCAGTGGTTCAAAATAATGATAATGAGAACTGATAGCCCTCGCGTTGCTTTTAAGTGTGATGTTATTAGACAGCAAATCAAAAAATACTTAAATACTCATATAATCCTATTTTAAGTAATAAGAAACAGATTCATCTATAAAACAAGTAATATAAAAAAATTTTAAGTCAATTCCTACTTAGATCAACAAAATTTTTTTTTATTTTAGCTACTTTTTATTAAATAGTTACAATTAATATAAATATGTATATACATGTGACAGAATCACAACATTAAGTGGTAATTAATTTTTATTAATTATCATTAAAATATCGTATTGTCATCCAAAACAATCGTGTATATAAAATTTCAGTTCAACTGAATGCTTCAAAACGTGAGAAAAAATTTTTTCAAGCTTTGACACAAGTCGCCAAAATTATCGCTAAGTCGGCAACGTGGCTGTATTTGCAATTCTTTAAATAATTAGTTTTAATCAATTAATTTTTATTAATTTTAATTAAATTATTGTATTGCCATCCAAAATAATCATGTATATAAAATTTCAGCTTAATTGAGCGCTTTAAAATGTATTTTATTAATGATTGAAAATTCCGCCAAGATAAATAAATAAATAAATATATAGAGAGAGTGTGAGCTAATAGTAGGAATTGAAAAAATAATATTAAATTCAAAAGTACGACGAGTCACCAGGTAAAACAATTGTTTTACTTGAAAATATAAAAAAATGCGCTTAAAAAAGCAAGCATACAATGTAAATCATTATTGCTTACCTTCTTTTTTAAAATCAGTTTCTCAATATTGATCTGAGGAATTTCATGATTTATCACACATTTAAAGCAACTTAAAGGGACCCCATAACACCGTTTTATCCATGCAATTTTTGGAGGCTTATATGTTTATATATAAACTTAAGTACTTTAAATAAAACCGCTTATAATTGCTTAGGCACCGTTTTTGTCCAAATGAAATACATAAATATTTTCATTTTAGTACAATTTTTCAAAAGAAACGGGTTTCTATTTTCGCATCAAATATTTTGATTAAATATTTTATAAAGTATGCATTATTAAAGTAATTTCCTCCCGGAATTAAATTATTTAATTTAATTTTTGGTTTCTATTATCCTTTAAAAAAGATTTAATGCTTTATAAAATATGCATTAATGCATTTAATTGGGTATGAGTCGTAAATATTCTTTTTATTCCATCACGCGATGAATAACACATTAACTGAGTATTTATTTTACGTGACTTTACGTCATATGTACGAAAAAGATATTTGATCTTCCTTTTCCATGAAAATTAATAAATACCACAGAGATTTAAGAGTGTTTTGTTAAATTTATTAATATTTCATAGAATTCGACAACATTATTTGCATTATCATTGCATAAAGTATTTATTTTAACAAAAGATAGTTTTTAATGACTAACTCTTAGATGCATTGAAATAATAATTTGAAATATTTTCATATAATTCTGTTTGTAAAGAGAAATATCACGATGTAACACTACAATTGAATTATACTTGCAATCAAAATTGAAAAGTGAAGCACAATTAATATAATTCTCCTGAGACTTTCCGTAAATGAATTTAAACTATTACAAATACAATTTCTCTCATAGAAAACTTAAAATTAGTGTATAAATTCTATGTCATATTATAAAAGCAGTTTTAAAGGAAAAAGTCTGCATTCAAACCGACATGCAAACCTTAAAAGCATATATCTGGGTTGTTCTAAAAAGAATCTTTTAAGATCTTATCATATCGCTTAAACATTGCACTCGTGTTTGAATTCCAATTTTCTAAAGGTATTTTGCTATCGCGTTTGATGTGTTTAATATATTTTAATAAAGGAATTTCTCCTTTTTGAATCTCTCCTTCTTGTGTATATGTTATGTAATGTGTATGTGTGTTTACGTAGGAGCCGTGGTAGTCCTAGTGGCCATGGTTATGAACTCGTGTCCGGTATTTCATTTCAAGCCTTAGAGTCTCCCCGGGTGATCTCGGTTCTCCAAAGTAAGTAAAGTGAGAAAGAAATATATCAAAGATTCCGATATACAAATCGTGAATCCACAGTATTCTTCAATAAACGGACACAATTACACATTCGAAAATGTCTATAGTTCAGCACACATATTTAAACTCAATCTATAGAACGTATTACCATTAATGTGTGAATTATGCTATATTCTCCTGTTCAATAAGCGTAACTAGCAGAATTACGGCAGTGAATATGGTATGTCTGAATACTCTACATTACATAATACATCTAATCGCAAACAGGTATATTCCGAAATAAATGAGAGGATGGAAATAGTTAGCGACATATTACAGGCTTTTAATAGGCAAAATTTATAATAATAGTTATTAATGTATTATGAACAAGTAATATAAAAAATTAAGACAATTCCTAGTTAAGTCAACAAAGAAAAGTTTTTTTAGTTATTTTTTATTAGATAATTATAATTAATATAAATATGCATATACATATGACAGATTTACAATATTAAGTTGCAAAATGGAAAGCGATTTTCCTTGCAATGTGTTCCATTTTCCTTTCCATATATGGTGTGTTTAACTATCATTTTTGTTTGTTACTATTTGTTTATTCATAAATAACATCCTCAGAAATTAGGTTATCCTAGGTAGGATTTGAACCCACGACTTTTGAGTTATAAGTCCAACACGCTGTACATTGCGCTACATGGAAGCAGCGCGTGATTTTCCATTTTATATATGGTGGATTATTATCTTTGTTGCTTTTTATTCATTAATTAAATATATATCAATATTTTAAAGAACTGTATCAACATCTAGTGGATGAATAAAAAGTATTTTTTTAACGATTGAAAATTTGAGCAAGATATATACATACATACATATAAACAAATATATATAGGGAGAGAGTGAACTAATAATATGAATTGAAAAACAGAAAACACTTTTATCCCCACACACAAGTAATACTTATACGTACAGCTATGAAGAAAGGAGATAAGCATTATACATGAAACATACAATTCAAGATGTAGATATGTCAAACATGTAAGATGTTTAATAAAATGTACAACAACCACTTTTTGTCCTAAAGTACTTTCCCCATTTTTATTTATACCTCTCGATATATTTATTATTTTAACTTCTTGTTGAATAATAAGTTAATATTTATTAAAAATAGTTAATTTAATTTTACAAAATAGGAATTTAAATAATGTATAATGCTTACATTTTTTTATTATCCATGTTCATCCTTTTTTTATATTCTTAATTTTTGGCAAAGCTTTTATTAAATTTTCATTTAGCAATAGCTTTTCTGAAAATAAATAAGAGGAAGTGAAATGTATTAATAAGCACTCCCTCACCCGATGTTACTTTTAGAAAAGCCATTGTTCAATCAATACGCAGAGTTGAAAACATAAATTTTCGAAAACTTAGTTTTACCACGATAAAGAGTCTTTTAATATCAGTACCAATTGTTTAACTTTATATACAGTTTTGAGTTATTCCAAGCATTTTAAATTCCTTCTGTAAGGTGAACTTTAATAAATAAAGTATTTTAAGATGAATTTCTGAATTTAAACGTGTATGAAAGTTTTAAATCCAGAAGTAAACATGGAAAATGTAAAGAAAAAAGTATTTGATTATTGTAGTATTTTAATGCATAACTATACATTTAGAATAATAAGTTTAGGATCAAATTAAAATTTATGTTTTCTAAGGATTAACCACAAGTACAATTTGTTATATGTGTATAAATTAGTCACTCCATTGTAATTAAAATATTTATTTCTTAATAGTGAAATAAAGGACATAAAAAATTAAATATTTGTTCTTTAAATTTGATTCTGGATCACTTTTTTTTATCATTAGCTTTGACGAGGAACGTTATGGATTGTTAGATAGGTAAAAAATAGGTAAATGAAACGTTAAGATAGGTAAAATGAAAACAATTTAAATAATAAAAAGATTATAAGGATAAATAATAATATTATTTAAATTCAAGTTTAGAAAAATATGATTAATTATTCATAATTGTGTGTTCGAAAAAAAATTTGAAACATTAAATTTAAAAGCAATTCAAAGATATCCTTTATTATTTGAGACACATTCTAAAAATATTGTGTTATTGTAGTGTATAATTGAACAAATGTGAAAAATTTCTTTAAAAATATTGCATTCTTCATGAAAGTATAATTTTATTTAAAATTTAAATAGTTCATAATAGCACACACACACAATATAATCTTAAAATCCTCCAATACTACTAAGTTTGTTCTTATGTAATTGTCAAAAGTCATCTTTTATATAGTTCATTTAATGCCATATTAAAATTCATTTTAATTGTATGAAATTGATTTTCTAGCTTTGAAACATTTTATATCTGATAAGGTGAATATTCAAATAGGCAGCTCATTGCTTAGTATTATTTTGAAGAATTTTGGTGCCAATAAGATAAATATGCATGAGATCCAACTTTATTCTGTATTATAACCTATAAATGAAGTATAACTCAAACGCCTTTAAATTATTTTAATTCAATTGCCATTATACGTTTTGAAATGTAATTTTTAAACCACATTTCAGGGGCTGATTTAAATTAAAGGGCTGACATTTATCTATCTTAAGAATATGAAAGTATTTTAATGAAATTTTATATAGAATTGCCGGCTGAGTGGCGTAGTTAGTTTTGATGCTTGCCTTGTACGCCCAAGTTTGCGGATTCGACCCGACCCAAGTCAGTGAATTTTCATCAAGCAAGAAATTGACAACGCTCATGTCGAATGATTATGAGGCCTGTTAAAGATCCCTAATGCCTGTTTGACTTGGATGCTCTCAGAAAAATTGAAATTCTAGAACAGTTTTGCATCTTCAGAACTTGGATGCCTCCCTGTGTGGAGGAAATTGGGCATCAAAATGACATTGTGGCGTTTGAAATCGACGTATAGGGTGCAACTCTAAAAAGTCATACCAGCTCTCGAGGAATGTACTAGGTCTACAACGGTAATTATTATTTTTATATGTATGGCAATGGTAATTATTATTTTTATTACATTTACATGTATTTTCTTTTTGCTAAGTTTTAAAGTAATCCATTCAATTTTTCATTTTATTTAACAATGTGGACATTGATTATGCGATTTATTCAAAAATAGAATCAACGAGTCTTGAATATTACTTGCAAGTTAAAACTATGCTCGTCATCGAAGAATTTGAAAAAGAAAATAGTCTAAAGTAAAATAATAACGATACAAAAAAGATTTTCATCCTTTCAGAGCTTTAACAAATAAGCTGTTCATTTAAGTAAGATAAAATTATCAAAATAAAAGGGGAGGTGAGACTGAGTAAAAACTAACCAAAAGTAAAAAGATAGAAGAAAATGCTAGTAACGAGAAATATTAGGCTTAATAAGGAAGGAAATTTACTTAAAAAAAATCTATCTATTATTCTTTTATTTTTCCATAGATGTTTTTCTTTCCACTTGAAGTTATTTTGTTCGTTATTTGAAGTTATTTGAAATCTTTTTTCTAATTTATATCCATTTTAAACATAATGATATTCAAAAACATATAAGCCCTGAATACAAATTAATAATTTATAAGCAAAAAACAAAAGTTTTTTAATTTCGTCCAAAATTATATATTATTTAAAACATTTTAGAAAAAACAATCACGACTTCTTTCTTGAAAGTAAAACATTTGTAAACATGAAGCATGTTTAAGCAACGCCTTGCTTTTCAAACAAAAACCTGAAGTAAAAAAAATGTTGTAAACAATTCTTGAAAGCAAATACTTAATTCTTTAATTTTCCATTAGGAAAAAAATTATTTTAAATGTAACATTGAAGAAATATTTATATTAATTTTTTAAAAATATTCGTTAATTTAAATTGCTAAGAAATTCAAGAAATTAAAATTAAAGGGTTTTTAGAATACATTTTTTGTTGGACATTTTCCCTCTGAAATATGAGTGATTTTTTTTTTAGTTTCAATACATAATGTAGACTTTATACTAATTTAAATTGAAGCATAAAAATAAAGAAAACATCGAAATTGTTTATTTAACTTGATCCTTTTCAGATATATTAAGTTCTCATACCTAATTTAACAAATTAATTTATTCTTATTTTAAAATTGCTACTTCAGATGAATGAATTATTCATATGTACAACTACATTATAACTCAGAAAATATATAGTAAACATATAGTGCAAAAAAATTAAATTGCAATGCTTCATTTAAACTCCCATTACAAATATATTAATTACAAATTAATTAATTGTAAAAATCATTTTATAAGCGATTTTTTACATATTTTTTATTAATAGATAAGTCGTGTTAGGAAATTTTCTGGTATTATTTTTTGAGGAGTAGCTTAAAACAAATTTCTGAAGTTTGTATCAAAAGAAAGCATAAGTTAATCAATCTAATATGCAATGAGTGGTCAAATTGTAATGACCACCTTTTCAATACTCTATTAAACCAGATTTTGCCCTTGATGTCCTTAATACTACATGGATTCTTTTTGGCACCAACTCTACGAGTTGGCAGGTAATGTGAGGAATTTGAGACTTTATCCAATGAATTGCGCTTTCCGATGCCTTCAGATAGGATGGTATTGGATCTAGCTGCCAGATGAATCGTTCGATTTCATCCCACACATTCTCAGTTGTTTTGAGATCTGGTGGTTGTGCAGACCAACTAAGCAAGGCAATGTTTTCGTCATGTTCTTTGGATAATTTGGGGACGATTCTAGCTGTACAACAGGAAGTATGATCCTACTTAAAGTACCTATCTCTAGCAGGGTACATTATAAATATAAAAGAATGTACTTAATCTGCCACACTTAAATACACTTGGGCATTCAGACGTACTTCCACACAAATCAAAGAACCCATACAATGCCATGAAAACATCCCTCAAGCCATTATATTATCTCCACCAGTTTGAAGAGTTGTAGCAAGGCACATGGGATTCGGTTTTCTCCGCATTGGCACTCTGCCAATACGTGCATAAAAAAGAATTTTTTCATAACATTTCAACATTTTTTTACCCGATTATGAAACTTTAAATTTTATTTAAATTTTACAAGGAGAACAACAAGTATACAAGTTAGTTTAATGTCTGTTTTGAATTCAACGGAGAACACGTATTTGTCTTTATCATATGACCGTCATGAATTAAGTCCATTAACATACACACACACATATATATACATGCATATATTTATATGTATAATTTCAAAACTTGTTTTAACTCTTGTTTTGAATTATATCCACCCCGGTGGCGTAACGTACACCACCGCATCGCTGGTGGAGGCAGGATTCTAAGGGGCCCAAAGCCTGACTGACGTCAAGTAAGTATTTAACCAATTTGTAAAATATTAAAGAAAAATAAGCCTGACTTTGCAAGTGGGTTGCTAATATTCTTTGTTACACCACTGCTACTCTCTACTCTCCCCTTAACACTTTCAAAAGTCCCCTTTAAGGCTACACATTAACCCTTTTTCAAAAAAAATTTTGGAGACAGTAACAGTAAACATAATTTATGTTTTATATTCAGATTATGTTAATAAGTTGAATCTGAATGTAAAAAATTCAGTTTGACCAGCCATTATCTAACAATTTTAAAAAAATTAAGAATTTTTGTTTTTTCAAATTTTTATATAAAATGCCCAATTTTAAACTTTTTTAGTCGTTTAAAGATATTTATATTTCATAGATTATTGTGAACAAAAATTAGTATGGATTTGAAAATCTGTTTCCTTGTTGGTTTTTAATAATTATTTTTCTAGCTAAACCTGGAAAAAACACGAAATTTTTTTAAGTATTAAACTTAGCATTTTTTAAAAAGATAACTAGAGATCTAAAACCTAAATTAATACTAAATTTTATAGAACATACGTTTAGGAGAATCTACAAAAAATTTCAAGACTATCTTGAACAGAGAAAAAGCCTTAGGAATTAGAAAACACCTACATCTTCAAAATTAAAAGTTTGAGAAAAACGCATTTAAAGTTTGTAAAGGCATGCAACTCTAATTTTCTAATATGTTATTTTCCAACTTATGTGTGTGTTCTATATCAAAACACAACTCTCATTAATTATGAATGAAAACATTTTTTTTATTTCGAAATATATTTTTGCATAATATTGATAGTATTTGTCACGACAACCAGTGTTATTCAGCCTTATCTTAACAAAATATTTTCACAAGAATTTGAAGCACAAATCATTTATGTACAACATAATAATGATACTAACTTAAGCTAAAAAGTAGTAGGTTTGTACGTAAAATTTAATGTTTTTAGTTTTAAATTGGGGAAGTTTAGCAAGTTTTAAAGTCGCCTAACAAGAATTCAAATACCATAATATAGTGCTACAATATGTTTACTATAATGTAGTTTGGCACATCACGGAAATATTCAGTTTTCTGCAAAACTTGTAGTCAGAATACTTGTATTTGGAAGTCTTATTGTGTGCAGTATCAGTGATGGGATGGATTTTAGATATATCATTTTCAGTAGTATTGCAACTCTTCCAAGTATTGTTTCTCATAGAAACTTGAGACAATTTTGACCGTGGCATTTTCTCAGGCAAAAATTTATGGAAAAGCTTCTAAGTTTTATAAACTATTTTTTTTTAAAAAAACTGATCTTGAAATTAATTTGTATTAAGTTTCTATAACACGAAAAACCCAAAACACATTATCAAAGGAAACCGAAATCAAAATCTAAGCTTATAAAACTTCAAATATCTTAAAACTAATTAGTTATCTGATCTGAAATTTGGAGGCAAACATCCCAATGATGTAGGTGCCACAAGAAAATGAAAAAAAAAGTATTTCCTAAAGTTTAATGTATGTATGTACGAAATAAATTCTGTTGAAGAAGATTTTAGGAACAGAAGGATTCTACTTCTATCTTTTGATGTTTTTCTTAAATAGAGTAAGAAATGTCTTAAAAAATTTATCTCATGTATGAAACATTTTATTTTTTAAATTAAAATTTTTTTTTACTGTTCAAATAGCTATTTTTATACAGTTTTTAATACCAACACACAAAATTAAGTTTTGTTACCATCCAAAAACCTTTAATGATAATATGTGCTTTTTTAACAACTATATTAATAATTTTCTCAAAAGAAGAATCAAATAACTAAACCTCAATTACACAAGAATTCCATTACGTCTCAAACACATTGTCTTAAAAATCCTATTTTACATAAATAGTTTCATTGTTCTATTTTAGTTCAATAAGTTACTTCCTTTTCGAAATCTTATTAGTGGTTATTAAAAAATATTGCAGCCGATTTTTAAAAAAAATGTAAAGAACACCCTCCCAGATTAAAATATAAATATTCCAATAATTTCCATGAAAAATAGAGAGAAACACGAAGAAAATTGTTTGTTTCTTTTTTAAAATCTAGTTCATAAATAGACTCAAAACTCCTTGCGTAAAAAGCAATTATTGCAATTCAAATAGTTGCAAATAGAGTGTGAACAAAGAAAAAAAGAGAAGCGATCATTAGAAAAGTTGCTCTCAAACAAATATTTTTGTATTTATTCCAATCTTAAACTGTTATACTCCTAAATGTAACGATAATAAGTGACTAATAAAAATAGATTTGTTCTGCGGCTATTAACACCTATAAAAGCCTTAAAACAAGTTATAATTAAATTGGCTTTTACTTCCAGTTCAATATTTTTCCCAAAACACTAAATCAAATTTAAAAAGTCTTTGAGCTTCAAAATTAATGCTTCCTTTATAAGTTTAGTTTTTAATGGATATAAAATTAATATATGAAGTAATAAAAAAGTGGACCGATTGCACATTTAAAATACATTATAAATAGAACCATGTTTTAGTTGTTATAAAGCGTAGCAAAATCATAATTGAATACTTAATGCAATGTGATAAAACTCTTCCGATTCTTAAACAAATTTAGTTAGTTTCAATATATATTTATATTTTTTCCAAGTGATTGTAAATTAGCTTAGAAAAAATATATTACAGTATTTTCAATTAAAGGAATTACATTATTTTTAATAAGGGGAAATTTAAGATGTGTTATACATATCCTCTCAAGGAATTTGTTTAATATACGAGTATGTGATTCAAGTCAATTTCAAATTACCCTTCACTACAGGAACGCCCTGTTTTAGAATAATTGAAGTAGAAAAATCAAATGGCTTTGGATTTAATAAACGCAAAAAATATTTTTAAAAAAAAACAAGTAAACATGGCATTTAAAGATATTTGTTAAAAATAAACAATGTTTCGATTAGTAATTTGATGTGTGTAATAAGTAATTTAGTGTTTATTTGAACAGTTATTAGGGGAAAAAATAAAACAAAAGATATCTATTATACAAAATGAATTGTCGAAGAGAAACTCGTTAGATTTCCATATTTTTCCTCCTAATCATTTAACTTGTTTTTTCGTGGCTCGAAACTTGATGAATTCAAAATGACGTCTTTAATGATGTTCCATTAAAAGCAGCTGTAAAGTATATTTAGCATAAGTCTAAGGTACCCGACTACGTTCGGAACTGTGATTTTGCAAAAGCGTATAAATAGATAATATTTATGATATTTAGTGTCTCTTAGATTAGAAAATGTATATAAAATTGTTTTAAGAATAGTATTACAATAAAAAATTATTTAATAATTTGACAAAAAATGTACATAGAATGACCCATTTTTAAAATATTCTCCTTTTGTGAAAAATGATTCTATTATAATAATATTTTGCCCGTATATATCTCAGACCTCTGTACAGAGGCTCAACTGGAATTTTTGAAATATATAACTTAGAAGTGGGTTTATCCATGTCTTACGACAACAGAGAGGAGAAATTTTAAGAAAAAAACGCCGATAATTTTTTCTATTGGTTGTAACTCTGAAAATAATGTGAATTGTTCACAAATCACAGTTCAGCCTCTGAACATAGGTCTGACCTATATACAGGCAAAATATTATTATAATAGATGCATTTTTCACAAAAGGAGAACATTTTGAAAAAAGGTTATTCTAAGTTAATTTTTTGCTGAAATATTGTATTTAAATAATTCTTTTTGTCAAAATGTCCTTAAAGCAATTTTACACATGTATTCTAATCTAAGTGACACTAAATATCATGAAAATTATCCATTTATGGGCTTTTTTAATATCACGGTTCCAAACGTAGTTGGATACCTTAAAAAGAATTAAAAAAATTGAGATCCCAAATGATAGGAAAAGTACTACTATTGATGTCACTTTCTATGTTTGAGCAAACTTGAAGCCAATTTGTTTTTAAATAATGTAAATTACTTTTTTTTTGCATAATAACTTGTTACCTATCATTAAAATCTCAGTCATTTATAGTTGTTTACTTTGAAATTAAAAATTAATGTTTAATCATTTTAAGTTTACTACAAATCAGTTGTGAAGGTTTCAGAAAATATATTTTATTTTCAATTTTTGTTGCATGTTCAATGAAAGAAAACTGTGAGAATATTAACATTACTATTTTAAAATCTGTGGGCGTGTTTTATCTAAATACTAGTCTTTCGAGAAAATAAACATTCACAATCCTGGAAATGTTATAATGTGCTATTGTTTATTTACTTAAAATAATATTAGCAAATGTTTAGTAAAATTTATTTAAAATTCTTCAAAATTTTGTTTGGATTTGCCTTTAAACAATAAATTTTCAGCTTTCTTATTTAAGACTATAAGAGAGAGAGTCTTAAATTTCCTGCCTAAATATGTATACTTTTAGTGAAATTTCGACGTTGGGTAATATATGTATATCCGTATCTCAATTGTCATTAAAATTATTTTTTAATACCAACTTACATTACTCGTAGTTGAAATCCAATAAGATTTGATTAAAAAAAGCTTATTTGTAAATTATGTTACATATGATGTATATGTAACATAACAATTTTTTGGAAATAGATTTTTAACTACATAAATTGTTTAAAAATGTTCTGTATTACATGTAATATTCTATGTAATTTAAAAGAAGTTTAAGTACTAAATAAGATTTTAAAATATCCTATGACGTTTTAAAAGGTCTATGCTTTTTTACTACATCTATTAAATTGCATTAACCCAAAGATTAAATCAAATAAAAGTCTAATAGTCTAAAATAAACATTTTAAAGCCATTCAAGTGTTTCCTTGTATTTAATGTTTAAATCATATTTTTAATAAAACCGGTAAAAAAATTAAATATAACTAAACCTAAGAAAATGGTGTGATGGTTCAAACCAGAATATATTCCATAGTAAACTTGATGCTAGTTACCTTATTGTGTACACGTGCGCGCGACAGTTTTTCATTTTACTGAAAAAAATTCAAGAAACAGTATCTTTTTGTTGAGCACTCTGACAGATACTTAAATAAAATTACTCTATTTAATCTGATTTGTTAAAAGGAATATAATTTTTAATTTTATAATAAAAATAATATACAAATAGTTAAATAATAAGATAGAGAAAAAGCACTTTTAAATGTTTCATAATTTTTAGAACTATTTAAGAAATTCAGATACGACTTCCATATCGCGCAATTGCCACTTTTCATAAAAAAACATTGTAGCATAAACGTATAGCATTTGCTTCATAATTATCATAAGCTTTGGTTTGTTTTTTCTAATTGTTCTATTGAAAATCTTGAATGTTTTGCCAAATGGATTATGCAGTGAATGGAAATGGAAGTAATAACGGAATCTACTACTTTTCTCGAGGTTTTCTTTTGCAATCTAATCTTTTATCTAAAACTAGAGAAAAGCTTCAATACACACGTCACATCCACACACACTTCAACAAATTCTTCTCTGTTCAATTTATTATGATGAGTGGATAATAGAGCTTTCTCTAAAGTTCCACGTAAATGTATAACCGTTACCTTTTTACACAAGTCACACGAGTCAATACAATTTCTGAACAGGATAATTTACTTAGAAGTGTTGCTTAAAAGAATATCTGCTATTATTCTTTTCGACAACATTTATGAACGCTGCAAATTCTTCAATTTAAAAGCACATTACTGGCTACATGTAAGTGAATCATGATTGAGGGACTAAAAGCTGTTTCCACGAGAGACTGTAAAAGGTTCTGATAATTCCTAACGCGACTTTTATGTTATATTCAATAAAAACAATACATACACTTATTGCAGATTCAGCAGTGAATCAAACATTAGCAGAACATGAGTCTTACATTTATTTTTGTGACCAAAAATCACTCGGTAATTGAACTCCTTAGGAGGTATCGGTCTTTGTAACCCCTGGGAACTTATTTATTTATCCAAAGATCTTTATTATGTACACTGCTGGCCGCACATGATGCAGCACCCTGAAGGAAGCACGCAAACTTTATGAAATTTACATCATCGCTAAGCGGCGGTGGAATTCGCAAATCATTAGCATTATAGCACACACACATCACGGGTGACCATAGTGCCACCCACAAGTGCTATATAAGGGGAGAACAGATTGGCGATTTGAAGTACGTGAAGAAGTGGTTTTTTTCGTGATTTTGTTCTCTTTTTGCGTAAGCTGTTTACCCATGCTTCGTGGAAGAAATCGAGCTTCTTTTGACCAAGATTCTGAATTCTACAGAGGAAGAATAGTATACTATAGAGATCGCGGATTATCCTTTAGAAAAAAAACAGTAAGTGTGTTGGGACAAAACCAAGCAACTGTGTTGCGGATTTGTCACAGCTGGATGCAGGAGGAAACGACGGACCGATGGGACCCATCGTTCCTCTCTCGTTGCAACACTGCCCGTGATGACAGGCTGATTGTGCTTATGACAGTAATGGTTCACGCAGCCACATCGCAAACCATAGCACAACAGATTCAGTCTGTTATGCATCATTCGGTGTCCGCTTGTACCATTCGACGTCCTTTGCAGCAGAGGGGAATGTTGGCAAGGCGTCCATTGCTTTGTTTATCTTAGACTGGAAACCACAGACATTTGCGCCGCCAATGGTGCGATAAACGGCAGACATGGACAACAGAATGGAACGACATTGTGTTTATTGACGAATCTCTCTTGTGCCTGCAACATCATTATGATCGAATTTGAATTTAGAGACACCGTGGTGAGAGGCTACTGAACTGTTGCTTTATGCATCATCACACTTGGGGTGGGGTGGTATTGAATTCCACTGTTGTATCCCTCTTACTGATGGCACTGAACAGCGATCGCTACATCTCTAAAGTGTTGGATCCCTTGGTCCTCTCATACATTCAGCACTTGCCATCAGCCATATTCCAACAGGATATTGTGCCATCATAGGTGGCACTCAATGTTCAAGAGCTCTTCTTTACCCATCGGATTGAACTGTTTCATTGGCCTTCTTGTTCTCTCGCGATCTGTCGCCAATTGAAAACGTGGGGTCCATTTTTGTTCAACGATTAGTCCGGGATACACCACTCGCTGATACACCAGATCAACTTTGACAATATGTGGAAGCCGCATGGTCTGAGATAGCCCAAGGATGCATCTAAGCCTTCTTTGATTCTATGCTGAGGGGTATGGCAGCGGTTATAACCAACAATGGTGGCTACAGTAACTACTGATTTTATCATCATCCACACGTCACAAGAGGCTGTAATTTTAATCGTTTGATCTTTGTACAACATGTTATCTGCCAAATAAATGTCCTTCGTGGTGTTGCATTTTGTGTAGCCAGCAGTGTATATATATATATGGAGACTAAGGGGGTAGTTATTGATTATTTATTTAAGCAAGACGTTTTAAAATAAAATAACAATTCATCAATACCTTTAATACAGTGCTCCTCAAATTTGCAATGTTTGCGACTCAATTTTCAATCATAATTTTCCTGACACTCACCCTCCGTAAAATAATATTATATTCAATGCAATAGTAATGTTCTTCGACGCTAAAGCTTCCATACGCCTTTAATTATAAACTATACAAATTATCGATATGTATTAAATTTTGTATATGACAAACCGACGGGGTCACTAGTAATTATTAGTCTTGCTCTTAACTTAGATTGATGAATTAATGATCAAATATATTGTACAGTACTGATACATTTGTAAGTGTATTACATATTGTAAATGCGCATTTTTTATTATCTCCGAATGTATTTTGTTTTGATTACTGTCAGTAAATTAATAATTGTTTTAAATCTTTTATTTTTGATTTTTCAATATACTCGTGCCCCTCTGGTAGGATTATCACATCCCCCTAGAGGGACGCGCTCCACAGTTTGAATAGCATTGCCTTTTATATTTGCATACTAGAAGTTTGTTTGGAAAGCCATCACCCACCACTAGAACAAACAAAATATATCCTTTGCCAATATACAAAGTCTGGCGAATTCGACTGACAAATTAAGAGAGGTGATAGTAGGCAGCATCGTAACGACGAACCATCATAGAATATGTTGTCGTAAACCACGTTTGATGCGTGGAAATCACGATAATAGTAGCCGTCTGGAAGGTGATAAGTCAGACGAGGGGAAGTGGCCAAACAAATGCGGGGATTTTGAGTGCTATGTAGGTTGAAGACACATCTGCACATTTGAAAATTTCTCATTCCTTCAGCAGTTTTTGCAGGAAGTACAGCCACTGCACACCAGAACCTGTAGTTCATGCGTGATGGTGCACCAGCGCGTTCTTCGATTGTGGTGCTTTACTACCTCCTGGGAGGTAGATTGGACGTGGTGAACCAGTTGCTTGGTCACGACGTTTCCCGGATCACAATCCATTGGATTTCTTCTTCTAGAGTGACCTGAAATTGCTTGTGGCTACAGTGGATGATCTCACGGCACGGATGGTCGTCGCTTCAGTTGTCATCGTCAGCCCATCGAATGTGCTTGAACGCGTCCGACAATTCTTCGTCCATTGATGTTGGCTGAGCTATGACTTAATCAGCCGTACCTTCGAACAACTCCTGGGACAATGACTTTTCATTGCATTTCTGACGTCGAGCTGTGATTAATGGTTCATAATGTAAACATGCTTTATGTCTAATAAATGTATTTCTTAATTCGTATTGTCTCTTTTCATTCCACTCGATATCATATCTATTAAACGTGGGTTGTGATCCCATGTTCTATGGTGATTTGTCGTCCTCATGCTGCTTACTATCACGTCTCTGAACTTGTCAGTCGAATTGGGCAACACCCTGTACAAAGACTAACTTAATATAAAACCATGTTCATTGCCAAAATATAATATATTTTGTGATATGAGGGTCGGGAATTATGGAGTAATAGGGTAATATGGAATACCGAGTTTTTGGCTCTGTTTGTAGCTGCTAATGCTTGGGAAAACTTTGAAGTATTGAAGAAAGACTCTCATAATCCATTGCAGTGATAGTTGAATAATACAGTCATGTGAAATTTCTGAAAGTACCGCAGACGCTAAAGATCTGTGTGTGCTTACAGCAGTGCTTCTTAAACTTTCTATATTCGCAACCCAATTTTCAATCAGAATTTTCATCGCGCCCCCCTTCCCCATAGAATAACAATGTTTTGAATGCAGTAATAATGTATAAAATAATGTAAGCTACAATACGACCCTAATTTTAGACCGTACAAAGTATTAAGATAAGTATTAAATTTTGTGTATGATAAGCCCATTGAAAAATCACTAGTAATTAATAAACTTGTTCTTAACTTAGTATTGATACTTAGTATCAAATATGTTGTGCCGTACTGATACATTTATAAGTATACTATATCAGAGTAAATGTGTATTTTTTATTATGTCAGAATACGCGCGCGCGTTTTGTTTCCTATTAGTAAATTGATAATTTTTTAAATAATTTTTTATTTTCGACTTTCCGATACGCTCGCGCCCCCTTGTAGGCTTATCACGCCCCCCTAGGAGCGCTCCCCACAGTTTGAGAAACACTGGCTTACAGCTTTTATTACCAGTAGAATGAAGTTCTATGAAGTCTGTGTAACATGTGCTAAAATGTACATTCTCCACTGAAGATTCAGAAATCTCTCTCTCTCTCTCTTTTTGTTTCCCACTTATTTCTATTAAAACAATATCATTTGCAGCAACTATTTTCGCTTCTCTAACGTACACAGTTATTTATTTCATTTTTATAACTGAAAAGATAAATCTTGTTATTTTGTTTAAATCCAGTAGATTTATATTTTTGTCTATATTCATATAATCCATATCTTTCACAAGCTTGTTAAGCTTTTCACTTCTTTTTAATAATTTGAAATTGATTTTTTCTAGGGCTGCTTGCCTTCCCACGAGCTTCGAGAAGACTACGGCAAACAGTTGAAGAATTAATAATGAATACCTTTTCCAAATAATTTCTATTAAGATTTATAAGAGTGTTTACTATTTATTATTAAGATTGTAACAGTTTTTTTTTTGGGGGGGGGGGGGTTTGTTTTTTTGGGCCAATTTTTTCTCTCCGTTTTGAGGGAGATATTCCAGGTTGTTTAAATATTGTCAGAATTCTTGGTACACTTTATTTGCCTGCACGGACTACAGAAGCGATATCTTTCCCTGACGTAAAAGTGTGGTATTTAAGAGCAACACATTTTGCACATTTCTTAGAAATAACGTCATTTTGCAAACATCGAACGTAAAGTATGTTACACAAAGCACAAAAGCTAAGAGTATACACTTAAAGGCCCACAAAGGAATCTAAACTAGTCAAACTGCTTTCGTATTGCCAAAGTCAAACAATCGTACCACCCCTAGGCGGATTAGATTAGTATAAGATAGTTACCAAGTGGTTACAGGTGGTTCATAACGGTTCACAAACAATTAATAACAAAGAAATAGCTTACTGTTTTAATATTGTGTTATACAAATAATTTTTTTTGTACAATATAGTGTGCATATAAAAATATAATATTTTATTTTTAAAAGTTGCCATCATTTCCTTATAACTACACGAAGTCTTATAATAATTAGACAGCTACTCCAAGCACAATAAAATCCTTAATTTTAAAAAACAACATATAAATTCCATTATATTTTAATACTATTATAAGCAGCATACTATCTCGTTAAAACTTGCAAGTGACATACAAACAAGTGAAACAGCCTCTCTTCACCGAATAGAATATCAAAACAAAAAGAAATATTTGGATTCAAAGTTTAGATAGTTATACATCTAGTTTGCATAATATTGAAGCTATTTTACCATTATAAAATTTAAAAAATATAGTCTACAACACTATTGAATGGCAAAGTAAACATTTATTGCCAAGAAATTACTTGCTTCATTATAAAGAGTTAAATTTATTTCCCTTTATATTTAAAGAGGGTTCTATAAAGAATAGTGTATTTTTTTCATTAGAAATTCAATTATATGTAATATAATATTAATTTATTCCCAAGAGAAAAATAAACGAACACTTAGTAAAGGTTCATTAGTCTATTCATTAATGGCGATTTGCTCAGAATAATGAATACAAATTTAAAGGTGAAGCAGAGACAATTACGATTAATTATCGTTTCCAATTAATCATATTATTTTGCAATGGCTAATGGAAAATAAATACATCGAATTCCATTCGAATAAAAACTTACACAATTCTAAACGAAGTATTGTGAGCTAGTGTAAATGAGTTTTTTTGTTTAATTAAGATGGATTCAGTTAAATTGTAACTGAACTAATGACACAGTAATTGGGAACTTAAATTTTTTCCCCTCATTTTATTGATGCTTTTGCATGAAATATTCTTTAGTTCATAGGGGTTCCAGAAGGTTTTCCAACATCGATCCTTTTAAAATACGAATAATTTTCTTTGCAGATACATTGCGTTTTTCTCTAAATTATACAGGGCATAATGTAATCGTAATGTTAACGATTGCAAACAAAAAAACTTAACGTTTTAATGAGGAAAATAGGCTGAAAATAAGAAAAAAAATAATAAAAATAATGTGGTTTATTAGGTTTATGTTTTATTCATTTATTTATTTTTGCTTTGACGTTAAACTTTATAAGCGTTGATTACACGTTACTGTGGAAATCTATATTATATCTACACATGTTTAAACGGATATCATTACAAATAATCATAAACCTTAAGTCAGTGCTTCTCAAACTTTCAATACTGGTGACCCACTTTTCAATCATAATTTTTATCGCGCCCCCCTTATACAATAATAATGTATTGAATGCAATAATAATACACTTTGACGCTAAAGCTATAAAACGATCTTAATTATAAACCGTACAAATTAATAAAATAAGTATATTAAATTTTATATATGTAACTTTTAAGTAATGGATATTTTATTTTTCCCTCGCGAATTTTTAAAGTGGAACAGATTGTAAAATGCGATGGCTGCTTTCAAGACAAAATATAGATCTCAGCCAAATATAGAATATGTACTCAGAGTGTCAATTTCTAATCGTAAACATTCCTTTGAAAAACTTTCCTCTACAAGACAAGCCCATGGAAGTCGCTAAAATTTATTAAACTTATTCTTAATTTAGTATTTATAAATTAGTTATAAAAAATACCTTGTGCAGCACCAGTAGCGCACACAGGAATTTTTCAAGGGGGGGCCGAAAGTTCACCATTTTTGTATCATGCCCCCTTAGATTTTGTTGATTTTCGGGAACAAAACACAGTAAAAAACTAATTATTAAACAAATAATTAGCATTAATTAATAAAATTAATCAATAAAAACAAATACTTAATTAAATTTTACGTACTATATACTTAGAATAAGAATCAATCGGAAAAAAAATCAAGGGCTTTGGGGGGTCCGGACCACCCCTTGTGTGTGTCACTGATCTGTTATGATATTGGTCACACATTTTTCCATTGAAAATTGTCATT